>CM062817.1:1219967108-1220340713 GCA_031772625.1 Pinus tabuliformis | reverse complement strand
CGCTATAGGCCATGGAGAAAGATCTAACACTAAATAAACCCCTTGGGCAAGCCAAGGAACTATGATGGGAAATATCATTGACTCTATCAATGATATTTGGCCATCCATTCATGTGATTTTCGAATAGATAGATCTGATAAAGATAGCTACAGAAGCTATCCAAAGAATCAAGGAAGAATTAGGAGACATGCTTGAAGATGCAACCAGACTTATCCACTTCCTCAAAAATAAAAACAAGTATGAACTTCAGGAATTGGGAATAGAACATAGGACAAAAACCATTTTGGAGGTGATAAATGTCCTTTCCAAGAGAAACTTAATGTTAAACTTGGAGGACAAGTGTCAAAATATGCAGGTAGAAGTTGATAGCTTTCTAGCCAAGTTTCAAATTTTGAGAGAGAAAGGGTTAGCCAGTCCCTTGGAAAAATGACAAGCTCATGACACAGCAAGATTGGGGCAACAAAATCAGAGAAGTAGCTAAAGAATAGGCTAGTACATCATCAATAAAGGCATTTCCAACAGGAAAGGTTATTTACCAAACATTTGAAAACTTGTTTTTCCTCCAACATGAGATAAAACACTTATTCATCACTAACCCTACTTTTACTAAGTACACCGAGGTAGATGAAATATATAGAAGACTGTTGAAAATCAAATTAATTGATTCTGAATGGTGGTAAAAATTGACTAATTTACTGTAAGAAAATTGCAGTAAAAAGGTAAAAGACAAACAACTAGGTGAAAAGATCAAGACAGGTCAGCAGGGTCAAAGAGTATAAGTGTCAAAGTGTATTAGATGAAAGCCTAAAAGTGACTAAAGCCTCCACCGTGTATCAAAGAGCATAAAGGGCTAAAACGAAAGCACAAAGGCTAGTAGTGCAAAAATAAATAGAAGAGCATGAAATCAGTTCAATAGCTATCTCTATCTTCTTACAAGAAGATATTTTTATTTTGTAGATTAAATCTCAAGTTATTTTGAGATATTTTGTAAATGTTTTTATATAAATACTTCACAATTCGAAGTATGTATGGTGGGGATTCTTAGACATTTCTATCTTGATCAAGAGAAAGTAGAGCTATTGTATCATTGACTAAGCCAACACGCTGGATTGATGAATAAAGACAAGATATTTCATAGGATTGATGTGTTGAGCAAAGTGTTGATAAGTGTTTTCTGATGTTGTTGATATCTTTCATAAAATGTTTTTCCACAATCTTTAATGTATTTTTGAATTTGAATACTATATCTAGAACAGTATCTCAGAATTTGTTTAATTCACTCTATTTTAATGATTATGCATTTAAATGTTTTCAACTGATATCTAAGTTAAGGAATTCTTAATTTATCCTTAGTTTAGGTTGTTTCTTGCTAATCCAGATCAAAGGATTCTTAATTTCCCTTTGTTTTCAATTACCCTATGTTCCTCATTTATATCTTGGTCTTAGAATTTTTAATTGCTCTCTCACCTAGATTAAAACCATTTCACCCTCCTATTCCAAAGATCTACACTTTACTCTGCTAGCTTGCCCTTTGAATATTCCCTTTAGTGAGTCAATCTAGTTCTATTGCCCTTTTGTTGAATCCATAGCCCAATGGTCTAAAGACATCATTCTATCCATCTGTTTCAAGGATTCCACCATCCATTCTTCAATAAAAATAAAAAAACCCCCCTGAACATTCATAACTATCCTGAAATCCCAACAAACAATGTTAGATCATACAGAGAGAGCCTTCTCTAAGCCATAAGTTGGCTAGAGCCTATGCTCCAAATTTTGTTTGTGGTTACCTCCGTCATTTTCTTTCTTGTAATAACTTCTAGAGAAAATTCTGAGCAATAACATAGTGGCGATGATACTAGGAACCAATGAATCCTCAGTCCTAATAAAGCTTTAAAAAAATTCTAAATCTACATTTGTGAAGTAGGAAATGTTCCCTCTGTGGACAGAGGCAACCCCTCTAGCCTTAGAGTGGGTCTAGTCACAACAAAAAAAAACAACAACTAATTTCCTTAAACAATCATCGTTGAAAGAGTCTACCTCAAACCAGTGTTCAATGGACCTTTCATTGCACTACTTCAACGATTGTTTCCTTCTCCTCAATAAGAAATCAACCTGAAACAACACAAGATAACAACAGAACACTAACTGAGAACAACAATGATCTATTTACTTACAAAATCAAGGAAACATAAGATACAAAGTATATTTTACACAAGACATAGGAAATCATCATTGATTGTATTAAAATGAATCAAAAGAAAAGCTTACAACCAAGCCTTGACATCACAAGACTTCTCGAAGGGTCCAGTCGGTATGTTTCTTGAAGTATTCACTCTCAAAAGGGTCTCCCAATGGATTATAACCTCTCTCTCTCACTCACAAGCTCTAGTACAAAGCTAAGGCAATCCACAACCAATTGCTAAACTATCAACAAATCAGACTGCAAACTCACACCAAAGGTAGCTAATTTGCTCAAATCTAAAAACTAAGAACCAGCTAATCATAGCAATGGGGAGTACTTTTATAGGAGGAGGAGCCTCCATGAAATGAGGGAGAGGGTGCTTATCCTCAAGGGAGGTTTCTCAAAGGGTGGAACTTGTTATGCTCTTAACCTGCAAGACGATACAAGAATACCAAATATACGAAGAAATATACCCAGAACATAGAACAGTGAGAAATAACAACACGTATTTTATTATTCAGAAAGTAATGTCCACTTGCCTCTTCGAGGGGGAAACCTCCAATAGAGCAGAGCTCGATTACAAAATAACACACGATGCTCCTCGCAGGGAGTCTCTATCCTTTATATATGACTCATACATGCAATACCATGGAGGAATACCATGGTTCTTATTAATACCATCTATCTAATACCATGGCCCATTTACAACTAACTGTGGTCCCGTCATTAAATGCGGGTTAACCACTTACAATTATTACTATGGGCTTTATTGACTCTTTACTTAACTATAACTATGACTCGATTCCACTACATAAATAAGGGGGTTAGGGTGGGACCCTAACATGCCCTCCCCCTTAATAATAGCCTTGTCCTCAAGGCTAAAGCTACGGAAACTGCTGAAGAATAGTGGTTGGTTCCCAGGTTGCATATTCAAGAGAGGTGTCTTTCCACTTGATGAGGACTTCCTTGATCATGCAGCCACACAAGTGCCATTCTTGTGTGTCGAGGACCTATTTAGGTTGGAGCCAGATTGACCTTTCTTCATCCAATTTAGGTAGACTAGTTTGAATTCTGCAATTGTTCCCAATCACTTTCTTGAGGCATGAGACATGGAAAACTGGATGGATTTTTGCAGTGGGTGGTAAAGCTAGCTTGTAGGCCACTTCTCCAATGCACTGAACTACTCGATATGGTCCGTAGAATTTTGGAGATAGTTTTTGACAACCCTTGTCTTTGAGTGATGTTTGATTATATGGTTGTAACCTAAAAAATACTCGATCCCCTTCTTGAAATTGGTGTTCTGAGCGATGCTAATCTACCTGTTGCTTCATGCGGTTTTGAGCTTGATGAAGATTCTCTCTAATATGGGTGAGCATGGTTGTGCGGTTTTGTAGGAGTTGATCCATTGCTTGTACCTTTGAGCACCCCTTGATATAAGGGGAAGGAGGGAGTTGACCATAAAATTCTTCATAGGGAGTCACTTTGGTGGTGGCATGATAGTTGGTGTTATACCACCATTTAGCTATAGGTAACCACTGTACCCAAAGATGTTTATTTTCTGAAGTGAAACACCTAAGATAGGTTTCCAGACATTTGTTGACTGCTTCAGTTTGACCATCTATTTGTGGATGATAGGAAGTACTGAGTTTTAGTTGGGTACCTTGTAGCCTGAAGAGTTCCTACCAAAAATTACTGGTGAAGATTGGGTCATGATCAGACACAATAGAAGTGGGCATGCCATGGAATTTGAAGATCTGATCCATGAAAGATTGAGTGACCAAAGTCAGTGTAAAATGGTGGGGTAGGGCGTAAAAATGAGCATACTTAGAAAGATGGTCCACAACCACCATGATGACTGACTTGTTTCCTGACTTTGGAAGACCTGTAATGAAATCAATAGAAACCTCCATCCATATTGATGCTGGGATGGGCAATGGTTGTAGTGTGCCTGGTGCTTTGACTATCTCACCTTTGTGGCACTAACAGACATTGCATTCTGCTACAAAATTCAGAATGTCCTTTTTCATGCCTGTCCAAAAAAATGTTCTTCTAGTGCAAGCATACATCTTCTAAGCATGACATCTTCTGCCTGGTAGGGGTGTCCGCCATGATCAGCTGGATGAGTCAAAATGCTTTGAGGTTGGATGTTGGTGTATTACGACTCTGGTCCTTGTAGCAAAGAATCTCATCCTGCCACGAGTAGCCCTTGGTGGATTTTGGATCCGCCTATAATTGAGTAATGAGTTGGGAGAGCTAGGGATGTGAAAACCATTCCCTGCGAGCCTCTTCAATCCATTCTAGAATGGGAAGGGAAATTGCAAGCAGGGTACTTTCCTCCTCAAATTGGCGAGATAATGCATCTGCTACAATATTTTCATGCCCTTTCTTGTAAATTATCTCATAATCATATCCTAGAATTTTGGCGAGCCATTTATTTTATTGTGGTGAGGATAGGCGTTGCTCCAAAAAATATTTAAGACTGTGATGGTCTGTGTGGATTTGGAAACGTCACCCCAATAAGTAAGGTCGTCGGGTATCTACTACATGTAAGATGGCCATCATTTCCTTCTCATAGGTAGATTGTCCCAGATTCTTCCCACTTAGTAGTTGGCTAGTGAAGGCCAAGGGTTGACCTTCCTACATTAAGACCGCCTCGCTACCCGTACCGAAAGCATCACATTCAATGACAAAAGATTTGGTGAAGTCGGGTAGTGCTAAGACTGGAGTGGAACACATGGCATTTTCGAGAGCTGTAAGGGCCTATTGTGCTCCATCATTCCAGAGGAATGAATTTTTCTTGAGGAGTTGAGTGACCAGTTTTGCAATGCGACCATAATTGCAGACAAATTTGTGATAGTAGCCTGTGAGACCCAAAAATCCTCTCAGGCTCTTCAAGGTCTTAGGTTGAGGCCAATCCTGCATTTCCTAGATCTTTTTGGGGTCCACCCTGACACCTTCACACCGCACAATGTAGCCCAAATAGTCAACTTCATCCATGCCAAAATAACACTTGGACATCTTAACAAATAATATATGCTTGCGGAGCAGTTGCAAGAGTAGATCTACATGCTGAAGATGTGCAGCCCAAGTGCAACTGTAGATGAGAATGTCATTGAAGAAAACAAGGACAAATTTTCTGAGATATGTTTTGAGGAGGTGGTTCATAAGGCTCTAAAAAGTATAGATGGGGTGTTACAAAGATCGAATGGCATGACCAGGAACTCATAATGGCCTTCATGAGTTCTGAAAGCAGTCTTTGGAATGTCGACTTCTTTCATGTGAATTTGGTGGTAGCCTGAGCGAAGATCTAGATTAGTGAAGAAATGAGCCCCATTTAGTTCATCCAACAAATCATCAACAACCGGGATAGGAAATTTATCTTTGACTGTCAACTTATTGAGGGCCATGAAGTCTAGACACATACGCCATTCCCCATCTTTCTTGAGCACCATGACCAACGGTGATGAATAAGGACTAATGCTGGGACGAATGACTCATGCTTCCAAAAGTTCCTTGATTATTTTTTCTATTTCATTCTTTTGGGTGAATGGATATCTATATGGGCGCACATTTGGTGGTTGGGCCCCTGGGACCAAGGTGATGCTATGATCATGTTCCCTCTCGAGGGTGGAAGCTCATGAGGCTTGTCAAAGATAGGCAGATGGTTATTCAAAATCTCTTGCATCTCAGGATGAATCAGAAGAGAATTGGGTTCGACAGCCTGGATGGCATCAAATTGAGCTATAACTCCATGATGGCCCTTTTTTAACAATTTTTCCATCCTATGTGAGCTGATGATAGAGGGAGCTCCCACCTGGATTCCAGGAAGGGTATGTGTGGAGTTGTTCTGCTTAAAGGTCATCTATAACTCCTGGCAATCCATTGTGATTGTCCCAACTGTGCGAAGCCATTTAGCACCGAGGACAATGTCGCATCCTCCCATGTGTATGGAAAACATGTGGGTCTTCAACTGATAATCCCCCATTTTAAGTTTGACATTTTCACAGTGACCTTCACATTTCATTATTCCCCCATCCACAATTTCGACTTGGAAGTTAGAAACTGCTCATACAAAACAATGCAATGCTTTCGCAACTCTTTGATGGATAAAATTATGTGTACTTCCACTATCAATCAAGACTACTACTGGACGGTGCTTAATAAAACCTCTGATTTTGAGAGTTTTAGGTGAAGAAATCCTTGCCAAAGCATGCAGTGAAATAACTGGTTCATCAGGGACATTAACCTTCTGGTTGTCCTCTTCGTCCTCCTCAAGTTCCTCAAATGGTGGGGCTTCCTCTGATGATCTGTAATCCGTAGCATCAATTTGAAAGAATTTGGGCTCCTTGCATTTATGACCTAGGGAGTATTTTTCATCACAGTAGTAACATAATCCCTGCTTTCTTCTTTCTGCCATTTCTACAAGTGACACCTTTTGAACCTTAAGTGTTTGAGTAGTGTTGTGAGCCTGTGGGGGGTGACCCTTGGGAGGGTGGTGCAGTCGGACGTGAGCTTGTATGGCCTCTTTAAGACCACTGATAAAACATTCCGTGTAGAACGCATCTTGGAGACCCATAGTGCAGAAAGCTAAGGCTTTAAAGTCTCTAATATATTCATCCATTGTGCCAGTCTGTTGGAGCTTAGTGAGACGACCCAAAAAAGTAGAGTCATGGTCAAAGTGCTCTATAAGAGCTTTTTTGAACGTGTCCCAAGTCAAGGGCCTTCCATTGCAACGTTGATGCCATTGCCACCATTTCCATCTTTCATTGTCCAAGTACATGCTCCCCACCATAAGTTGAGTCTCATTATCTAAGACGTAATTCAGATTGAAATATTGCTCCATTTGTGCTACCCATGCTGCCAGGTGAGAACCATCAAATTTATGCATATCCAGCTTGGGTGGTCGCAGATGAGATTGTTGGTGGGTGCCCCAGAGGTGAAGAGAGTGGATAGACTCACCCTCATTGTGTTCATTGCCAATATATGCCTCCTCGTGGGCTTCTACCTTGCCCTTAGAGAGTGCATTAATTATTCTCGTCAGCTGACCTTGGAGGTCTTTCAAGGATTGTTCAAGTTTGTCGATCTTCTCATTGGCCATAGCTTGAGCTCTAGTTTCTACCATGCACCGATCCGATGTACTGGAAATTTGGGACCACCCGAATTTTTCTGCACTAACAATTGAATGGTACCACCTTGCTCAGCTCGTCGTCCTGATTCTTATGGGCTAGATCACCAATAAGCGCCCCGGGGGGTCTTAGACTACATTTTTTTTTAAATATCCTAACAGAGTTTTACTCCTTTCTTAGGAATATTGCAGTAGCCGAATACCCAAAATGTCAATGCTGCCAAAAGTCTTGCGAAAATCATGCCCCAGTATAGGAGCCCACACAACTACTCAGATCTGGATGGCATCTCTGGTGGATCTGAGAGATCTGAATGGCTGATCAGATAGATCTGAGTGGTGGAATAGATTGCTGTTGCGAATCTAATGGATCTAATAGATCTGAATGGCTGTTTTGTTAAATCTGAGCTGCGGGACTGATTTCTGCTGCTACTGTAAACCCCACTTGCGAGATCTGATCTGGTAGAGATTATGTGTGATCCAGAGATAGAAAAGGGAACTACGGTCTCGAGGAGTGTCAGGTTCTACAGATCGCAATATACATAAGGGTCTGACAGTAGTACCCGGCCCAATTTTTTAGGGCACTAACCAAGGAGGATCAACCGTACCCTTAGCCGTACAACCCGACCACCCTATCATACAGGCGAGTAATCTCTCTGAGTGCTATTCTTGGTGTACTGTAGCAACAAGACAGCCGATGTTTTATCTATGGCAAGGTTTCAAGGGAGCTAGGGGGCTTCCAATATACCAGAGGGTACTTGGAAGACAATCTGTGCACGGTTCTGTCTAATGCGCTACTACTCGAAGGGGTAACCACAGCGGTTACAAGGGAGTCCAACAAGCATGAACACCTCTTGTATTTCTTGCCTGCATGCCTCCCCAAATCCACAGGTTTATGCACTCAACAACAGATCTCGTGGTTTAAAGATGTCAGAACACGTGTCTAGCGAAAGAAAATAGAAAACAATTTGCTAAAAAATGGAGATCCCACCGGCCCTGGAAAGAGCTCTGATACCACTTGTTATGCTCTTAACCTGCAAGATGGTACAAGAATACCAAATATGTGCAGAAATATACCCAGAACATAGAACTATGAGAAATAACAACAGGCATTTTGTTATTCAGAAAGTAATGTTCACTTGCCTGTTCGAGGGGGTAACCTCCAATAGAGCAGAGCTCGATTACAAAATAAGACACGATGCTCCTCGTAGGGAGTCTCTATCCTTTATATATGACTCATACATGCAATACCATGGAGAAATACCATGGTTCTTATTAATACCATCTATCTAATACCATGGCCCATTTGCAACTAACTTTGGTCTCGTCATTAAATGTGGGTTAACCACTTACAATTATTAATATGGGTTTTATTGACTCTTTACTTAACTATAAATATGACTCGATCCCACTACATAAATAAGGGGGTTAGGGTGGGACCCTAACAGAACTACCATCCCATAGGAGGAAAGGTGAACTCCCTTGACCGAACAACCAGCTCTGGAATCACCCAGAAGCACTCTGTTTGAACTACTTCGCCATATTTGGATCGTCACAAGTCATACACTAGGGCTCAACGACGATGTCGCAAGGAAGTAGTGTATTACAAATCATCGCAAGAAGGATCTTGAGGACTTGTGAACCCTAAAATTTGATCATCGTAGGAAACTGATGTACCCCTGTGATGACAGCGTGACCTTATAGTTCAACACAGAGAATCATCACAAGAATAATGATGCTTACTTGCGATGATGCAGAAACATAGGTAAAAGGGTTAATCTTCAGGATTAGATAGCACTTGCTTAATCTTCTTGAATGAGTGGGAAGATATGGACATGTTTATTTGATGTATGAAACAGCAGAGATGTCGCTCGAGGACTAACATGAGGTCGGTGACAAACTACTGTGTAACATATGCCCCCTAAAGGATGAAGCATGAGAGAGTGTGAGGGGTGGAATGCTTTATGAAATCATAACCGAACCAGAACACCATAGCGTGTTATAGACATATTTGGTCATTGCAACCCCAATCACATATGTAGATAAACCAAGGGCTCTCAAACCCATAAAAGTGTTGTTCCATACCATAAAGGATCAAGGTCAACTGATTACATCATTTCCCAGAAGTTCTCCCTGAAAAAACTACTCAGAACTAGTCAAAACTGGACCATACAGACTGCTCCATGCTAAGGGTGTGATGCATCTCACCTGGAGCACACAAAGGGTGCAATGCATACTGGAAAGCCCTTCTGTAGGGTGTGATGAGAGAGAGCAGACAAATGGTAGAGGTAGTTTGCTAGGTGGAAACTCAAAGAATCTTCTAGAAACTACTCATATGACAGTTGCCTCTCTGAATTCGCTCAGTGATGAGTAAGAGATCATGAAATCTCCGAGTGGAACCAAGAACTATCAGCGAAATGACACTAATTAAAATCTCAGAAGCTGACTCACTCCCCTGCAAACATCTATATATGAATCCCTCATCCTAGAGATCCAAAGGCTGGAATTTTGTAATTTGTAAGGAAGTGTTGTTGGTTTCTCTTTGAGACATTGTATTGTTGGGTGATCTTGCTTTTCATGAGGTGAAGAGGGCTTTCATGCTAGGAGGATGATGCTGGATCAGACAACTGGGTTGTAATCCTCTCTTCTACTACTTCTATCAATAATGCTATTTGAGTTTTCCTCCATATACTTGTATATTTCTGAATCTTGTATTTGTGTATGCATTTGTATGGTTAATGTACATTTGATTCTACATTGTTTATGGTTATAGATCTCTATTCTTTGATGGTATTTTGCTGCTTTGACTCTACAGGTGTTCTTTGAAGCGGGACAAGTGAGAAAGGAGTGGCAAATGCTCTATCAAAGGAGAGAGGAAACAAGCAAGGAGCCAAGTGAAATACTGATGTTGGTACTCTCTGTTTCTCTCTTATCTATCTCTCATAAAGGAAAACACAAGTTACTTAGCATTGTTTGTTTCTAAGATAGCTACTCATCTTAGTGGGAGTAGCAGCTTTAAATGGACAGTAGTTTTCCCGGAAACAAAATGGCGACTCTACTGGGGAGCAAATAGTTTGTTTTTTTGTTACTGTTGTTTGCCTTATAAACTACAGACAGAGCCTGAAGTTAAGCCAGCTAGCCTTCGAACTGCTTTTTCTATTCAATTGCAAAGTGGATCAACGATGCTTCAGTCAATCTCTAGGTTGGTTTATGAACTGAACATCTAACTTGCAAACATCCTAAGTGCCCTGGTAGTAGCTCAATAACCTCATTATATCAGCCCCTATACTTTGTGTTTACTGTCTATCATTAGCTCACCCTAAATCCTTGAACTTAGTTGAAAACTATGGGTGAAAACCAAGCTCAGTATCATCCCTGGACAATCGCACTATCTCTCATTGGCAGTCTGGATGCATCGCACCTCCCATGTGATGCAGGTGAGATGCATCCTTGTTTCCCTTAAGGATAGGTGTGATGATTGAATGAGACTGTTTCTACCTCTAGATTTTGGTTTTTCCTTCATTGTTTTCAGCGCTATTCAGTAGTTTTGTTGTCTATGATCAGTATATCACTGTTGAAACCTTCTTCCTTGACATTATTCAGCCTCCATTGATAAGGAATTGTGAATGTTTTTTATGTACTTTTCATCATTTACAGTCCTCTTTTGCAAACAGTAGCTTAATCGAACTATCATTTTCAGTCAAGAAAAAGAGTGCCATAATGTCTTCCTCTTTTAGATAGTTGATTACACTTTTGCCATTGTATTTGATTTGAATTATCGATTCTTTGAAGTGTTGAAAATAGTTTTTCATTAGAAAGTGAAAGTGTCATCTTATTCTTCCTTTCATTTTTCAAAAAAGAAATCATTAAAGTGTCGCTTCGAAGAAAAGTAGTTCAGATTTGTACTTAGTTTTCTTTTTGTCATTCTCACATTAAGGGAATTGAAAAACAAATACATTCATGTGCATTTTCATTTAGGCTTCATGCAGAAATTGATTTAGGAAATGTGCATTTAGTGTGTGCTCTCTGCTCCATGTTGAAAGAATCATATTTTCCTTTCCTTAGTAGCTAGGATTTTCATTGCTAAAAGAAAATAAATGACTGTTTATCATTTTAGATTGCATATTTAGGAGTTGTACATCTACATCATGTGGTGAACCTTGAAAGGCAAAACTTCTTAAGAAAGATCAACTATAAAATAAACCTCAATGGAGATAAAAACGCTTTGGAACCTAATGCACAACATCTAGAAGTCTAGACTAGAGACGTATTATGGCGTCGTAAAGCCTAGTAACTATTGTTTTCATCATAGGTTGGGTGATTCCTCCTCTTTGATACGACAAGTTCTAGTACGGACTTGTGCTCCCACGTACCATCGAGTATATATTGGGAGAGCACAATAGGCTGATATCCTTTATCCTTAGGAAGCCATGTCTGCCGCCCTATCGATTGCAATGCACTGAACAGAACATTCGGGAAGATTGACTATCGTACGTAAAGTCCTCGGTAATTTCTCTATAATTTACCATCGAGGTGTCTATTGCAGTTTTGAGATTGGTTTGGTAATCCCTCTGTCTAGACTTCCAGAGTAGTCACTTTCATTCCTTTTCAGACTCCTTAAAAGAAAAGGTCCATCTGAGCACTTGTCACTTCGGGCTCGTTAAAAATCAAAGGCAACTAGAGTCATCTTTAGCTTTTTCTCGACTCTTAAAAATTGAAAAATCAAGTTGTGTCAAAGCGTCATAAAATTCATTTAATTCAGAATAACATTTTCCCCTTTTTATTTTGAGTTGATCGAGTAATCCACAATCATGGAAGAAAGTCAATCAAAACTCCATCATTCGCAGAGACTAATGAGTCAACCGTCTTTGACTCCAGAAATGAAAACATTCCGGGCCAAGCAATCTCGTTTAATTGGGTGGAAGTCTCCTAGATTATTTGAAACTTGTGTTTCAACATCCTCAGAGACTTCCAATTACTCCAATTATTTCTCGTACCCCTACCTCTACAGAAGAAGTTCCGTAGTTACTAGAGGACATTAGAACTAATCCTAGTGTAATGGTAAACACTTTTATTCCTGAACCAGCTACATCTAGGGCTGATTCGGAAGGTGTTAGCCCTCCAACGTCGGTCGCTGCAGAGTCTATACCTTTTTCGGCACCAGAAATATTTTATGGACCTGACGGTCTACCTCTTCCACCTGGATTGATTGCTATATAAGAGATAGTGGAGGATCTTCCACCTAGTACTCTAGTTCATTTTGGAACCGGTATCCACTTACATCCTCCTACTACAGAATTTAGTTCTTTTTCATCGCAAGTTCCTGTCGAATCGCTAGGAAATCTTTTGGATAGATTTGATATGTCTGAACAACCATCAACATCTAGGACTGTGTCCTCTAATACAACAGCAACAGAACTTCGTGCCGCTACTCCGACCATATTCGCTGGTATACCATATTTCCCAACTACTTCTCAACCACTAGATGGAGTCCACCCAGGGAATGTTTCGACAGTATGGTCTATTCCTATTTGTTCATCAGGAATCTTATCTAGAGTTTCTTATGTTGAGACTCGGCAAATTGATCCTTCACATCAGTGTCAATTTGGGCAGTCTAGTCTCCAAAGGCCAATTTACCCTTTGAGCACTAGATTTCTACCATATGGGGGGCAATATGCTTTTTCATTGTTCCCTCCATGGGAGCAACCATATGAGAGTTTACAACAAAGTTCAAGTCAAGATGGAATTACATCCAGTGGTTGGATGCCAACACTACCTCAACAACCAAGATTTGTATATTCAATGCAAAAAAATCAACCTGTGTCGAACATTCCCACTACATCGGCTATTGTGACGGTGTCGCAAGTACAAGCATTGCCTATTGTATGTCAACCTCAAGTCTCTCAAGTCATAATACACCATCCTCTTGTCCCTGCGACTCAATCACAACCGTTGATCCTTAAATGAGCTGACTCAGGCTCAAACGGGTACTATCACCCCTCATCTTGGTCAAGCATCTAGTATTGGACAACACCAAATGGTCTCACAGCCATGGCTGGTGAAATATCAACAACCGCAATTCTAGCAAGCTTACCCAGGACTTGAGCAACAAAACTTTGCAGGTAATGGGCAGCCGTATATTCAACAAGGTCACCAATAATAATATTATAGTGGTTATGCCCATCAACCTTATCAAAGTTATCAACATCAAATACATTATGCTGGTATGCAAAGACCCACTACTCAGGCAAT
This sequence comes from Pinus tabuliformis, assembly GCA_031772625.1. Taxonomy (NCBI): domain Eukaryota; kingdom Viridiplantae; phylum Streptophyta; class Pinopsida; order Pinales; family Pinaceae; genus Pinus; species Pinus tabuliformis. Next base: position 1,220,327,157 of record CM062817.1, on the reverse strand, counting down.
CCCATCTTATCCAGGGTATGCTTCGCCAAACCTAAGTCAACAGTTTCCCTTTGTAGCAACTTTAGAACTACCAGATTGAATCAGCTAACAAATGATCCAATTTCTTACGCCCCTTGGTGGCCAGTGATTCCTCATAAACTTCTATCAGATATTCCTAAATTCAATGGAAATCCGGGTGAAGATCCATCAAAATCCCTCAACAAAACTGTTCATCGAACAATTATTGATGAGAGGGCATCCACCTACATTATGTCGATGAGTTGCTAGAAAAATTTAGGCTCACCACCCTTGTTAAGATCATCAACAACATTAAAAGCATTTGATGGACGAACATACACCCCGTACAGGATTTTATGTAACTTGCAAGTTGAACTGGCAGGCAAAACAGTAGAAATTGATGTTGAAGTTATTGATGGAAAACTCGATTACAATATCCTACTAGGAAGGCCCTGGATTTATGCTATGGCTGCTGTTGTGTCAACATACTTTAGAAAGATTACATTTCCCTTTCAAGGAGGAATTACAATCTTTGATCAACAAACCTTCCTCCCCAACAGTTCACAAGTTATATGAAGCATTCCAATGATCCATGGAAGCTCCCATTCACTTCAAAATGTCAGAGTAGGCCTCCTAAAAGACCCTACTTTAATGGGTACTTTTGCCCTACCGCCTCCGAGTAATCTAGTGGAAGTGGCCACGATGGAAATCTGCAATATGATATCTTCCTTATCTACACAGATTCAGAGATTTTCAAACATTTTGTTAGCATGGATCATCAACAGGTATTGCCTCCAAGCCCAATAGAAATTTTGTAGCAATCAATTTTCTTGGCCTGGGCGGCAAACCCAAATCAATGCTCATCGAGTGTTTGGATAGACAGGTCTAAGGAATATTGCACCTCTTCATATCCTTGGTTGCATGTACATTCTACAGACAAAGGAATTATTCAGTCAATGATGATAGAAGAGGCACCATGGGAAGATTACCACCATCTTTCCCATCTTCCAGATTACAATGAAGATTATTCCAGTGACCTTAATAATCCTTCAGTTTTTTATTTTCTATCAAATACTGTAAATACGGTGGATTTCGAGCGAAATCTGTCCAATATTGAAGAAACTATCGCCATAAATATCTTGACCAAACCTAATGTTGTAGAGAATGTTCATGTCAACAAATCTTGTTCTTCTGCACAACTGGAAATATATTGCGCTCTCTTTCACGAATTCAGAGATGTCTTTGCATGGTCATATGAAGAAATGTCAGGCATAGACTCGAGTATAGTTGAACACGAAATCAAGATGTATCCAGATGTCAAACCGGTACGACAACAGCTTTGGCAGGTGCACCCGAAGAAAGCTGTTGCCATCAAGGCAGAAGTTGAAAAACTTTTACATGCTGGTTTCATTTACTCGGTTCCTCTAACTGATTGGGTATCGAATATTGTTCCTGTGATGAAAAATTAAGGAATGATTAGAGTATGTCTCGATTACAGGGATGTAAATCAAGCTTGTCCAAAGGACAGCTACCCTACACCCTTCATCGATCAGATGATTGATGAATGCACCGGATGCGAAATATTTTCATTCATCGATGGATTTTCCAGGTATAATCAAATAAATATCCATCGACAGGACCAGTCAGAGATTGAATTTATATGTCCATGGGGCACATTCATGTACCACAAACTACCTTTCGGTTTAAAGAACGTAGGGGAAAATTTTTCAGAGTGCTATGAACTACTCCTTCCATGACATCAAGAAAATCGTTCAACCATATCTCAACGATCTACCGGCTCATTCGTGAAAGGGACTGACCATCCGCAGCATTTGAGAGCTATATTTCTACGTTGCCGACACTACGAGATATGACTCAATCCGCACAAGTGTGTGTTTTGTGTTGGTTCTGGTCATTTACTTGGTTTCGTGGCTTCTAAGGACAGGATTTGACTCGACCCATGTAAGGTTTAGGCAATCATCGACATGCCTCCACCTTCAAATTTTATTTAGATTCAAAAACTTAAAGGGAAAGCAAACTTTCTGAGGAGGTTCATTCCGAATTACGCTGAACTTGCTAAAGGTTATACGTGTCTTTTGAAAAAAGAAGTGCCCTTTAACTGGGATCAGGTTGCACAAGCTTCCTTTGATGCTCTAAAAGAATCCCTAATAAAAGCATCATTAATGTATGCTCTTGACTATCAAAAATACTTTAACCTATATCTAGCTGTAGCAGATACGACCATCACAACAGTTTTAGTTCAAGAAGACATTGGAATCGATCATCTGGTCTATTATTTAAGTTGAAACTTAAATGATACAGAAAGCAAGTACTCCTATGTTGAAAAGCTGGCTCTTGCAGCTATTCAAGCAGTACAGAGATTTTGACACTATATCCTCTTTTGCAAAACCACCATTTTGTCAGATTGCAACCATTTTTTCGCGTCAGTTACTTCGGGGCAAATATTTGAAATGGATAGCCATTTTGCAAGAGTTTGATCTGGAATTTGTAAAATCCAAATCAAAGAGATCTCTAGTATTCGGGGAGTTACTATGCGACTTACCATCGTCGTCCAACGATTCAACATCCAAAGCATCAATCGTGGATGAATCTTTGTTTCTGATATCGCCAAATGATCCGTGGTATGGAGATATATTGATCTATCTCCAAACCCAAATATTTAGGCCTAATACCTCTCGCTCTGAACAAAGACGTACTCGATACCAAGCAAAAGACTACATGATCGTTGGTGATACACTTTACCATCGTGGTATCGATACGGTTCTGCGAAGGTGCCTCACCCATGAGGAGGCTGAAAAAGTCCTGAATGGTTGCCATTTAGGTGCATGTGGGGGGCATCAATCTGGTTATTCTATAGCCCAAAAGATCTTATGAGTAGGATACTTCTGGCCTACTATGTTCAAAGATTGCATAATCGCAGTCAGAAGTTGCCATGCTTATCAAATATTTGACCACAAAACTAGAATACCACCCACACCTCTACATCCAGTAGTTGTTGTTGGGCCATTTACCAAATGGGGCATAGATTTCATGACATGTAACCCCACCTCTCCAGGGGGCATGGGTATATCATAGTCGTAGTTGACTATTTTACAAAATGGACTGAGGCAATGCCTACATTAAACAACAGTGGCAAAACGGCTGCTCTTTTCTTTTTCAATCATGTAGTGTCTAGGTTTGGAGTTCCACAGGCTATAGGCACATATCATGGATTGCATTTTCACAATCACATGATGATTGAATTGACTACCAAATTAGGACACTCCCACGATAGTTATACTCCATATTATATGCATGCTAATGGACAAGTTGAAGCGATCAACAAAGTCCGCAAGTGCATGCTGTAGAGAATGATAGGAGCCCACAAACGGGATTGGCATTTTATCTTGTACTCAACTCTATGGCATACAGAACCTCGGTAAAAAATGTGACTGGGTTTACACCCTTTTAGTTGGTGTATGGCCTGGAAGTTGTCTTACTGGTTTAGTGTGAGATTTCATCTCTCAAGCTCGCAGTCGACCTTCTTCCTAGAACTTCAGAAGAAGAGGCTCGTTTCTTGGAACTAATCCAACTGGATGAAACCCATCGTAACACCACCTTGGCTAACAAAGCTCATAAGGAACGAGTCAAGGTGCAATTTCAGAAAAATGTCAAACCCTGTGTCTTCTTAGACTAAGTGTAGTAATCTCTTTATCTTCTTTTGTTACGTTCTTTGTTTTCGTCAAGAGTAATCGTTTTGGTTAGGTAATCCACTTTTGCATTTGTTGTAGATGTAAAACCTATTGGAATCATTTGTTGGATACGCCGGTAGAGCTAGTCGTAGTACGCAGAACCTATCTTCTACAGCCTAGGCCACTTTTGATCCAAGCAGCGAGTTAGTGAGTTTCAGAGGGGTATATATTAGTCGGTCAACGAACAACATCGCTGAATACAATTCATTGACAGAGATTCTCTCTGATGCCATCGCACATGGCATAGCTGACTTGTTGTTAGGCTAGACTCTCAACTTGTCATCCTACAACTTACTAGCATCTATTCCGTTTAGAATCCAGCTATCTATCGTATGTTCCTAAGGGTCAGGATTTTGGAAAGGCAGTTTGATTCTATTCAATATCAACACATTTACAAAAACTTAAACACATTAACTGATTCATTAGAAAATTATGTGTTAGATAGACATTTGCATCCTTTATAAAATAAAAAGCATGTCAATCAACATTTGCATCAGGATCATATAACTTAACCAAAATGAAGCTCCGAAAATCAAAAATATATATAACTGTTTATAGTCTTTTACAAAATGTTCTGTGTCCAGGCCAAGATCAGTCATATGACCCAAAAACTCAAAAATGCAGGGAAGCACTCTAGACTAATGGTGCCGGTGATAACAAGTCAGTGCTTGTGCGATCATACGTAAGAGCCTAGTCCATTGACTTAGCACACCGTGGTATGGCGCTCTAATCTCAGAGGTAACTTGTCAGTCCTCACATCTTGAATACCAAGGGTGAGACCCTCGATCAGATCCTACAATACTGCAAGGGTTTCGGTTACATCTAGATTTTGAAGGACAATCCTCCCTATAGCCTCTCCCTGCTGGAATGGTAGCTGCTACCCTCGGGCACGCTGCTGGTCGTACTGGTCCAATATCTGCACGAACATATGAGTTTGATTGATAATATTTAAAAAAAACAAAAGAACATTATAAAAGCAAGAAACAGAGATATGGTCAGATCTTTTTACCTATAACACCCCACTGCTCGCCAACCGGTAGCACCAAATCTAGGTCACCCGGAAATCCATCCTGACATATGGGTACTCGGCAAAGACCATCTCCTGATGGTCGAACCACTCAAAGAAGGCATCAGAGAATAAAATTTGCGACTGACCAGCGTGTCTGGCCATGAGATCAACCCATCTCTACATCCGTGGTTCCGTCAATGCTGGCAGTCCGAGTGAAATGTATTGTGGCTGCATCAGTGGGATCCTCTCTAAGGTGAAAGTGGTCAGAATAGAACCATAACCAAAGTTCTTGGATCTTCCATTCTTTTCCTTCGTGAGTTATTCTTTTATAACCATAAGTACTGCATCACACTAGTTGAATACCTTTGGTTCAAGGAATTCCAAAGCATACTGCATATAGGACCTGTTGGCCAAATGAAGAGCCACACTACTAGCCAATCTAACAAAGGTGAATAAGATAGTTGTTGTGGGGAAAAATGCCTATGCAGGACGATCCTATCCACCTAAGGTGTGATAGTGCCTTAGCAACAAACAGAGATAGCTATTCTAGTATTCTTCCTTTATGAATTAAGAATGAATAGAGATGGATGGACTAACCGGTGTCTTCCGTTTGTCCCTCGATCTGGTTTCTCTTCTCTTTGAGAGTTCCCAACTACTTGCCTTCTCGCTCGCCCAGCTTCAAAAGGTTTCTGCAAGATCACAAGAAGAGAACACTACACAAGACATGGATTCATATTCATAACTAGTTCAGGATTAGAAGTAAACTAAACATACTAATGCAATCATACATCAAAGATACATCAGTATATAGGAGAAACCAAGATAGCTTTATTGATGAATAACAAGGTTCATGAAGGGATACAACCCAGAGGGCTCCAATCCAGCATCTCCTTCCCAGAAAATGGAATTCCTATCTTCACCCCCTTCAAAGCATTGAGCACCCAATGATTCCAATCTCAAACCAACAGCAATTCTTTGCAATAACAAAATTCCAGCCTCTAGATCTCATGGAGGAGAGATCCATATATAGATGTTTGGAGAGAGGATGAGTCATCTTGAGATCTGACTAGTTTCCTCTCCCTCTGTCAGTTCTTGATTCCACTTGGAGGTTCTTTCTTCCACTTGGAGATTGGGAACCTCTTACTCATCACCAGTTGAATTCACTGAGGCAAGTGTCATTGAGGAAGATTCTGGAAGCTTCCTGGGTCTTGACACCTCTTGGAATGAACTTGCCATTTGTCAACTCTCGCTCAGCACACCCTGGTAGTGCTTCTACCTGCGTTGCAGTGCAGGTAGCCAGTGTTGGCTTTGACATTCAGCACAGACAGCTAGTGGAGCCACTCAATTGATCCTGAATTGACTTGTTTTTGAGCAGTTTCTGGTGGAGAACTTCTGTGAATTGCTGTGGTTTGTTAGCCTTGTTCCTCTAGGGGTAGGAACAACATGTTTAGGGACTTTGGATCCCTTAGATTATGGACATTTCATGCTCAATGTTGTAAGGCACAAAAATGTCTATAACAGTTGCCCCCTAAAGTATGAGGCCATTTATTGGGTGAAATGCTTTATCAGGAGGATCCGAAGTTCATCCAATGCTGGGAGGAGACCTGTAATAAGATACAATATAATACATTATTTTCATACTGCTTTCATGATCTAGCTGAGGCGGGAATTCCCATGCTCAGCTTTATAAATTCATTTTTCTGTACATAGAACAGACAATCGTCTGGTGGTAGACTGATAATTTTGATGAAATTATCATCCTTTGGGTAGGATGATTATCTGCTGCAATGATGTACATGTCAATGTCTTTACCTTTCCTGAATATATATCGCAGCCCGGATGGATGAAACTAGATCCGGGGTCTTCAAACTCGTTCGATCTTCACTCTAAGTACAAGTCGATCCATGTGAGAAATGTTCTGAAGTTGAACATGGACGAACATCGCTTGATTACCGGTCAATGAGGTAAACCGTTAACAAGCGCGAGAGGAATCACTGATAATGATAATGACCCTCAAGGTACTGCAATACAATTTACGTGGTGTGAATAAAGGACTTGGCGTCGAACACCACGCAAAATATTTCTGTCGAAGGTCATTGATGTATACCTGTCGCCGGAAGTGAGAAACTTGCCATTGAGGCATGCAAGCTTCAAAGTACTGAAGGGGTTGTTCCTAGATCAACTTCTTAGATAATGAGCTGATGTCGACAAGAAGCGATCCGTCAAAGGAGGGCCTTAATGAATCCCACATCAATGACACGGAACGGAGCTAATGATTTTGATGGAGGTGAAAACGATCTGTGACATATGATTCAAGGTGGTGGTCATGAAAGGATGAAGGATAATGTACGGCAGTGGATGGGACATGGTTGACTTTTCTGAATGACTTCTCTTGAACATATGGCGACACTGATGCGATGGATCGATAGCATTACCCCAAATGTGGATGGTATGGCGAGACCATGGTGATGTGACTGGTCAATGAAACAACCCAACCCGATTGTGGTACGGAGGAAAAGTGTCATGTTCAAGAGCGACTTGCTACCATCAAAGTTTTCTTGAGTTTCTCCCAATTTTTCCCCAGTCATTGCTGACCAGTACCTCTTTATTTTTGTCAAGCTTGAGGAGGATAACATATGCTTCTTCTATAACCTGCCCTTCGGCCAAGCCCATCGCTATGCTCTAACGAGCCTAGCGATAGTGAAACTCGTTCTCGTCTAAAGACAAGTTTGTCGCTATTTAATGATTTTAACGAGTCTAACGACAAAGATAACTCGGTTCTTTTCATTTTTAGAGAGTCTGAAAAGATACATAAAGTTAACTCCAAAAGTCCTTTTTTGTCATCTAATCCCTTAGGTCCGAAAAAGTATAAAACAATACAGAAGGGATGAGTTTTCGATAGTTTTAACGAGCCGAATAAAAAAAGCGCTCGATCTTTTTGTGCAATAATCCCTCAGGTCCAAAAATATTAAAATCTAGAGGAGGGATAGTACTTCCTGTCCCTTTAACGAGCTGGAAGGCCAAGGACTCGATAATCTTTTCATATTTTACGAGTCAGATGAAAAGAGCTTAAAGAAGACTCGTCTTTTGAGGAACGAGTGATAAAACAGGTTAGCAGCTGATTCCAGGTGCAGGTTGGAATTTTCCAATCATGGCAGTGTCACAAGGATGGCTAGTGAAATCACTCTTTGCAGCTGTTCCTCAAATTGGGTAAACAAACATATGGAGGTGAACGATCGGCCAATGGAAAAGTGGAGGTGACGGTGCAAACACGACCAAGGCTTTAATGGCTGATGATATTACATTCACTGTGGTTATTTACCGGGATAGTTCATTTTTTAATGAGCTTAAACGCGGGTGGAAACATTTGCTCGATCTTATGTTTATTTTTTAACGAGCATGAACTATACGATAAAACTGCTCGGATCTTGCAATTTTTTTTTAACGAGCATGAACTGTGTGCTAAAACTGCTCGAACAACCCAGTCATATGATAAGAGTGTCTCATCAAGATTCTATTTTTTATGGAGCTTCATCTTACTAAGCTTTGCTCTGGATCCTTTCGTTATGCAAGTTCGGAAACGACTAATCCTACGAGTTTAAAGGGTTAGACCTACAGGTTTAAAGGGAGGACCTAAAAAATTAAAAAATAAATAGCCGCACCTTGCTCGCACTCAAAAAGGTTTGCCTACCCCCAGGCATAAAGTACGATTTCAAAGTTACCTCTACTTCATTTCCGTCAAAACATTTGTTTCATCGAGAGAGGTCTACCTCTTTCAGGTTACCCAAGGATTGCTCCATTCGCGGCCACGAATAAAACACTTCCTCAGCGATGTCTATCGAAATAGACAATGGTGAGTGACGATGCCTGCCAACTCACATAACTTTGACAAAAGAATCTTATTCTAGAATAACCCCTCTTCCTAGACGGACGGGGTACAGACTAGTCATATTCTCCCGCGGAAACCTACTCTATACCCAAAGTTTTCCTGCCGAAGCAGACCAGGACGCATGCCCCCTGGGTTCCAGTCATATCCTCCTGGATTACTCGCGCTCATCGGGGGATGGACCGTGGGTTGAGACACTTCTTGCGTGAATAGACCATTTAGGGATGGTACATGACTATTTGCGATGCGTGATCCGGGAAATGAAAGTTGGTCCACGAGCTTGACCACTCTTCCTTCGTGCGGAAAACACATTACTCTAAAGAGTGAGGAGACGATGGCTCCCATGCAATATATATAGTCTCGTCCAAGGAGTAGGTTATAATCCAAGGGTCCTTGAACGATCATCACGTTCATTTGAACGGTCTTCCCTTTCAATGTTATGGGCACATTGGGGAGGATCCCTAAAGGTCGACTGGTTCCTTTATCAAAGCCTGATAGATTTCTCATTTCAGGCAAAAGCACTGGCGAACCAAGTGCTTTCCAAGCAATAGAGGAAAGGATACTCACAGATGCCCCCTCATCAATGATAGTGCCATCCATTACCATTCTGTATATTTGAACGATAATTCTAAATGGTATGCTTGCTGGCAACCGGGGTTTGCCTAGTTGGTTCCAGTCGAAGGACACAACCAGGTTGCTTGGTGGTGGGACCGATTAGACGGCAGGGTATGACTCTGACGAAGTTCCTTCCTGTGATAAAGGAATGGGCAAATTGTCCCCTTGTTCGTCGAAGTCTGTGTTGATGAAGAGAATTTGGACGGTGTCGTCTTTATTCTCCTCTATGATGGTATCATTCGAAGATAGAGCCTCTGAAGGCAAAACCGGGTCAATTTCCGCCTCAACCTTTTGACTTTCGTCAGGTATGGATTCAGACGGTTCATCCTCAATGATAGGTGCTTCGGCTGACCACCTGGGCGGGCTAGTCGGGTTCTCAACTAGTGAAGGACTTGGCAGGAGTTTTTGATATCCAGGAGGAAGTTGCGCTCGTAAGATCGGGCGATCTTCCAAAACTCTTTTAGCCTCGTCTAAGAAGGGACAACGGTGGATGGCGTGATCACCTTCAAACAGTTTGCAGGGAAATCTAGCTTTCCCTCTCTGTCCTGTGACTTCACTTTCACTAGTTGACGGTGAGCTGTCAACATGGTTATCAGAGGTTGACGCCACCGAATTGTGAAAACGGGGAGACCAATCCCTTAGTATCCGAGGGATGCAGGGACAATCTCTGTGGAAGTGGTCTCGCTTGCATATGACCCATGGTGATTTAGGCCTAGTCAGTGCTGTGTGTGGATTTCTGTCAGACGCCACTTGTTTGCCCCCAGTCGCTTTTGGCTCCTTCTTCTTCTTCTCTTTCTTCTTCTTTTCCTTCTTCTCCTTAGGAACTTGGCTTTTTGTTCTACCAGTTCCGTCAAGCGAAGAGGAAGGAGGAGAGGAAGAATTAGATGAAGTAGAAGGCTGGTGAGCAACTCTAGTCTGGTCTAACTGTTGACTCGACTATTCAGGAATAGTAGTGTTCTGAACGACACTGGTTGAAAAGAGCCAGACCGGCAAGCCAATTGTCAGTCCTGGAAGCGACAATGTGGCCATATGGGGCACACCAACATCTCCCCAAGAGGAGAAGGGACTAGGATTTCCACCAAGGGGAATTCCTTGGTTGGTGGGCTCCATTTTTTCAACCTAAAGATCAACGCAAGAATAAAGGGTGATTGTTCCGTTTAAAATAAATTTTTAACGACGCTTAGACACAACTTGCTTTTTCAATTTTAAAGAGTCGAGAAAAAGCTAAAGATGACTCTAGTCTCCTTCAATGTTTTATCGAGCCCGAAGTGACAAATTCTCGGATGGAATTTTTCCGTTATAGAGTTTGAAAAAGGCCAAAAGGAACTGCTCTGGAGTTTTAGGCAGAGGGTGTGCCAAACTTCTCACAAAACCGCAGAAAACTTTTTAGGGTACGGGCAGTCGATCTTCCTGAATGCTATGTTCAGTGCATTGCGATCAGTAGGGCGGCTGACACGGCTTCCTAAGGATAAAGGTTTTATGCCTATAGGGGTCTCCCAATATATACGCGACGGTACGTGGGAGCACAATCCGTACTCGCGCTATCGTCCTTCAGGAGGAATCACCCACCATCAATGAGATCGATAGTCACCAGGCTTTACGACGTCGGAACACGTCTCTAGCCTAGACCTCTATGTTGTGCGTTATGTTGCAAAGCGTTGTTAAGTTCATTCAATTTATTTTAGGTTGATCTTTTTTAGAAGTTTTCCTTTTGAGGTTCACCACGAGATGTATGATACAATTCCTAAATGCAGTCTAAAGATGATAAGCAAGCTTTATATCTTTTCAACTTATGAAAATCCTAGCTACAAAGGGAAAATAAAGACACCATCATTTCTCAAAGAGGAATCAGCACACTCTAATGCACTTTTCCTAAATCAAACATGCAAACTATCAAGATGCAAATGCACAATGCAGGTGTTTGTTTTCCGCTTTCTTAGTATTGATGCCTACAAAGAAAGCTTTTTGTACAACTTTGAATTTGCTTTTAGATGACAAATAAAAACAAGTTTACTTTTTCGAAATCAGAGAGGGTAGAAGAGATTACAACACTTAACGATTTCCAAAATGAATACTTGTTTCGACACTTAAAAGAGACAAACTCAAACCAAAAGAAAAAGTAAATGTATAATCAACTTCAAACAGCCAATGAACTCTCTCCTAAGATCACAATCAACAGATCTGAATCAAGGGCTACAGGATGACTGTTTCACTCTTGCAAAGGAAAACTGCAAATGACGCCACAAACACATAAAAACACTCACAGTCTTTTTGTACAAAGGAGGCGGAATTTGAGAAGAGAAAAGGAGTTATCAGACTGGTACCTATGCTGGTTACAGGCTGCAAAAATCAGAGATCAAAACAAGGCAAAACAGAGCAGAGAACCCCAGCTGCACAAGGCCTAACTGGATCAGCGCAACCTCAACACAGGGGTTTTGACATTTAGCGCAGGTAGCCTTCACGGGACCTGCGTTGAAATGCAGAACCCCTTCACAGGGTCTGCGCTGAAGGAGAAACGAGAGTTTCTCTCTGGGTTCTGGGTCACAGATTGCTGATTAATCTACGGTTTCAGGCCAAATAAAAGCAACAAGCATGGTACAATCAAAGGGATGCTTTGAGGGAGTACTAAGATCTATAAAAAAGGATCATCAAATCATTTGTGAATCCATTTTTCAGATCATAGACAAATCCAGTGATCGGATCAAAGCAGCAACTGTCTACTTTGTATCTGAGAATAGCAGATGCAGTTCAATTGTTGTTGTTGAGTCTATGAAACAAGCAATTATGGAAACACAAATAAAATGACTAAACAGATCTCCCCAGTGGAGTCGCCAATTTGTTGTGGGGAAAATTGCCTATGTAGGACGATCCTATCCACCTAAGGTGTGACAGTGCCTTAGAAATAAACAGAGACAGCTATTCTAGTATTCTTCCTTTATGAATTAAGAATGAGGAGAGATGGATGGACTAACCGGTGTCTTCCGTTTGTCCCTCGATCTGGTTTCTCTTCTCTTTGAGAGTTCCCAGCTACTTGCATTCTTGCTCGCCTAGCTTCAAAAGGTTTCTGCAAGATCACAAGAAGAGAACACTACACAAGACATGGATTCATATTCATAACTAGTTCAGGATTAGAAGTAAACTAAACATACTAATGAAATCATACATCAAAGATACATCAGTATATAGGAGAAACCAAGATAGCTTTATTGATGAATAACAAGGTTCAGGAAGAGATACAACCCAGAGGGCTCCAATCCAGCATCTCCTTCCCAGCAAATGGAATTCCTACCTTCACCCCCTTCAAAGCATTGAGCACCCAATGATTCCAATCTCAAACCAACAGCAATTCTTTGCAATAACAAAATTCCAGCCTCTAGATCTCATGGAGGAGAGATCCATATATAGATGTTTGTAGAGAGGATGAGTCAGCTTGAGATCTGACTAGTGTCCTCTCCCTCTGTCAATTCTTGATTCCACTTGGAGGTTCTTGCTTCCACTTAGAGATTGGGAACCTCTTACTCATCACCAGTCGAATTCACTGAGGCAAGTGTCATCGAGGAAGATTCTGGAAGCTTCCTGGGTCTTGACACCTCTTGGAATGAACTTGCCATTTGTCAACTCTCGCTCAGCGCACCCTGGTAGTGCTTCTACCTGCGTTGCAGTGCAGGTAGCCAGTGTTGGCTTTGACATTCAGCGCAGACAGCTAGTGGAGCCACTGAATTGATCCTGAATTGACTTGTTTTTGAGCAGTTTGTGGTGGAGAACTTCTGTGAATTGCTGTGGTTTGTTAGACTTGTTCCTCTAGGGGTAGGAACAACATGTTTAGGGACTTTGGATCCCTTAGATTATGGACATTTCATACTCAATGCTGTAAGGCACAAAAATGTCTATAACAATAGTCCTCAAGGACCGGTCAATGACATCTTGAATACTGATCTTGCCATCCCTGCTCGGTTGTGATCCATCTCTACAGAACCAGCGAATATAATCCCTCACGGATTCACCCCCACGGAAGATCCTGATAGTGAGAGAGGGGCACCATGCCTCGATAAACCGGTCAAGAAGTAGATATCATCAACTGTCAAAGGGATGGATTTATCTCGAATCTAGAACACTTGGTTGGTAGGATCCCATGCATCGAGAAAATATTGAGAAAAATTGATTTGTTGCCTCATGCTAGATATGCGGAAGAATTTGAGCAAGCCACAGTTCTGCAATGCAGTCACCATACCCGAATCATGTAAGGAAATCATATCCTCTTATTCATGCTCATGTTCACACCATGTAATGACCATCTTGATCTGATGAATCTCTGAAAAACAAACAAGAGAAGAATTAGGATCCTGATTTGGGCAAAAACAGGCAAAATTTCCATGAAAAAACAATGCATAAACTTTTGTCCTTGCGCCCATCACACCCTATCTGTGTACTGGGTGAGATGCATACTGACTGGCCAATGGCCAGCTCAATATCCATCACACCTTTTGATGTATACTAGGTGCGATGGGGAGAGAATGAATTGTTCAAACCCCTGAGACCCAGAAAAATAGGAAAAGATGCTCAAAATCAGAAAAGGAAACAATGCAATTGAAGAGCTCAGAGTTAGCTCCTACCTGGTCCAGACAGCACCAAAAATAGTCCACCGAATCTACTCGAATCAACTGATGAAAATCGAGGGGGAAAACACCTCCAGAGCTCCAACAATCCCATATTTGAATGAAATGGTAAAAATGAGAGGTAAAAAACTACTTTTATGTTACTCTTCACGTAATTCAAGTAATATGTTAGTGTTTAACTCATTTTTCAAGCATGCATTTACATTTCTAATCAATTTGATGGAGGAATTGAACAGGCAGTACGACCATCAAGAGAACATAGTGTTAATGGTGAATTGAACATCTCTGACTATTATCACTAGCAGGTTTACGCGAAGTTCAAGCTCGTTAAAAAATAAACCTAGCGATGAGCATATGTTGCCCCAAAGTTCAAGCCCATTAAAAAATGAACCCACCTTGGGTAAATAACCTTTGTGATTGCATAGTTATCAGGTTTTGAGCCTTGGTCGTTTTCTTACCATCACCTCCACTCTTTTTTAGCTGATCATATGCCTCCACTTGATTTTTTAACCTTTTGAGGAACAACTGTGACGAGTGATTCTATTAGCCACCTTCTTTACACTACCGTGATTGAAAAGTTCCAAACTTACCTGGAACCAGTTACTATTTGAGAACATCACTCGTTCCTAAAAAATGAGTCTCCTTTATGCTCTTTTTAGAGTCATAAAATATGAAAAGGTTGTCGAGCAATTGGCCTCTACACCTCGTTAAAGTGATTGGAAGTGCAATCCCTCCTCTATATTTTAATCTTTTTGGACTGAGGGATCAATACACAAAAAGATCGAGCACTTGTCTTTCTTAGCTCGCTAAAGTGATTGGAAAAGTCATCCCTTTCATATTATTTTATACCTTTTCAGACTTAAGGTATTATACTACGAAAAAGGACTACTGGAGTTTCCTTTCCATCTTTTTTCAAACTCTCTAAAACTTAAAAGGACTGAGTTATGTTTGTCATTAAACTCATTAAAACAATAGCGACAAACTTGTCCATATGGACAAGAGCATGTTTCACTATCGCTAAGCTCCCTAAAACATAGCGACAGGTTTGCCCAAAGAGAAAATTACAGAACAAGCATATGTTATCCTCCTCAAGCTTGACAAAAATAAAGAGGTACTAGTCAGCAATGACTGGGGAAAAATGGAAGAAAACTTGAAGAACTTCATTGGTAGCAGGTCGCACTTTAACATGACACTTTCACTCCATCACCATGATTGAGTTAGGTTAGGTTATTCCGTTCACTGGTCATATCACCATTGGTCCTCTGTACCATCCATTTTGGGTTTAACGCTACCAAATCCATTACAATGTGGCCAAATATTTTCAAGAGAAGTCACTCAGAGAATTTACCAACCCAGCTAACACCTCACCTGCTAGAATACCTTCGCACTCCATTCTTTCATGACTGCCACCCTAAACCTTGTATCATCAGATCGTTTTCACCCCCACAAAATCATTTTCTCCATTCCATGTCATAGACATGGGATTCATTAAGGCCCTCCAATGACGGGTCACTTCTTGTGAACATCAGCTCATTATCCAAGAAGTTGACTTAGGAACAACCCTTTCAATACTTTGAAGCTTGCATGCCTCAATGGGAAGTTTCTCACTTCCGGCGATAGGTTTACATCAATGGCTTTTGATCAAAAGATTTTACGTGGTGTTCGACATCAACTCATGTATTCAGACCACATGAATTGTACTACAGTACCTTGAGGATCGTTATCATTATCGGTGATTCCTCTCATGCCTATTAACGACTTACATCATTAGATGGTATTCAGGTGATGTCTTTCCATGTTCGACACCAGAACATCTTTTCACATGCATCGACTTGTACATCAGGCAAAGATTGAACGAGTTTGAAGACCCCAGATCTAGTTTCATCCTTTTGGGCTGTGATATATTCAGGAAAATTAAAAACATCAAATGTACTCCATAGATGAATAGATAATCATCCAAGCTAAGGGATGATGGCTCTACCAGAATCATCAGTCTGCCACACAGACGGTTGTCTGTCCTATGTACATGAAAATGAATTTCTAAAATTGAGCATGGGAATGCCCACCTCACCTAGATCATGAAAATATTATGAAGATAATGTATTGTATTATATCTTATTGCAGGTCACCTTCCAGTTTGAAAAACCTTAGATCCCCATGATAAAGAATTTCACCTGACATCAGAAGATTTACAACCTCATGCTTTAGGGGGCAACTATTATAGACATATTTGGGCACTGCAACCCCAATCACATATGTCGATAAACCAAGAGATCTCAAACCCCTAGAAGTGTTGTTCCATACCCTAAAGGATCAAGGTCAACTAATTACATCATTTTCCAGAAGTTCTCCCTGAAAAACTGCTCAAAACTGGACCATATAGACTGCTCCATGCTAAGGGTACGATGCATTTCACTTGCAGCACACAAAGGGTACGATACATACTAAAAAGCCCTTCTATAGGGTGTGATGAGTGAGAGCAAACAAATAGAAAAGGTTGTTTGCTAGGTGGAAACTCAAAGAATCTTCTAGAAACTGCTCATATGACACTTGTGTCTCTGAATTCACCCAGGGATGAGTAAGAGATCATGAAATCTCCAAGTGGAACCCATAACTATCAGTGAAATGACACTAATCAAAATCCTAGAAGCTGACTCACTCCCCTACAGACATCTATATATGGATCCCTCATCCTAGAGATTGAAAGGCTGGAATTTTTTAATTTGTAAGGAAGTGTTGTTGGTTTCTCTTTGAGACATTGTATTGTTGGGTGATTTTGCTTTTCATGAGGTGAAGAGGGGTTTCATGTTGGGAGGATGATGTTGGATTAGACAACTAGGTTGTAATACTCTCTTTTACTACTTCTATCAATAAATCTATTTGAGTTTTCCTCCCTATACTTGTATATTTCTGAATCCTGTATTTGTGTATGCATTTGTATGGTTAATGTACATCTAATTCTACATTATTTCTGGTTATATATCTCTATGCTTTGATGGTATTTGGCAGCTTTGACTCTACAGGTGTTCTTTGAAGCGGGACAAGTGAGAAAGGAATGGTGAAGCTCTATCAAAGGAGAGAGGAAACAAGCAAGGAGCCAAGCGAAAGACTGAGGTTGGTACTCTCTGTTTCTCTCTCACCTATCTCTCCTAAAGGAAAACACAAGTTACTTTGAATTTTTTGTTTCTAAGATAGCTACCCATCTTACTGGGACTAGCAGCTCTGAATGGATACTAGTTTTCCTAGAAACATCGCAGAGAACCTGTAGGCACAAGTATAATTGATATCTATGATAGTGAAATACATGTAGTCTAGGTATGGGCACTGCCATCCAAAAGACATACGAAATTTGATCTGTGGTATGGACGCAGCCACCCAGCTGATAAGACCATACAGAGAAATAGAGGTATGGTCACAACCATCCAGAAAGACTCAGGTATGGTCGGAGCCATCCAATCAAAGATTCATGTATGTAATTACGAACCAATCCACGCAACCCGAACTTATGTAATCTTAGCCGAGGGTCTTGAACCCTAGCCAATCATAGTACAATTTCTAACATGCGAATAAATATGTTGAAGTCGAGCATGGTAGAAAATCGCTTGATTACTGGTTGATGATGTAAACTGTTAACAAGAATGAGAGAGACCATGAGTGATGTCAATGGTTCTCAAGGTACTGCTAGTACAATCCACAAAGTGTGAGGAATGAGCTGGAGTCGAACACTCATGGAATCACCAGATCAAAGACCAATGATGCAAGTTGGTCATCGAGCGTGAAGAACTTGCCATTAAGGCATGCAAGCTCCAAGGTACCGAAAGGAATCTCTAGATAAACTCCCTGGATAATGAGTTGGTGTCTACAGGAAGCGATCCCTCACAGGAGGGATATAATGTTTCCCTCATCAATGACACGAGTTAAGGAGAAAGATGAAGATGGATGAAACTGAGAATCAGAGGAGGAGGTAAGGGCACGAACTACAGAAGGATTATACTCTTGAACATATCGATGACACGACTTCAGAAGGTAACAACATTTTGGTACCAAGGGATCAGAGGTAAGATGGAGACAACAAGGATAAAATGGAATGAGGAAAAATGGAAAACCCAAACCCCGGAAGGCCAACGACGATGTGAGGATGTCCCAAACCTGGTGAGAAGCATATGTGTCGATGTTCAAGAGTGAATAGCTTCCATAAGTAACCAACGAAGATTTCCAAATTTCCCCCCCACCATTGCTGGCGAGTACCCCAATTATTTTCGAAAGACAAGCTTGAAGGGGATAGCATATGCATGTGGTATAAGTTCATCCTTCGGACAAATCCAACCTAGTGAAATTTTAATGAGCCCTAGGGAGGAGAAGCTCAAGTCTCATCATGGTGATGAGTCCAATGTCATCAGGTTTTAAGGAGTTCGATGAGTCTTTTTCATGTTTAGAGAGTTTGAAAAAGGCACATAAAAGAAAACTCCAGGGCGGTTCCGTTTCGTAAGTTTTTATGTCCCTGAAGCCCAAAAAGGTAGAAAACAATACTTGAGAGAATCGCTTGACCATTTCAATCAAGGATTACTTTTCGTAACTAGTGTTCCTGATCTGAAAAAGTAGAAAAGTGATCGAAGACACGACATTCCATAACTAAAAAATGAGCTCAAAACGACAAAAGCCCAGCCATCTTTTCATTTTTAAACAGTCAGAAAAGAGCTGAAAGTGGACTGCCATTTTTATTCTGTTTATTGAGTGAAAAAAGGGAAAAACTCGGTAATATTTTCATATTTTACGAGTCGGAAAATAGCTTAAAGAAGACTCATGGGAAAATTTTGGTATGTACCAAGCATGTATCAACCAGAAACTTTATATATCACCCCTGTTCCTGCACGGAAAACCAAACGTAAGACCCATTTGACGAAGATGCACATTGTGATACTAGAAAGCTAGGTCAAAAAACCCTAAACCATGAGGAAAAATAAAAAACTATAACAAAACCCAAGTCCTATAGTTAAAACCCCTAAAATTTTCAAAAAAAAGAGTTTATATAAGACTTGTGGTTAAACATTTTTTACATTGTTTTGATTTTCACCCTTGGTAATTATTTAAACACTATGTACCTATGCAAACTTCAGAGCTCAATTTCTCCATCTGTGGTCAACCATTTTGGACCATACTCTCACCAAGTAATTACATCAATCTTGTCTCTCCATTTTGATTGTTTTGAAGTCCAATTTCATGGAATTTGGGTGGATTTTTGTGGATTTTTGGTGTCAAAATCGTGCCCTGGTCATCGTAGAAGTCCCCTGCAGGTTTGGGACGATCAGGGATTTTACACACATGACAATCAACATCTTCACAAGAAACACATGTACCCCTGTGACGATTCGAAAAATAATGAACTATGAAAGTGAGCCATCGCAGCTGTTTTAGAAACAGTTGCGACGACATAGTAAACATAAAATTTTCATTTTCCGCACCATTTTAGACCATTTTAACGGCTCAAACCAATTCTAATCGATTAGCATTTGCATATGCAGGGGAAAAAATGGTGTTTGCGTGGCAAGAACGCACTCATGATGCTGATGATGAAACAGGTGCTATGGACCCGCAATGCATACAAGTTCTTCAGAACTGTGGACTATTGAAATTCTTCCTCACACCCCTATTGCGAGCGCAACTAGATTTACTAGAGTTCTTGATCTGCTCGTGGAACCCGACAGAGGGTAAGTTTATCATTTGGGGTTAGGAGATCGAGTTCGATGGGACTGAAATATATTTCCTTACAGGCTTATCTTGCCAAGGTGAAAGACCCCCGCATGGGCAGTATGAGGGTCCTCAGAGACTCTCTTGATAAGCTGATGGCATGAGCATGCCCGGGGGCATGCAAGTCACCCACCAGTGGGAAGTTACATATCCAAATAATGGAGGACTTGTCACTACACATCCTATTATTCACGATCACGAGAGCAGCGGGGTCTCAGGCATAGCACGGGGCTACCAAAATCCAACTGTGGTTGGTTTTGGATTGCCTTAACCCGACCATGTATGACGGGGCTAAGGCAGTGTCCCTGAACATAAAGAGACAGTTGACCAAGTGCCACCAAGGGGAGACTAAATAGTTTGGATACGGGTCCATCCTAGTCCTGCTCATGCTAGAGCGGGTACCATTACTTCAGCTGCAGGACATGCAAGTCCATTTCCGAGACCATGAGAGACCCGTATCACCAGATGGGCACATGTGATGCCACAAGGAGGTGGCGGTCGACCGGTATCATGGGGTCCCGACTTCAAGGAGTAGCTGCATCGGCATCAGGTATTCATCGAGGACTAGCCCTATGCAGGTATGACATCAGAGGAGATCCAAACATGCTGCTCCCACACGGAGAGAAGTGGGATGAGAGAGGTGACATGCTTGGTTAACCACCATATTTTTTATATTTTAGTTTTTTAATTTATGTTGTTTTTGGATTTTAAAATGTATATGTCTTAATAATTGTGTTCATTTTTGGAGACATCAGACCTAAGAGACCTGTGGATCTCGCTCCTATAGCGCGGAGGGAGGAGAACAGAGAATTGGCCCTGCCACCTGCAGGTGGTGATGTAGAGGAGGAGATACCCTAGAACCTAGAGGGCTTGACTGATGGGATTCCAGACTATAGAGGGTTCGAGGAGGTCCTGCGACAGTATCAACACCACACTTTGGGCATGTCACCCAGGGTCCATAGACTACTCAGACGAGTAGTACGGGCAGTGGTCTGCTACAGAGAGTAGAACCCACCATAGTAGTCACCTAGGTTTCATTTTCCACTATTTTGAGAGACATATGTCTCGGATGTATCTGAACATGTATATTATTTTTTGACATACACATTATTTTTTTGAGCACCTCGGCATGCCACACGATAAATATATAACTATCTATGTTTTATTATTACGTTTTGAGTACTTGCATATAATTTTTGTTTGATTTTAAATTGTCTAAATGTCTATCTAATACATGATTTTCCAATGCATCAGTTAACATGTTTAGCCTCTTAGGAATGTGTTGACATGTGATAAAATTAAAATGTCTTTCCAATAAATGAACACGCAAATACAATCTTAAAATTTGATGGTTTCTAATGGAATAATGCCCATTAAGTTGAAGAAAAACAAGTTGAGAGTCCAGATTCACAATCAATGCACGAATATCAAGGTTAATAGTGTCAGTCAATAATTCAATGACAATGCTATATTCAGTGACATTATTCATGGTACACCCCAAACAAACACCTTGAAGGTCTACTAACTCATCGTGAGGATTGTAGATCACCCATGCCGTGGAGGACAGATTCCGTGTACTACAACATGCACCATCAGCGAAAGCGATATAAGGTGCACCAGACATCTGAACAAGAAGTAAAAATAAACAATAAGCGAAAATAACACCTACACACCAAGCCACACATGCACACACAAAAAACACAGGCATGTACATAGCAGATGCATGAAAATTCATGCACAATATTTTTTCAGATAAAACCCATTTCAGGGTTTATCGAGAGGATTTCCTTCGTAGTCAATTAGCTCATAGGCCCCTTTCTACAAAACGCGTTTCACAATATAAGGCCCATGCCACATCAGTTCGAATTTTCTTGCCCCCAGTGTATCATTCGCTTGATCATACAACAGGACTAAATCTCCCTCAACAAAATAATGAGGAGTAATAGTTTGATCGAAGTGAGTTTTCACTCTCTTTTTCTGTGCTTTGATGACTAAAGAGGCAAGTCAACGGGTCTCATCTAGCCACTCTAGGTGAATAAGGAGTTCTTCTACATGAGTAGTATTAAAGAGCAATTCGACAGCTATCTAAGAAGGTATCTCGCATTTAATCGGAAGGGTAGCCTCCAAACCATAAACGAGTTGAAACGGTGTGAATCCAATCGCATCCCTCACTGAGGTATGGTAGGCCCATAAGGTAGAAAACAACATCAAATGCCAATTAGACTTGTGCATTCAAATGGTTCGCTGAAGCATCATAACCAACACCTTGTTGACGGCTTCGACTTGGCCATCGGTCTGAGGGTAATAAGGCGTCGAGCTATCATGATGCACTCCTAATTGGGTCATTAACTTAGTCATCATATGACCATGAAAATGAGAACCATGATCAGTGACAATAGCTTGAGGGACTCCGAATCGAGTAATTACATGATTGAATAAGAATTGAGCCATTGTCTTATCGTCATTAGACAATGTAGGTGTCGCCTCGGCCCATTTTGTAAAATAATCGACAGCAATGATAATATACCCATGCCCCCCGACCGAGCAAGGGTTATAGGTCATAAAATCTATGCCCCATTTAGCAAAAGGGCCAACGGTAATGACAGGGTGCAAAGGGGAGGGTGGCACATGCATCTTCCATTGGTAAATTTGGCACGCGTGACAGGAACGGATAGTGAGAATGCAATCCTTGAAAATAGAGGGCCAAAAATAACCAGTGCATAAGATCTTTTGGGAAGTAGCATAACCTAACATGTGACCACCACAGGCGCCAGAGTGGAAGTCATTCAAGACTCATTCAACTTCCTTGAATGTCAAACAATGGCGGAGAACTGAATCAACGTCGAGACAGTACAAGGTGTCCCCAAAAATTTAATAAGGCTGAGAATGATGGTGAATGTGTCACCGAGCATCCTTGGAAAAATCAGGATAGAAGGAGAACTTCTGGAGGTAGACAATAATGTCACCATACCAGGGATTGAGGGTACTGATCAAGAAAAGGGTATCATCCGGAATGCGAACCTCTAACCGAGACGGAGTGGTAGCGGACAGTAATGAGCAAATCAATTCATCGAAGACAAGGGACTTCTTTGACTTGGCTGTAGTAAACACCAAGTTGAACTCTTAAAGGATAATTATCAATTTCAAATATTTCCCCCCTAACAATTGACGTGACAAGATGTATGTCATCTGGTTTCAATCAGAAATCACTGTCGCCATGTGCAACAAAATATAGTGACGAAAACGATGGATAGTGTGGAAAAATTCCAAAGCAAGCTTCTCGATGTAAGCATATAAAGTTTTCATGTTAAGGAGGTTGCTACTAAGATAATAAATGTTGTGCTCGGAACCGTTGTCATCATCTTGGACCAACACCATGCCAATAGTGCTATTGGCAGGAGCAAGATAAAGAGTGTAGTCACGATGATAATCAGGTGGACGCAACAAGGGAGTAGAAACAAGGAGTGCCTTGAGTTACTCGAATGACTCTTGGGCAATGGCATCCAAAACAAAGGAAGTGTCACGCTTTAAGAGTCGCGTATAGCATTTAGCAATTTTGGCGTAGTTAGGAATAAAGCGACATAAGAAATTAGCATTTCCCTGCAAACTCTGCAATTGCTACAAAGAGGCAAGAGGAGGGAGATTCAGTATAGCTTCAACTTTGAGGGGATCTACATGGATGCCCTCTTTAGAGATGAAAAACGTAAGAAGTCTGCTGGATTCGACGCAGAAGACACACTTATGCATATTAAGATGAATACGGTAATGTTGACAATGAAGAAAAATCTTGCAAAGATGGTTGGGATGGTCAAATCGTTTCGCTGAATGAGCCGGAAGGTCATCCAGGTATGGCTGAACAATGTGATGAATATCATGGAACACATAGGACATTGCTCGCTGGAAGGTAGCACCGACATTTTTAAGGCCAAAAGGAAGCTTCTTATAAGCAAAGGTACCCCACAGGCAGATGAAGGTAGTTTTGTGATGATCGACCGACGAAATATTAATCTGGTTGTAACCAGAAAAGCCGTCCATAAACGAGTAAATCTCACTCCCAGCACAATCATCGATGGGCTGGTCGATAAAGGGTGTAGGATAATTATCCTTTGGACACACATGGTTGATGTCCCAATGATCAACAAAAACCCTAATAGTGCCCTACACAGGGATGATATTAGAGACCCAGTCAGTTAGTGGGATAGGGTAAATAAACCCTGCCTTGAGAAGTTTTTCAACTTCTCCCTTAATAGCTACAGCTTATCTTGGGTGCACGGGGCATAAACGTTGTTGAATAGGTTTGGCACCAGGGTACTTAGGGATCTCATGCACCACGATACTAGGGTCAATACTGGGAATTTCTTCATATGACCAAGTGAAAACATCGTGAAATTCTCTGAGTAGATCAATATAAAGTTGAATCTCCTCTCGAGTATAGGTTACTCCAATATGGATATTCTCAACAATACTTGGTTTGGTAGAGATGTCGATGGGTATCATTTGCGTAATGTTACCCATATTTCCCTCAGAGAAAACTTCATGAACTCAAATAGGCATCTGAAGCGGTTGTGAGGGGATACAAGAAGCAAACTTCTCTAGACAGGCAGTCATAGCCCCATGAGTTGGAAGAAACAAAGAGCGATGGTAATGATCGAACCAAGGAGGCTCCTCAAAAGACATATTCTCTAAAATGGCTTCATCATAAGTAAAGATTTCCTTTAACGAATCTAAAGAAACACTATCTCCGAGCCAAGGGGATTGTACATACGTGTCGAGAGACCTGCTCGATGGAGCAGGATCAGAGGATGGAGCTGATGTGGAAACAATTTCTACATAGTTGAGCTCCGCAGGACTCAACGACATGATGTCACCCCAGGAGTCTACCAGATAGATGGGAGGGACCATCCAAGGATCATAACTGACATAAATCATGTTAATGGGGGAAAACTTTGGAGGCAAGAGTGAAAAGACACCCATAAGGGCACAATCTTTAAAAATTCCAGCGTCCATGCTTTCATAGGGAATGGAGGTATGCTCCACGAATGGCACGTTTCCATCCAAAGAAGAAGAGGCAAATAAGGATAGTTGATCAACCATGATGATTCTCCCTTGATGGGGAAAACGGAGGACATGGAATAGAGATGAAGCCACAATGCACATGGAATATGTCCAGCTTCGACCTGAGAGAAGGTTGTAAGTCAAATTTTCATAAACAACTTTGACCTCAACCTCAATTGTCTTCCCTTCTACAGTGATGGGTAAATCCGAGAGGATACTAAAAGGGTGGGAAACTCTTCCATCGAAGGCTTCCAAGGTATTTGGGGATTGACTCAACGTCGGAGAACCGATGGCCTTCCAACAAGCCAAAAACATGATTCAAGTGGAAGCACCTTCATCAATAATAGTGCGATGAATATTATTCGAGTTAATGTTGACCTAAATGAGGAAAGAAATCTGATGAGGCAATCACGGTATATGATTGTCAAGATCGAAAGTGATCAAAATCCAATTTGGCCGGGTCAATGCCACCAATGGCTGATAGTAGAGACTTCCTTTCGGAGGGACAACTCTGGAGGACTTCCAAAGTGGACATAGCTAAAGGGGCTTGGGCTAAGTCCTCGAAAATTCTATAGTTTTGTGTAGCACGAGCATTAGGGTTGTAAGAAGATTTCCAAAGCACTCCCTTGGTAGGAGGTCGAATGAATGACTCGGTACTAGGCCGCTTGATATGGAGAGGACCAGTACTGGACGAAGGAGCACTTGAATGGGCTTTAGGTTCCTTCCCAGTGCGTGGAGGGTATTCTTTCGATCGAGTACTGATATGAATGGGAATAGTCCCAGCCATGAAAACCTGAGACTCAAAAGTGGAAGAGGATTGAGGTTGATTGACCACCATTTGAGTTTCTTGAGAGGGAAAAGGCTTCTTAACCACAACAGGAGTTCTAGGGGTGCCTCTAAGCAAACGACTAACCTCAGACAGACTGGGATAGTCTTTATTATAGTGATCCTCATCATGGATGAGAAATGGGTACTTGGGTTTGTGTTTGGTACCTTCATCGGCCGGAGGCTTAGGAGCGTCCCACTTCGGTGGATCGGTTTTATTTTTTCCTTTACCCTTTTTCTTACCTTTTGAAGCTTTGTCTGCCACGGTGGACTGGACGACATTAACTTCAGAAGTTTTACTAGGATTAGAAGGGGCTTAAGAAGCATTTTCATTTGAAGCAGTAGACTTTTGCTTCGCAGGTGTCGCGGAAGAATTTCGAGAGGATGAAGTAATGGAACCAATGACACCGTCGAAAGATGGTGTTGGCGAAGCCTTACAAGTTCCGAGTCGTGGAGCATCAGGAAAATAATCATATAGCGTAATAGACTTGGAATAAAACAAGTAAAGGTACTGAGCCTGTGCAATAGCTTGCTCTTCAGTGACAAATGCCCCCATGGCAATATCGCAGGCCATAAGATCGACAAACGAGGTAGTAATCAGAAGATGATCAGGGATCTAGAACTTAATCAAATGACGTCGCCTTCTCCATTCATGAATATGATCGGAGATGTGCATCACCATGTCCTATTTAAAATATGTAAGGAGGTGTGTCCCCATTTCATAATGAATTAGTAACTGAAAGTGAGTAAGAAATGCCATAGCAAGCGAATTGAAATCCTGGAAAGTTCCATAAGCAAGCTCAATATAACATTTCGCGGTAGAACCAGTGAGAGTCTGTTGGAAGAGACAGAGGCAGATAGAATCATCAACCCATGAATTAGATGAGAACTAAAGGTGATAAGTCATGACATGTTCTTGAGTGTCCTCTCCAGATTTACCGTCAAATTTAGGACAATCACCGGGAATTTTGGTTGGAACTAGCGACCAATACGGATTATGAAGGATTAGATCATTTGTCAGCTTAGACACATCCGACAATTCCAAGGTTGCCAGGAAAGGTAATTGAGGATTAAAGGACATCATAGGATTCTGATACGAGCTACCATTAGGGTTCCATCCAATCCCTTGTTGCCCCATTGGGTTTGACTAGAAGGATTTTGCCTGCAAGGGTTTTTTTCGTAAGGGTTTTTTCCATAGGGGTTATAAGTATAACTAGACGATTGACCCAGGTTTTGACCACCAACAACCCATTGGTTACTAGCTTGACCAAGAGGAGCAACATAGGGCTGCTGAAAATTTTGATAAGGATTGACTTGCGGTTGTTAATAATTATGATATGGCGCAACCTAAGGTTGCCATTGGGGTTGTTGAAGTGCTTGAAGACCGTATTGATGTTGGGCTCCAAATTGCACCTAAGGTCTAGGCTGAATTTGATACACAGGTTGGGCTTGAAATACAATTTGAGTTTGTAGACCAGGTTAGGTCTAGAGTCTAGCCTGAGTCTGGAAACCGGGTGGGGCCTGAGAAACAACGGGTGCTTGAGTGCTCGGTTGACCAGGATATGGATTGATTTGACCAAATGGATGTCCTTATTGAAACGAAGATTAACCCAATTGGCTAGAAGGTTGGCCTTGTTGATATTGAGGTTGATCTATTACCCTAGAAGGATGAACTTGCTGGGTAATAGGTTGACCTTGTTGAAGCTAGTGCTGGCCTATTTGACTAGAGGGTTGAGCAGACTGAACAGTAGGTTGACCACGCTAAGCTTGAGGTTGACCTAGTTGCCCAAAGGGTTGACCTAGCTGGACAGTAGGTTGGCCTGGTTAGAATTGAGGTTGACCTACTTGTCTAGAGGGTGGACCTTGCTAAGCAACGAGTTGGCCTGGTTGGAATTGAGGCTGACCAGGTTGACCAAAAGGTTGCCCCATGTAGGTGAAAGAGGAACCCATAAAGGCCAAAGGTTGTCCTTGTAAGGGTTTTCCTTGTGGGGCAACAGGATGTCCTTGATACGGCTACCCTTGATATGGCTACCCTTTTTACAACTACCCTTGATATGACTACCCTTGATATGGCTGCCCTTAGTACGGTGGTCCTTGAAAAGTGGAAGGTTGTTCTTGGGCACCATAGTAAGTAGTACGAGCCCAGGAAATAGATAACAGAACAAAACCCCAACTCTAGGCTGAGGACGGAGGGACCCAATATGATAAATATAAGTCCCTTGAGGATCGTAATAATGTAATGGATTATGCAAACCAGGATTTTGAAGAGCAAACATATATTGCTCATATGTCCACCCAACCTGAATGAAACTAGAAGAGAGTGGAATACTGCCGGTGGGATTTACGACCCCAGATTCCGAGGCTGAAGGACCAACACTAGTGAGGCTGACTAAGGGCCTAGCAACAGTGGTAACCACCAAGGATGCAGCAACGACACTGACAGCAGGAGCTGTAGAGACCATACAGACAGTAGGTATGGATAGAATGGAGGTGATGGACACATTTTGAATCTGAGGTATGAAAGGATCTGAGGTTGGAGCTATAGTATGAGACCACATAGAACTCGACTTAAGAGACATGGAGCTCATAACATCAGACAAGGCACGATAGCGTAGGGGAAATGTCACGCCAAGAGAGGTAATGGAAAAGGGGAAACCCTCTGTGAATAGAGGAATTTCACCACTTGACACAAGGTTTTCTTCACTAGACACGGGAGTCATCTCATCCATGTCGGAAGAAGACATTGCAGTCAAAACACCAAGGGGAGTAACTGGGAAGTCCTCTTCTGAAGGTTCCCAAATAGGATTCCAATTGATATCGTAGGAGTCTGCTCCTCGAGCTTGAGAGTCAAGAGGTTGAATACTTCGGATAATAGGAAGGGTATCGCTAACGACTGATACGTCAGAAGTGACGAGAGATGCAGAGCCGTGGTCGCTTGGTACAAGGGACAGGATCGGTGATTCCGCCAGGATGTCTTAACTCAAGATCCTAGAAAAAGGGATAATCAAGTAGGGTCATGGTGTGATGCTAACCAAAACACGGTCAAGATTAACTGGGAAAATGTGAGCGTGGTTGAATAAATTTTAAGATACAGGAACAAAAATTGACCTTTTTTTTTAAAGAGTCGAGAAAAAGGACAAAAGATGACTCTAGTCACCTTTGAATATTTAATGAGCCTAAAAGGGCAAGTGCTTAGATGGTCCTTTTCTTTTAACGAGTCGAAAAGGAACAAAAGTGACTACTCTAGAGTACTAAACAAGAGGTTTACCAGATAAATCGTAAAAATGCATATACACCTTGGTGATCAAATGAAAGAGTAGTGACCAAGGACTTTCCATACGCCAGTCAGTCTTCCCGAATGCTGTGTTTGGTGCGTTACGGTTTGTAAGGCGACAGACTCGGCTTCCTATGGATGTAGGATGATAACCTAGTGGGGTATCCCGATATATACTCAATGGTACGGGGAGCACAAGTCCGTACTAGCAGCTATTGAGTCACAGAAGGAGGAACCACCCAACCTTAAGTGAAAGCAATAGTGACTAGGTTTAACGATGCCAGAGCACGTCTCTAGCCTAGACCTCTAGATAATGTGGGTTAAGTTCCAATTCGTTGTTAGATTTATTCAATTGATTTTAAGAGTTAATCTTGAATTAAGTTTCAGCTTTCAGGTCCTACCAAATGTATTTCAATAATTCCTAAGATGTAGCTACAATGAGTAAAACACCATTCGTTTCAATGAACAACTACCTATAGGAGGGTAAAGAGCTCATTTCCAAGCAAACACAAACCAAGACAAGCAAATGCAAGCACTAAGAAACACAATGCAACAATACACTTATCTCACAACTACTAATGAAAGATTTAAACTTTGCTTCCTAACTTATCAATCATGAAAATTCAGTAATGCAAATGTACTTTCACTTTTGAATGTTGTATAAATGAAATATTTTTTATTTTTGGAATTTTAATGACAAATAAGCAAGTGTAAACCTGATTGATCCAAAAAAATGTTATCTATGTTTGATAGTGTGGAAATGAAATCAATATGAGGAACTGGTTTAGTAACCAAACACTAAAAATCAATTAGAAAAGAAAACAAGTAGTGAAAAAGCTTCAAGAAAATAAATCATATGGTTGTGGAGGAATCTTGGAGGGACGAGTGACCCAAACAAACAAATTCTTGACAAAACCTTAAACAGAGTGAGGTCACATGGTCTTAAAAAATACAAGATTCACTCAATGAAACCAAAGAGAAAAAGTTCCTTAACTTCAAAACAACCAAAACAAGTTAATGAGAGAAAAGAGGCAGGAGGGGCCAACGAACACTGGTTGATTCAAGAGGTAAAGCTGTAAAAACAACTTATATAGGAATCATCGTAGGGCTATAACTAGCAACCTGAGATGAAAAGTAAATTGTCACAAGCAAGGAGCAAGAAACTGGGTGGCGTCGTCGTAGGTGTACACCTGTCTTCTTTGACGGTCCGATTTCAGGAATCATCACAACTGTACAACAGATTAGCTACGATGTGCAGGTTTACTAAAGAGGACAGGTGCAATGTCGTCATAGTTGTTAAACTATTAACAACGATGATCTCAATTAAGAGAAAAAACAAAGTAAAAATAGCTGAAGGACACCAGACTAATCTTTCAGACAGTAAGAGGGATTCCTAGATTGACCCAGGTAACCCAGAATATCAAAAACAAAATCCAGAGCAAACAAGAGAAAACATACAAAGGACTCCCTAGTGGAGTCGCCAACTTGTGAAGTAGGAAATGTTCCCTCTGTAGACAGAGGCAACCCCTCTAGCCCTAGAGTGGGTATAGTCATAGCAAAACAAAACAACAACTAATTTCCTGAAACAATCATTGTTGAAAGAGCCTACCTCAAACTGGTGTTCGATGGAGTTTTCTTTGCGCTGCTTCAACTATCGTTTCGTTCTCCTCAATGAGCAATCTAACTAAAACAACACAAAAGAAAAATAGAACACGTAACTAAGAAAAACAATGATCTATTTACTTACAAAGTCAAGGAACCATAAGCTATTGAGTATATTTTACACAAGACATAAGAAATAATCATTGATTGTATTAAAATGAATCTAAAGCAAAGCTTACAACAAAGCCTTGACATCGCAAGCTTTCTTGAAAGGTCCAATCGGTATATTTATTCAAGAATTCACTCTCAAAAGGGTCTCCCAATGGATGATAACTCTCTCTCTCACTCACAAGCCCTAGTACAAAGTTAAGGCAATACACAACCAATTGCTAAACTATCAGCAATTCACACTACAAACTCACACCAAAGGTAGCTAATTTGCTAAAATCCAAAAATAGAACCAGTTGATCATAGCGATGGGGAGTGATTTTATAGGAGGAGGAGTCTCCATGAAATGAGGGAGAGGGATCTTATCCTCAAGGGATGTTTCTCAAAGGTGGAACTACCATCCTAGAGGAGGAATGGTGAACTCCCTTGACCCAACAACCAGCTCTAGAATCACCCAGAAGCATTCTGTTTGAACTAATTTGCCATATCTGGATCATTGCAAGTCATACACTAGGGCTCAACGATGACGTCGCAAGGAAGCAGTGTATTCAGACAAATTGTCGCAAGAAGGACCTTGAGGACTTGCACCGAGCCCTAAAATTCGACCGTCGCAGGAAACTAATGTACCCCTACGACGATGGTGCGACCTTATAGTTCAACACAAATAGTCATCGCAAGAATAATGACGCTTACTTTCAACGATGCAGAAACATAGGTAAAAGGGTTAATCTTAAGGATTAGAGAGCACTTTCTTAATCTTCTTGAATGAGTGGGAAGATATGGACATGTTTATTTGATGTATGACACAACAGAGATGTCATTCAGGGACTAACATGAGGTCGGTGACAAATTGCTGTGTAACGACATTTTGAGCCTCTTAAATTTATTTATTAGAATTTATTTTGAAAAATCTCACAAAAACAATTAAAAAAATTGACATTATCGCTTCTAGGAAGACTCATTTTTCTAGGTGTGATAAAGGAAAGTGTTCCCTCTGCGGATAGAGGCAACCCCTCTAGCCCTAGAGTGGGTCTACTCACAACAAAGACGAAACAACAATTGATTCCCTTAAATAGTCATCGTTGGAGGCCTACCTCAAACTGGTGGTTGATGAAATTTTTGTTGCACTAATCCAGCTTCCGTTTCTTTCTCCTCAGTGAGCAATCAACCTGAAACACCACAGGAAAACAACAGAGCACATAACCAAGAACAACAATGATCTATTTACTTATAAAGTCAAGAAATCATAAGCTATCAAGTAAATTGTACACAATATATAGGAAATCATCATTGCTTGTATTAAAATGAATCAAAAGCAAAGCTTACAACCAAGTCTTGACATCACAAGCCTTCTTGGAGGCTCCAGCCAGTATGTTTCTTCAAGCATTCACTCTCAAGAATGAATCTCCCAAATAGATGATATCTCTCTCTCACTCACAAGCTCTAATACAAGGTTAAGGCACTCCACAACCTCTTACCAAACTATTAGCAATTCTACACCTGTCACACTCACACCAAAGCTATCTACCTAGTTTCAAAGCAAACTCAAAAGAAATAGCCAGCACTGCAGAACTAGCAGATCATAGCAATGGTGAGTGATTTTATAAGAGGAGGAGTCTCCATGAAATGAGGGAGAGGGAGCTTATCCTTAAGGGAGGCTTCCCAAGAGGTGGAACCACCATCCCAAAGGAGGAAAAGTGACCCAACTTGACCCAACAACCAGCTCTAGAAACACCCAAAAGGCTGAATGTTTGAACAAATTCGCCAAATCTGGGTCGTCGGAAGCCATGAACTAAGGATCAGCGATGACATTGCTAGGAGGCAATACGTTTAGATGAATCGTCGCTGTAAATAGCTGGGAGCTTCGTGCTAAGCCCTAAAATCACACCATCGCAGGAAACATGTGTACCCCGGTGGTAGTGTCACGACAAGACAATTCATGACAAGGGATCATCACACCTTTTAATGTCTTACTACCGATGATGCAAAAACTTAGGAAAAAGGGCTAGTTCTTCAGCATCAAAGAGCACTGTTTAATCTTTTGCATAAGTGGGAAGATATGGACATGTGTATTTGATACATGACACAACAGAGGGACTGAGATGAGGACAATTAAAAATTACTGTGTAAAACTAGGGCTAATCCAGACCCAAACCCTACCATAGTAGTCGATAATCCCACCTAATTTCAAGAAAATTTGAAAAAGAAGAAAGTTTGGTTAGTCAAATAACATTAGTTAAAGCTAATTCATGTCCTGATGAGTGGTTATTTTTAATAAAACTTCACCTTGATGTGCCATTTGAACATTAATTATTTAGAACGAAATATGAGAATTCAATCAATGAAACTATTCTAGATACTGATTTTATTGCAGACCTTGAAGTTCAACATGCCAACAAATCAATTGATGAATACATTCTAAAATCTCCACAATCATCCATTAATACTATTATGACCCCTCAGCTTTCTGAAGAGTTGTCCATTACTTTGATTTCACCATTGTTCCCTTCAACTTCAACAATAATACCTTTTGAAGTCCATTCTTCACCACCATTTATACCTTCACTCCCTCACCAATCTATCATTACTCATTCACCATCTACTAGTCCTATTTCTTCATCCACTACTGCATCATCTCCAAGTACCTCAACCCCACATCTCAACCCCTCCCAACTTACAACAATGGAAAACATATATGCTCCTCTTCTTTTACCTACCCAACTTCATGCTATGCCTACAAATTATCAGAGTAAGGTTTTCTTGTTTGATACTACTGGTCATTTCACTGCCCAGCAACATGTAAACAACATGTATGAATTTTTTGAACTACATGAAATAGATGAAGTTGATGTCCAAATGAGACTCTTTGCCTAAACTTTGACTGGTGACATCAAGAAGTGGTTTAAAGCCTTTCCTGCCAACCACATTACAGAACTAGCAAATTTCAAAAGGTTATTTATTAATAGGTGGGAAAAGAAAAAGAATCCCTTACAAATCCTTTCAGAATATGAGAATATTAGAAGGGTTCCTAATGAAACTGTTCAAGGTTACTGCACTAGATTCAATAATATATATAATGCAATCCTAGTTAACCTTAGACCCCCACCTGACTTAACGTTAATAAAGTTTCCTAATGGTTTTGACATAGATATGGCATACCAACTTAGGGAAAGAAACCTCCCAACATTAGAAGAAATGCAAAGTGTAGTTTTTAGTGTAGAAGATAATTTGTTAACTAAAAGAGATAGAGTTAGAAATGAAAGGAGAGGAACTGCTAAGGATGAAACTTCACCATTTGACATTAAACTAGATATTTTAGCCAAAACTATGGAAAGACTAATGGATAGAATAGAGAATATGGAGAGGAAACCTTAATGCGATAACCAACAAGCACCTCTAGTTAGAAACCCAAATTTTAGAAAAAACCAAAAAATTGGGAAAATGGGACCGAATCAGAACATTAGGCCTCCTTTTCAAGAAAATTATGCAGAGACATCCCAGCCAGAAGATCCAGAACAAGATACACAAATTAACCTAATAGGAATAAATGATGAGGACACTTGTTTTCTAACCTAAGATGAGCAGGAACTGTATATGTTGTAGCAATTACAAATACAATTTGGGGAATCATTTGATTACAAACAAGGATATGATTTTTCCATCTTTGAAGTACATAAACAGTATAATATAAGAAACAAAAAGAATGTTGATGTCCCTTACCAAACTAAGAAAACAGTACAAAATCAACCCAAGAAAATAAAAGAGGCCCCTACTTAAAAAATCCTCCAAATTCTCCCTAGGGAAAACCCAAAACCTTCTGGCCCCACAATTGTAGACATAACCTCTGATCAACCTTCCGCCGATCCACCATATGGTTCAATTCCACATAAGGAACTAGTGCACAAAGCTCAAAACATCTGATTTGAAAATCCACCTAAGGAGTTCCCCAATAAAGGAAAAGAAGACAAGCCTACTCAAGTCCCTGCTGCAAAAATACAAAACCTTCGTAGAGAAAAAGTCTCTTTTCCATTCAATCTGGGAGCATAGATAGAAAAGCTAAAGATTTCATTTCCTTTAATAGAAGTAATCAAGAATGAAACTTACAAATCACATATAAAATAGACCTTAAACATTGCTGAAAATCAGGATTCAATCAATTTGTTTGATGACCAACCAGAACTCATATTTGGTCTGGATGTTAATGGAAAACCATTAGAAAGAGGAGTTCCACCCTTTTACATCATCCTTAGTATCCATGACAAAATTCTACACAATTCAATGTTGGATTCTAGTGCCTCTCACAACTTAATGCCCAAATCAGTGATGGAAAAATTAAACCTATGCATTACAAGGCCTTACAAAGACTTATTCTCATTCGACTCCAGTTAGGTATAGTGTCTAGGATTGATCAAAGACGTGTGTGTCACTTTAGTCCAATATCCTGCCAAAAGCATCCTTATGGATATTGTAGTTGTTGACATCCCACCAAAGTATGACATGGTATTATCAGAGCCAAACTTTAGGGATCCTTACAACTAGATATGTCATATGCAACAATCTTTGTTTTCGGACAACCTAAGAAACTATACCATGAAACCTTGATGAAATATATGGTAAGTAACCAGGATTGGCCTCAAAACTTTCCCATTTACTCCATAAACTTAGATATAGATTCTTTTATCCTGTATAATGTTGATCAAACACGAGAATTTTTTTTAGATAGTACTAATACTGAACCAAAAGAAATTGCAGTTTCTACACAAAATGAAACTAACTAGACTACAAAATTGTTCAATGAAAAGATGGTCAAATTCATATAAATGATGAAGAGTTTGTTGCACCAGATAGTGTTAATATAGATCATGAGATATTATGGCATCTAGAATCTGATGGGTCAGTCAATAGGTTAGGAGTAGGAGTAGGAGTATGGATATATAATTTGGAAATTAATTACTCGGAAGGCCATGCATATAGATTAAATTTTAATGTACCAATAATATGGCCGAGTATGAAGCATTAATTTTAGGTCTTAAGTTAGTTAGGCATCTAGGAGCCAAAATAGTTTCTGTCATGGGAGACTCTTAACTAATTATAAAACAGATTGATGTTGTATATATGACAAAGGACCCTAGAATAAGTTGTTATAGAGGAACTATCGTAGAAATACTTAACACTTTCCTAGAAACAAAGCTTGCAGTGTAGAATTTTCTCTACAAAACAAGTAGCTCACTGATATCATGTAGAAATTTCACCTGCAGATCAAAATGATATATGCAATCTACTAAAGCATAATATTTTGCATAAGCTAATCAACCATGAGCAACATCAAGCATGAACACATATAACTGATAAGAAGGAACCAATCATACATAACACAGAATATATCACTGGGGAAAGCACCAGCATAAAACCCCAACATTGTATTATCAATCAAGTGGAGATCCTTAACAACATACAAAAAGAATCAACTCAATAGCTATCCTTCTCTCTCTGTAATCAGAAGATTAAAATCATGGACTACCTAGGCCTCAATATATAGGTTGTAAATTGGCCTAATCATACCTGCTGTCACCTCAAGTCCAACTATGTTGCCATAGAAGAAAATAGATTCCTTCCTTATGCAAGGAATACTTACTAGAAATATCCTAGCATCTGATAGTACACTGTCCCTCATCTGATCTTAACTGGGTCTTTGTCTGAACTGCCATGCATCAATTATTCATGAGAGAATACTCATTTATCTAAAATAATAGTTGTCACATGCATGCAAGCGTTAACAAAATATATCTCATTATTTTAACAACTTGTTAAAATAATCTAATTGGACTTGACTGAGTTAAACTAAGTCAACTGATCCTCTCAATATAGAGCTGAACCTTATCTCCTTTAATCAAGGGATAAATTCCTAAATCAAGAGAGAAAATAATTGCATGATCTCACAAAGACTTCAAGTTTAATTTTCCATAACTAATTAACTCATGGAGATTAATTAATTAATATTTTACACTGTTGTTAAGACCAAATTCGTTTTTACTTCATATAGTTAGACCAGGGACTGCTAAAAATATGAAGGGACCCAAAAATGCTATTTTTAGAAGTTTCTATTTTTAGCAGTTTCACCTCTCACCCAAGGTGGCCAAAATGTTGATTGGCAACACTGCTATTTTTAGACATGCTATTTTTAGTAGATCTATTTTTTAGCACTTTCAAAATTTAGCATTTCTTGTTGCACATTTTTCAACATGTAGTAATCCCTAGAAAACACAACATGCAAGGCCATAGTTTAGCAATGTTTCCTAGAACCTGCAAATTACCCTTCCAACCTAACCATCAGTGTACTGCTGAAGTTAGGCATAGACCTGTAATTGTAGATAATTTGAAGAACTGGCAAATATTTTCTAATTATAAATGGATAAATAATGTTAGGCCCCTGTATTACTAGTGTAACCCATTATTGTTATTAGTAAAACCCCCTTATTATATTTTTGTACCCATGTAGTCCCCATATTGTTATTATTGTGCCATTACATTATTATTGTTATGTCATCTCTCATTATATTATGACCCCTTAGACTCCTCTATATAGAAAGGAGGTCTTGTCATTTGTATCATCCAAGAATTGTTCATTTGTATAGCGTAAAGGAGGTTTCCCCATCGAAGAGGCTTATTTATAAGGCATTGATCTATATTTTTTTATCCTTTTGTGAGCTGGTTTAATAACATTTGGTATCAGAGCTTTCGATTTTAGGGTTTCAATGCTCCAAAACAGGTTAGTGTCGTATTTTCGCGATAACTTCGTTTCTGCAATGTTTCCGAATCTACAAAAAAACCCATTTGAGATGAACTTGTGTTAAACCTAGGGTCCAAATTTCAGAGCTTGTCTCACTATATTTTAGTAGATATAATCTGATGAAGTTAGGATTTTTGCAGACCCCCGAATTACATTCCAAACAGGTCACCTTGGGAAAATCATCATAACTGTCTCTCTGTGCATTAGATTGAAATTTTGTAAGAAGTTATAGAAAAAGGATGGACTCTAGTTTCTTGTATATATTTTTCAGATCCTAAGGTCAAAACAGTGACACATGGCACTTCATACAATTTCACTCTTCTTAAAAGGTATATAATTAGGTCGTCTTGGGAGATTGTGCATAACTCTTTCTTCGATAATCCAATTTCAATCAGACTGGTGGCATTTGAAGGAGAACGCAGAGGGCTACTGCAGGTAATGATTTTAGAACTAGAAGATCCGATATTACAAAGTTACAGTTGTTTCAAGATTGATCTCCCAAAATCAAGAAAAAGCGAGATGAGGAAGTTTGATGGCAAGGATCTGGTAAATTGGATACTACAAATGGAGAGATATTTTGATCTACATGGTGTACCACTATTAAAAAAGCTATATATTGCATCTAATTATTTAGAACCAAATTAATTTTTTTGGTATAAAGGGCTTTGTTCTCATAAACCACTTGTCACGTGGTCAATTTTCATGGAGGAAATGATAGCACATTATAAGGATACAAAGCAAAACACGTTCTTTAGCCAATTAATAAATCTCTAAAAAAAGGGTTCAATGGCAGAGAAAATTGAGGACTTTCAAAAATTGAATATAAAGGTAAATGATATTCTAGAGAAGAAAAAGATAAATATTTTTATCTATGCCATGGAAGTTGATATCAATGATATGAAAGCATATTGGAAGAACGACATAGAAGATTTGAAGAAAGACATGGAAGTTTTGAAGGAATGTGGGACAAATATTCTACAAGAAAGGCCTCCTAATGACAAAAAGGATCAAGAAATGTCAAAATAAGAGGATATACACCAGGAACCAACCCTAGAGAAAGAATAAATGAATCAGACCATATCTTGTATTGCAATGGAAAGAATTACCACTCCTCAAACTCTCAAGATAGAAGGACATATCAAGAAGAAAAAGGTCCAAGAAGTGAAATATCACATCAAGAAAGAAGAAATGAATCCAACCATATCTTCTAATGCATTGGCCGGAATTACCACTCCTCAAACTATCAAGATGGAAGGACATATCAAGAAGAAAAATGTTCAAGAAGTGAAAGATCACATCGAGCATCAACAAATGAATTCGACCATATCTTGTAAAGAATTGGAAGAAATCACCACTCCTCAAACTCTCAAGTTAGAAGGACATATCAAGAAGAAAAAGGTTCAAGAAGTGAAAGATCACATCGAGCATCAACAACAAGTTCTCTAACTTTTAAAGGATAACACCACATTGGTGCAAAATCGAATGAAACAACAAGTAGATCAACATCATAATGAAAAAAGTTTTGATGTAGGTGATTGGGTATTATTTTTATGGCTACATCTCATGCAGGTTATTTATGAGAAGGAAATGTTGGAATACTACATGCACTTAAGAAATGGCCACCTTACCCAATGGGAAGACACTTCAAGGTAAAAATGGATCATGATAGCCTTAAATACTTTTTCGAACAAATATTATCTTTAGAAGAACACAAAAAATGGGTCACAAATATGTTGGCTTATGACTTTGACATCAACTACAGAAAAGCGAAGAAAATTTTTGTTGCAGATGCACTCTCAAGAAAGGAGGAGGATGTGGAAGCATTGTTTTGTGCTACTTCTATTATCGCACTAGATTGGATAAACGAAGCAAGGGATGAATGGAAGAAGGAGAAAGAAGTGTGGCCACTCATTCAAAAGTTGCAGAATATCCCAATTCAAACAATATTGCTAGAACTTGAAGAGGAAGGAAAGATCATATTGGAACCTTGAGCAGTCACAGAAACAAGAACCCGACAGCTATGAAATCAATCAATTTTAGAGTATCTCATCAAGTGGAAGAACTTACCCACCGAAGATTCCACATGGGAGGACAAAAATTTTATACAGAAGCATTAAGAACTACTCAAGCGTTGAGGACAACACTTTTTGAAGGAAAGGGGCATGTCAGGCCCCTATACTACTAGTGTAACCCCTTATTTTTATTAGTACAACCCCCTTATTATATTTTTGTACCCATGTAGTCCCCATATTGTTATTATTGAGCCCAATAGAAACCCACTATTGTTATGATTGTGCCCTTACATTATTATTGTTATGTTAGCTCTGATTATATTATGACCCCTTAGACTCCTATATATAGAAAGGAGGCCTTGTCATTTGTATCATCCAAGAATTGTTCATTTGTATAATGTAAAGGATGTTACCCCCTCGAAGAGGCTTATTTTTAAGGCGTTGATCTATCTTTTCTATCTTTTTGTGATCTGGTTTCATAATAAATAACATTTTAATTTCAGAAGAGGAATTTACCAATAACAATATAGATTCTGATACATCAATAGATCCTAACACTAAGTATGAGATAGAAATAAATGACATAGAAGGTGATGAAATAGATAGACTAGGGCCAACTAAATGTACCAAATTAGATGTATATAACTTGGAGCAAATTGAGATTGATGAAATAATCAGTGAAGAACCAAAGTAATTAATCTCAAACATAACTTCTTACCAAAGGGTGTTGGAAATAATACTGAGAGGGGGGGTGAATCAGTATTATCAGAAAAACTTTTTCATTTTATGCTTAGAAACATATATGCTACTTCAGTTAAGTGAAACAGCGTGTACACGCTACTGTGTCTAAAGAAACCAGCGTATAACAAGAAAACTTATGATTCAGTAGCTTATCTTCAGTAAATGCATTAGGAAATTATTAACCATGATATAAAACAGGTGCAGTATAACAGAACAGATCATCACACAAAAAACACACACATGAACACCATGATATAAGGTGGAAACCCAATGTGGGTGAAAACCACCTGCTGCAAGTCGTCTCTATCTTTCTTTAATATGAAACTTTAGTTTACAATCTTTTGTACTGGTGCAGCCTTATACCAGTACGCAGGCTACAACCTGCTGAAGGCTTCAATCTTCTCTCATTCTCCAAACTTCCTTGGAAGGGAGCTCCAACGCCCTTTGCTCTTGTACTAGCTAAGATACTAGTACGTAGGTGCTGGCCTACAATCTTCTTTCCTTCAGGTACCACTTTTCATACATTTTCAGACTGGATATTCCTGAAGCACAATATTACAATCTGAAGACCAAAATTCATTCAACTTTCATAATAGATCATTGAAGCACAAAACAACCAATACTAGCATCATCAATCTTTGAATCACTGAACCACTGAAACCCTGTCAACACCAGTCACCAGAACACAAAGCAGACTACAGAACTCTGCAATAGCAGTCAGACCCAACTGCAACCCCAAAAATCAAACTTCAAAAGATATACGCTACTTCAATGAGAAAAACCAGCGTATACACGCGCTTTTACCAAAGACAACCTGCGTACAGATCTAAAAATAAATTCTCTTAACTTGCAGCTGTACCAGACATCAGTTAGACCCAGAACATAACATTGCGCCAGTATGCAGATCTAGAAATACGCATAATCAACCATATCATAATAGTGCATTTCAAACCATTAGATCCCGATCTGTCCTTAGATCTAGTCTTCCATCAACTGGTGTGACCTCTCCTTAGCTTAGATCAAGCAACCCAGAACCTGCATACCAGATCTCTTTCTTTTTTAGATATTTAAGACTTTTCAAATTGTATTTGCCTAATGATCTTCTTCTCCTTATATAGCCTTAGGTCTTGCTCAATACCAAGGGCCAAAACCATAGAAATCCAATACCATCAAATTCAAAACTAGGGATCAACACGTCTGTCAAGATACTTTGGTCCAAAGACATAGGCTCAAGTACCGAGGACTAACTACCACGGACCAAAGGGAAGCTTCTCGACATGTACGCCTTTTTCTGTTCATGAAGCTGCGTGCATACACGACTTCATATATAGCGAACCTGCGTATCCGCAACTTAGTATATAGCGTACCTGCGTGTATATGCAACTTGGGCTTAATGAACCTGCGTATATGAAATTTCTCTTCATACTTGTAGTCTGGACTGAGATCTGTCATCAAAGAGAGTTGCCATCAAGGACAACACCTGTATCGTAGCGCCATACCTGTGCCAAAATGCCAACAAAGGGATTAACCCCTCTGGAAGATTTATGCGATTCAAATGATGTTCCTAGGAAACCTAAAATGGAACCCTCAAGATCTAATATAGAGGAATGTAATATAGGCACGAATGAAGATCCTAAACTGATGAAAATTTCAAAATCATTACCCCTACTAAAAAAGTGAAATACATTGAGTTATTGAAAGAATTTTGGGATGTCTTTGCTTGGAGCTATGAGGACCTCAAATCCTATGACATCAACATCATCCAACACACACTTCCCATTAAAGAAAATCAAAATCCTTTCAAACAAAAACTTATGAGGATTAATCCTGTCTTATTACCTTCAACCTAAAAAGAAGTTCAGAGGATGTATGATGCCAAAATAATTGCACCAATCAGATTTTCTGACTGGGTCTCAAACTTGGTGCTATCTGGAAAGAAAAATGGTGAGATCAAACTCTGTGTGGATCTCAGAAACCTCAACAAAGTGTCACTGAAAGACAATTACCCTCTCCCCAAAATGGACCACGTTTTACAAAGAGTAGTTGAATCATCCAAAATCTCATTGTTGGATGGGTTTTCTGGTTACAACCAAATCTTGGTTCATCCTGACGACCAACCCAAAATTTCCTTTACTACTCCTTGGGCCAAATTTATGTATGTGAAAATGCCTTTTGGGCTAATGAATGCAGGAGCGACTTTCCAAAGGGCTATGCATATAGCCTTGGCAAAAGAAATTCATGATTCCTTGTGATATATCTAGATGATATTACTGTACTTTCGAAATCTGACAATCAACATTTGGATCATCTAAAATAGGTTCTTATTAAATGCAGGAAATTTGGAATCCCCTTGAACCCCAAAAATTCTTTGTTTGGGTTAGAGGAAGGAACGTTGTTAGGTCACATAATTTCAAAAGATGGTATAAGAATAGACCCTGCTAGAATAGAAGCCATCTTGCAAATAAGACACCCTAGGAACATTAGAGAGTTACAAGATTTTTTAGGAAAAATTAACTTTCTTAGAAGATTTATATCTAATCTAGCAGAATTAATTTGATCACTAAACAATATGATGAAAAATGACTCCACCATAAAATGGGCTGTTGAGGCTAAAAAATCCTTTGAATATATTAAACTAACCTTGACTAAAACACTTGTGTTAATCAGTCCTAAATTTGACAGAGATTTCATCTTGTTTTCTTTTGCTTCTGAGCACACAATTGCTACAGTTCTATTACAGAAAAATGGCCAGGGCTATGAGCAACCCATTGCTTTCTTCAACAAAGCCCTGAGAGATGCCCCCTTGAAATATAACATAATGGAAAAACAAGAATTGGATTTAGTCAAAGGCATTAAGGATTTTAGGGTATACATCTTATATTCTCATATAGTAGCATACGTTCCCAATTCAGTAGTTAAAGACATCCTAACTCAAGATGGTCTTGATGGGAAGAGGGGAAAGTGGATTGCCACTATTTTAGAGTATGATATAGAACAAGGGCCAAGGTTTAGCCAAACTCATGGCTGAATCAAACTGTGAGGCCTTGGATATAAACTTTATTGCAACAATTGATAATGAAGAGGAGATGGTGGCTCCACTAATCAGTCAGGACTTTATTGAATCACCTTGGTATGCTACTATTATTTACATTTTATTGAATTTACAAGCTCCTCCTGAATTATCTAAGACTAAAAGAAGGTTTTTGAAAGTGAAATCCTTAAAATTTTGTATATTAGAAAATGCTTTGTTTTGGAGAGATCATGAAGGTATTCTTCTCAATTTCTTATTAAAAGAAGAATCTGAATACATTTTGGAAGAATTTCATGTAGGTGACTATGGAGGACACCTTTACTGGAAGACCACTATAGATAAAATCCTTAGAGCTAGTGTCTACTAGCCTACCTTGTTTGTTGATGTCAAAAAATATGTGACCTCCTGTCACAAATGCCAAACTTTTGAGGGGAAGAAAAAGCTCTTACCTTTACCCCTCAAGCCAATATTTGCATAAATACCTTTTCAACAGTGGGGTTTAGACTTCATTGGTGAAATTCACATACCCTCCTCTACCCAGCACAAATCGATCCTCACAGCCACAGACTACTTCACAAAATGGATAGAGTCCATACCTTCAAGGCAAGCCACATATACTGTTATCATGACCTTCCTTGAAACCATTATTTTATCAAGATTTGGCTGTCCAAATAAGCTCATTACTGATAATGTAGTAGCCTTTAAATCCAAAAGAATGATAGATTTATGCAATAAATACCATATCACCCTTGGCCATTTCACAAACAATTACCCTCAAGGTAATGGTCTAGCAGAATCCTCAAACAAAAGCCTAGTAAACATCATCGAGAAGTTACTAGAGGACAATAAGAAAACTTGGAATAAAAAGCTAGTCAATGCCTTATCGGCAGAGAGATTGACTAACAAGAAATCAATTGGTACTTCTACCTATCAACTAGTTTATGGGATGGAAGTTGTCTTCCCATCCTCTTTGGGAGTACCAATAATGAAGATACTTCAAGAATTGCACGTTGAACCAAATAGTATCCAAAGAAGAATCAACAAAACTATTCATCTACAACAAACCAGAGAAGAGGTCCATGTCAGGTCTCAAGTTGTGCAGGAAAATATTAAAAAGATTTTTGATAAGAGAACCAAGGCTGAAGATTTCTACATTGGTGACAAAGTGCTCAAATGGGATTCAAGGAGGGAAGACAAAGGCAAACATGGGAAACTTGATTTCCTATGGAAAGGTCCCTATGTCATTTAGGCTTATAGATTAAATAATGCTTTCCTCTTGAGATAAATTAATGGTACAAATGCAGAAGGTAGGCCAGTGAATGGTCGAATGGTAAAACATTACTTTGAACCAAGTTACTAATTTTCATTTCCCATTTATAGATATTTTATTCACAAAGTCTAGTTTTGATTGGATGGTAATCTTTGAAGTTGAAACCCAAAGAGAAGGCCCTAATCTTCAAA
Source organism: Pinus tabuliformis (assembly GCA_031772625.1). Classification (NCBI taxonomy): domain Eukaryota; kingdom Viridiplantae; phylum Streptophyta; class Pinopsida; order Pinales; family Pinaceae; genus Pinus; species Pinus tabuliformis. The sequence goes on along the minus strand of CM062817.1, from coordinate 1,220,282,575 downwards.
ATATTTACCATAACAAGTATCAATAATGCAGATTCACAGAAGGACACCTTGCAAGGTAACATCGATAACAATTCAAAGGCTACTGATCTTCACTAGTTCTTTACATATTTTCAAAAGATTCCATCCCCAAGTGGAGCCACTCTTAGGTTCCTAGACCAATCAGAGTGATAATTTTGAATGACTAAAGTTAAGCCTTTTAATATTGTACATAACTTTGCTTTCTGCAAATGTTTTCCATATTAAAAAATTAAAAATGTAAAGAGGGTATGTCGTAAAAGAAATATCAAGGGACAAAAATAAAAAGAGAAAGTCAAAAAATGAGAATATATGAACCCTAGAAAACAAAAAAAGAGACTATGAAAGTGTGCATGTCTAAATGCCACTACTATTTACTTTATGCATAGTAATGATTGTGTGTAGATTGCTATTCATGCCACAATCCATGGTAATCAAATTGTTTGAACTTGGTTATTTCATGCTTTGAATTTTATGTTTATAGTTAGAGAATAAAATATGACCAAATAGTTTAATCTTGGTAGATCATTAGATAGGTAGAGAAATAAAAGGAGCTCATAAGCTTAATTTGAGCCCTTCGGTGATATAAGGTTAGAAACAGATAGTTTTTTATAGAAGAAAAGATAGGATAAGATTTTGCTAGTCTAAATGCACCCAAATAAAATGAAGAAAAAATGATAGGGTAAGTAAATGGGTAAGTAGAAGAAAGGTTGGTAAAAGCGTAAAGTTGATTGGATCAAAACACGTGGATCATGCTTAAACAAATATTTCTATATATATGATCAACTATGGAAGCAAAAACGAAGGTTTTCAAGTTAAATGTGATTAACTCCCCCTCATTCATTTTTCCCCTTACTCACTAATTTCCTATCCACAAGTATATTCTAGCACTTTAAATCCTTCGAGTCAAATAGGCTCAGAACATTTCTCTGAATTTTGGTGGGACTGGACCCTCAAGTTAATGGCTTATGGACATCAAGTGCTAGAATCCCCTTTATAAAAGTCATCCCCCTTCATTTCGCTAAAAAAACCCATTTTCCTAAGGTTAAAATTCATTTTCCTAGGAAAAGTAAAGAAACTCCATGATTAAATCCCTTTTCATTTGAGAAACCCAGAAAAAGCATTTTATCCTAAGTATAAAGCGTATGCACAAACATTACATTTTTGCTTATGGGTACATCCACTCTTCCCATCACATTTCATATTAATTTTTGATGTAATTAAATAAACCCCCATATACCTTTTCCCATATATTAATTAAATCCCATAAATAAATACCACCAACCCTTAGTTTTAATAAAAACTATACAATTCACCCGATATCCCAACAAATCCAATTAATCCTGTCATTGATCCCTGCCCTCTTGTTTTAAACCCATTATTAACTTGTAATTAATCCCATAGCACCGAAGTTTAAAGCACCGCCCCCCACGAAACCCATGCTTTTATCACCCACACACTTCCCTCACCTGATTGTCATCTGATCACCATTCCCCTCATTTTATGGTCCACAGCCACATCAGCCGCGCCCAATGGCCAATCGTTACCCACCCGATAAAGTAGTTTTCCCACAAACCCCAAATGCTACGTGTCAGGTGTGGAGGTAGATTGGGTGACCCCTCCCAAATATCGCTCGACCCTCATAAGCGGTGCGATGGCCTGGGAAACTGCTTCCCTACTCATCCTGATAAACTGCCCACTGTTCATTCATAAAATTTCTCGCCAAAAAGTTACCATTGCTCCATAAAAAGGTCAATAATCCCTTTTTTCTTTTGTCGCTCATTTTCTCTAAGAACCTCTACAAACTAGTGCGACACTTGCAAACTTGAAAACTACTAGTTAACCCCATTCCAGTACTCAAAGAAGCTACAGAGACCACCTACAAAGCTCTCAAAGACCTTTCAACCTTCTGCCGCTGTCCAAAACACCAATTAGGAATCAATTCACCTAAACTCTAGGTATTTGTGAACAAATTACCAGTCACCCTTAAAATTTGAAAACGTTCTGTACTTAGTGGTATTTTAATTAAGTAAAATTTATTTGAATTACTTTGAATTTAGACCACATAGCCAGACCCTTCTCCAAACTGCAAATTTTCATGAAAAACGTCTGATACAACCCTACACAGTCAAATTTGAATCTAGAAGAACTGAACTGGTTGCATCCATAGCCATGGATGTTTGACCCATCAGAACTCCCCATCTGGACCTAGACCACATTCCCCTAGAAGACAAGGGTTTCCAAATCAGAGATACCAGTGCATATGATGTGTTGCTCAAACTTCATTATTTGAGTATGGACAAATACTTGAACCATTAAGATGACATTGGGCTTTGTGAATCCAATTTTCCCAAATACCAACTTCCCGAAGTACATGTTTTTCTAGAAATTGTCCATATGTGCCATGCCTATTACATTCCTAGCCAGAGAGATATAATGTCCCCTGACCAAAAAGTCATGTTCACCATCACAACTGAATCAATCAATGAGATGTTGCAACTCCAACCAAGACCAAACCTAACCCCACTCTCAATTGAAGACTTTTTAGACTAGTACACCAGGTTAAGTCCCTCTAGACTGGCCCAATTATTTATAGATTTCATTGTAAAAGAGCGGCACATTCAAAAAATCTCCTCCCCCCCCATGTTTCTTCCATGTTCTATGAAAGGGGCAAACATATCATTACCATGATATCATGTATTCTAGGATGCACCACTGATGGATTTATTGATGAGCTTATCCTGGCCTTCATGTCCATTTATAACCCAGGAAACCCTCCTACTCTTGTGAATGATTATGCCTAGTTCATAGTTGAAAGAATGCATGAATAGTTCACCAGAATGCACAATGAGAGAGTATTTAAATACTCATCTCTTCTCTACCATATGTTCCTATACTATCAGCCAGACATATTTCCTTTCACTCTTTAGAAGCTGGATACCAAAGGATAGCCTAGGTTTATCATATTTTGGACCCCACTCTTCCACGAGTTTCAATCACCATACACCTATACAGATATCATTGATTCTTTTGTTCATCCATTCATGACCATGCAGAAAGGAAGCCCTCCACCCATAATAAGTCAAGAGATCAAAAGGGTGCTTTAGTTGTCTAAAAACGGGAAAGTGGGAGATTGTTACCTTTACCAAAATCACACAGAGATAAGAATCTATGGTTGCCAGCGTGCACCATATAAACTGCCCAAATACCTCCCCATGAGGTTATTTGCTCTAGAGTACTATAGAAAGATAATGAACTCTAATGAGATCAATTTTGTCTCAACCAATAAAAGGTCTCAATTCAAAGTCAAAAACCAGTTAGGCCCCTTCATTTGTAACTCTAGAGAAGCAGGCAGGAAGCGGATAAGACTCTACAACAAATTAAGTTCCAAAACAGTCTCATTTGGAGATATGACCCCCAGGGGTTTATGACTAAACTTAGACAAAAGGTCAAATTGGTACCTTACATTAAACATCCCATACCAAAGATTGAAAGATATAAAAATCAGTATGAATGGGTGGGGAACACTCTTCTAGATAGGGATAGCACAAAGGTAGATGTAGAGAATACCTTGATTGACCTAGAAAGAGAACTTGATGAGAGATCGTTTCTGCAAGTACCTGAATAGATAGAAAGAACCATGAGCACCCGTCCTATCATGAAGACACCTCATAATGAGGAAAAGAACCCCAAAAGGACCAGAGAGGAACCCTCAAGTTCATGAATGGGCACATCAAATATACAATATGAGACTAGCCAGAGCAAAAGGCCTAGGTTAAATCCTATTTTAGAGTAGGGGAAGGCTTAGTAGAAATAACTAATACTGAGCTGGGCAAAGGTAAAGGCACAACTCCATCTGAGGAAACACAAGGACCATCCACATCACAGACCCAAATTTTGGAAAGGTAGCTAAGTGTAGAAGTATCCTCATTCAGTAGGCTTGCTGATAAGGATAAGGATATAAAAGATAGATATAAAGAGATCATGATGAGAAATGAGAAACTAAAGGCCCAAACTTATGCTTAGTATCTCAAAGTCACACCCACTAATTAGACCAATTTGATGTCATCTTTTGACATCGAAGAGGGAAAACTACAGATGTCGTTCATAAAACCAACTGCAAAATAGCCAAGGACATCACCAGACTACAAAAAGATTAACTTTGAGGTATTGGCAAGGGATATTCATCGCATTGACCAAATCAAATTTCACAAACAGGTTGGAGATATTATTTACTCCACTCTCAGAGATAAAGCCATAGCTGCTCATCAGTTGCAAAATTCATTGAGCAATATCTCAGCTCAATATCAGTTAGAGAAGGCCTCCTCACAGGCCAAACACACCAGAATTAAGTCTTTGGAAGACTTAGTGATTGAATTGGGACATGATCCCAAAGACATTAAATCCAATGAGAAGCTGATTAAGGAAAAGAACGATGACATTGCAACACTTAAAAAACAATTGAAGACACCTCAGCTGCAGCATCCCCAAACACTGGAAGTTTTGGAGAACCAGATTAGACATGAAGAATTGATGGACCTAGTCCTGAAACTCAATGATCAATTAAGGGAAACAGAGAAGAAATTGGAAACTTTAATCCAATTGAAGCAGACTAATATTTCCACTACCTTAGTGGATGCCATCCCAATAGTCTCAACAACCGTTCCTTCTACATTGGTAGCCTCATTGTCTCCCACAGCTCCTATGCCTACACCACAACCAATTTCAACAGAGTATACATCAGCAGTAGGTGCATTAGGTGAAGAAGTAGAAAAGTTGGTCAGAGCCATGGATGAAATGTCCATACAGGCTACAGAGATGAATAAGTTGAAGAAAAAGGTGACAAGCTTGGAAACAGATTACAAGCTTGCCAAGATCATGCACAAGGAAGAAGTGCAGAAAGCTGTCAGAATGAATGAAAAGTTAAAGGCCATGGAGAAAGATCTAACAATAAAGGATCCCCTTGGGTAAGCCAAGGAATTATTATGGGCCAATATCATTGACTCTGCCGATGATATTTGGCCATCCATTCAAGTGATATTTGAACAGATAGATCTGATAAAGATAGCTACAGAAGCTATCCAAAGAATCAAGGAAGAATAAGGAGACATGCCTGAAGATGAAACCAGACTTATCCACTTCCTCAACAGTAAAAACAAGTAGGAACTTCAGGAATTAAGAATAGAAGACAGGACAGAAACCATTTTCGAGGGGAGAAACATCCTTTCCAAAAGAAACTTAATGTTCAACATGGAGGATAAGTGTCAAAATATGCAGGTAGGAGTTGATAGATTTATGGCCTGTTTCAAATTTTGAGAGAGAAAGGGTTACCCAATCCCTTGGTTATAAATGACAAGCTCATGACACAATAGGATTACGACAACAAAATTAGAGAGCTAGCTAAAGAACAAGCCAGTACATCATCAATAAAGGCATTGCTAATAGGCAAGTTTCTTTACCAAATGTTTGAAAACTTGTTTTTCCTCCAACATGAGGTAAAACACTTATTCATCACTAAGCCTAATTTTGCTAAGTAGATTGAGGCAGATGAAATATATAGAAGGATGTTGAAAATGAAATTACGTGATGTTGAATGGTGGGAAAAATTGACTGATTTACTGTAAGAAAATTTCAGTAAAAAGGTAAAACCAAAACAACTAGGTGAAAATATCAAGGCAGGTCAGCAGGGTCAAAGAGTATCAGTGTCAAAGTGTATCAGATGAAATCCTAAAAGTGACTAAAGCCTCCAATGTGAAAGTTCAAACAACAAATAACATAAAGGGCTAAAACCAAACCACAAAGGCTAGTAGTACCAAAATAAATGGAACAACATGAAAGTAGTTCAATAGGTGTCTCTATCTTCTTGCAAGAAGATATTTTCATTTCCTAGATTAAATCTCAAGTTAGTTTGAGATATTTTGTAAATTTTTTTGTATAAATACTTCATAATTCGAAGTATCTAGGGTGGAATCTTAGACATTTCTATAGACTTCTTGATCAAAAGACTGTAATTCTATTGTATCATTGATTGAGCCAACAAGATGGATTGATGAATAAATACAAGATATTTCACAGGATTCATGTGTTGAGCGAAGTGCAGATAAGTATTTCTCATGCTGTTGTTATCTTTCTTAAATTTTTTACACAATCTTTAATGTATTTCTAAATCTGAATGCTATAACCAGAACAATATCTTAGAATTTGTTTAATTACACTCTGTTTTAATGATTATGCATTTAAATGTTTTCAACTCATATCTAAGTTAAGGAATTCTTATTTGCTCCTTAGTTTAGGTTGTTTCTTGCTAATCCAGATCAAAGGATTCCTAATTGCCCTTTGTTTTTGATTATTCTCTATTCCTCATTTATATATCGGTCTTAGAATTCTTAATTTCTCTCTCACCCAAATTAAAAACATTTCACCCTCTTATTCCAAACACTTGTACTTTACTCTACTAGCTTGCCATTTTAACATTCCCTTTAGTGAGTCGATCCAGTTCTGCTACCCTTCTATTAACTCCATAGCCCAATGGTCTGAAGACATCATTATATCCATCTGTTACAAGGATTCCACCATCCAATCTTCAATACAAATCAAAACCCCCCTGAGCATTCATAACTAGCATGAAATCCCAACAAACAAAGCTAGATCATAGAGAGAGAGCCCTCTCTGAGCCATAGGTTGGCTAGAGCCTATGCTCCAAAGTTGGTTTGTGGTTACCTCAGTCATTTTCTTTCTTCTAATAACTTCTAGAGAAAATTCTGAGTGATAATAGTTTGGTTTCTAATATTTACCTTAGAGTTTATCGTAGGATTTTCTCAAGATGAAAATCAATCATAGTTAGCCATGGCCAATCATGGTCAACCATTATCGAACATTGCATTGTGACATAGATTGTCTCAAGATGAAAATCAATCATGGCCAACTATTTTCATACATGGTCCAATGTTGCATTGTGACAAATATTGTCTTGATATGAAAATCGATCATGTTCGACCATGCTCAACCATGTTTATTTTAGGGTTTATAATATTTATCTTAATGTTTATATACCTTGGGATTATAATATTAATCCCTTGGGTTTATTATTATTATGTTGGGTTTATAATTCCTTGGGGTTTTAGTATTAATCCCATGCGTTTATTATTCTCTTGGATTTATAATCTCAATCCCTTGGGTTTATTAATCTAAGGGTTCATATTCTTAGGGTATAATATTATTCTTAGGGTTTATAATGTTAACACTAGAGTTTAATATAAATCAGTTGCATTTATAATCATGTTCAATGATGGTCCAATGTCACATTGTGATAAATATTGTGTCAATATGAAAATCAACCATGGTCAACCATTGTTAATCATGTTGAACCATGTTCCAGCTTCGCATTATGAAAAAGATTATCTCAATATAAAACTAAACAATAGTCAACCATGGTCCAATGTTTCATTGTGACAATGATTGTCTCAATATGAAAATCAACCATGGTCAACCATGTTTATTTTACCATTTAAAATATTTATCATAGGGTTTATATACCTTGGTTTATAATATTTATCGTAGGATTTAACATAATATTTTCTCAATATGAAAATCAATCATGGTCAATAATAGTCAACATTGGTCAAACATGATCAACCATGGTCAATTATGGTCAATCATGGTTAACAATGGTAAATAATGGTCTAATGTCACATTGTGATAAAGGTAGTCTCAATATGAAAATTAACCATGTTCAACCATCGCAAACCATGGTCAATCATAGTCAACCATGATCTAATGTCACAGTGTGATAAAGATTGTCTCAATATCGAAATCAATCATGTTCAACCATGATCCAACGTCATAGTGTGATAAATATTGTCTCAATATTGAAATCAACCATGTTCAACCATAGTACAACATCGCATTGTGAAAAATATTGTGTCAATATGAAAATCAACCATGGTCCAAGGTGACATTGTGACAAAGATTTTCTCAATATGAACATGAACCATGGCCAAGCATCATTAACCATGGTCAATCATGGTCAATCATAGTCAACGATGTTCCAAAATTGCATTGTGGCAAAGATTGTCTCAATATGAAAATCAACCATGGCCAACCATGGTAAATCATAATCAACCATGGTCAATAACCATGGTCACATTGTGACAACCAATGTCTTAGGGTCCAACTTCACATTTTGATAACCATGGTCATCCATGGTCAACCATGGCCAACTTTGGTCCAACATCGCATTGTGACAAATATTGTCTCAATATGAAAATCAACCATGGTCAATCATGGTCAACCAACATCCATGGTTTTATTGTCAAAAATATTCTCTTAATATGAAAATCAATCATGGTCAACCAAGGTCTATTATCGTATTATGTCAAAGATTATCACAATATTAAAATCAACCATGGTCAATCATGGTCAATCATGTTTTTTTTTATGGTTTATAATATTTATTTTAGGGTTTACAATATTAATCCCCTCAGTTTACAATATTAATATCTTGCATTTATTATTATTCCCTTGGGTTTTTAGTATTAATACCTTCTTTTTATTAGTGGCTTGGGTTTATAATATCAAACCCTTGGGTTTATTAATCTAAGGGTTCATATTCCTATGGTATAATATTATTGGTAGGGTTTATAATATAAATCCTTGGGTTTATATATAAATTCTTTGGGTTTATAATATTAGTTGTCACTTATGTCTATAATATTAATCCAAAGGGTTTATAATATTAATCTTTTGGGTCCTCAATATTCATCCCTTCGGATTTTGTTTTGTTTTCCAAGTTTTTTGTGATTCTCTGGGCTTGACCTATGGCTTGAGAAATCGTGATCGAGGGGGCATATGATGTGGTTGGTTACCAAAATTGTTGTGGTAGTCTACGATTAGACTAATGGTTCACTTAAAAACCAATCAGCTGCAGGTTAATAAGATTATGTACGTGTATTTCCTCCTGAGGGTCCCTCTTTGCTAACCAATCACTGTCAATCTTACATTGACTTCATACTCCCCGATTGCTTCAATCTCCACCGTTTATATGGCTTCTTCAAATGCGACAAATATCGTGTCATATCATGTGCCAAATAGCCAAACGATCTCCACTGTCAATCTGTCTTATTTGATCTAATGGCTATCGCACAATCTCGCATGATTTCTCGCATGACAAATATCAGGTTGAGAGCACGTGCAAAAAGTGGTTTTCCCGTGATACGTGTCACCAGCTTAGTTTAATCATTCAATTTGGAGAAATACCATTCCCCATTTATTTTCCACGCGATATACCACTTACTGCTTTCCAATACTACTCACGTGTTTAATACAGAACCTTTAATAAATGTGCTTAATAATATTTAACACCTAATCTCGGTATTAACCCTTAACGCTAATTGACTGTAGTTAACAATAAACACATAAATGGAAATAATACCCAATCAGGGTACAAAACGCCGATATGTAGATTCAAGAGAAACTCTGCACCAAGAATAATATGCAACAACACACTTAATCAATTATTAAATAATATAGAAATTACAAAGTCTTGGCCCGCTCGGCTTGATTACAACAATTTGTCTGACCTCTATTTCACTCTCAAATCCTATCTCTCTCTCTCAATTTCTCGCTTCTCACTCTCCTATTCCATTCCAATCTATCATTACATTTTTTTCCTTTCCTTTATGGATCAAATCCTATCCTAACAACATTGACAACTCAACCTCTATTTTTATTAGCTCAACTATTAAATCCCTATTCTCAAGCTCTGATACACACCTATTCTAACAACTTATCTCCTATTCTAAAAATAATACCATGGTTTAATTATTACAATAATTGAAGTAAAGATAAATTCGAGAGATCCAACTCTCTCTATTGAAACTGATTTTGACCACGCAGGTCAATGAAATTCATCTCATGTTAGCCACAATATGTGAACATACAATCACATTGCTAGATAAGTTAGGGTGCTCATGCATCAAACTCCTGGGGAAGAAAAGAATCATCCATCAGGCTTTCAGGGTTTACTCCATACTTCTGGAACTCTGCTGCTGTCAACCAACTTGCATCCTCTATTGGATGTCCCTTCCATTTGACTAAATACTTAAAATAAACAGGTGCTCTGGTTTTTTTAGTTACTCATTCCTCCAGAACAACTTCCACCCCTTTCTTAATTATCTTTGGTATTTGTTCTTCCCAATGTACAGTCTGTTCTTCATCTTCCACAGTCTCCTTCTGTACGTCTGCCTTTTTCTCCTTGTATGGACACAAATCTGCAACATTAAAGATAGGTGATATTCCATCCCTTCTGGAAACTCAATTTCATAAGCATTGATTGAAAACTTCCTCACATTTCTGCATGCCCCTATCTTTTTCATCTTTAGTTCATTATAAGTTCCAACATGAAACCTTTAGTTCCTCAAGTGTACCTTCAATAGATCACCCTCTTGGAATTCTTTTTCCTTTTTCTTCATATCAAATCTCTGTTTGTATTTTCCACTACTTTCCTACAATCTGTCTTTGACATATTTTTGTAGTCTCCTCATCTGATCTAAAAACTCTTCAACCTTTTCACTTCTTCTCTCCTATTTGCTTAAATTTCTGAGCTCATACACACCTCTCGGATTCGTCCCAAAAACAATCTGAAATGGAATCATCCTAGTACTTCGATTTGCAGTGTCATTATAGGAAGACTCAGCTTGAGCAAGTGCTAAATCCCATTGCTTGGGATTTTGTTACACTAAACTTCTCAATATGTTTCCCAAGCTTCTGTTTACAACTTCAGTTTGTCCATCTATTTGAGGGTGATGTGCTGAGCTAAAACTAAGGTTGGCACCTAGTTTCTTTGAAAGTGTTCTCTAGAAATGACCAACAAACTTTGTATCCCTATTAGACACAATACTTATAGGCAATCCATGTAACCTTACAACTTCTGAAAAAACAGATTAGCAATATCTGTTGCATCACTAGTCATTTTGCAAGTAATGAAATGTCCCATTTTAGAAAGTCTATCTAACACAACATAAATGGAATCATTTCCTCTTTGGGTTCTAGGTAATCCCAAAACAAAATCCATACTAATTGCATCCCATGGTCGGTCTGGTATTGGCAATGGCTAGTACAATCCTGTATTTTGGCTTCTCCCCTTAGCATGCTGACATATCCTGCATTTCTCAACAAATTTCTTAACATCAATTTGCATCTTTGGCCAGTAGTAAAAGGAATTTACCTGAGAAAAGGTTTTGTCTTATCCAAAGTGTCCAGATAACCCTCCACTGTGTTTCTCCTTAATTATGTTTTCCCTCATAGAACATTTGGGAATGTAGAGTTTGTTACCTTTAAATAGTAAACCTCCACGGATAAGATAATCTAACCAGTGGCTCCTATTATAAATTGCTAGATTTTGTACAACTGCATAAATATCTTTAAATTCTACATCATCCTTATACATATCAACCATTTCTTCAAATCCTACAACACCAACTCTTAAGTATTGCACAATGAAATTTACCCTGCTTAAAGCATCAACAACTTTGTTCAACTTACCACTTGTATGTTTGATCACAAAAGTGAAACTCTACAAAAATTCTACCCACCTGGCATGCTTCTGGTTTAATTTTGGTTGATTGTTTATAAACTGTAATGCATGATTATTAGAGTACAATACAAACTCCTTTCGTAGCAAATAATGTCCCCATTTTTTTAAATCTTGCACAATAGAATAAAATTCTTTATCATAAGAAGAATATTTATTCTTATCTTCATTTAGTTTGTCACTAAATTATGCTATTGGTCTCTGTTCCTCACTTAAAACTACTACAAATCGCAACTCCACTAGCATCAGTTTCAACTTGAAAAACTTTTCCAAAAGCAGGCAAAGCTAAAACTGGTTTTTCTGTAATTTTTTTATTCAGCAATTTAAAATTTATGTCTGTTTCTTCCAACCACTTGAATGGTTGATTAGTCTCTTTGATTGTTTGAATAATTGGTGCACAATTCTAACTAAAAATTCTCATAAATTTTCTATAAAAACTTGCAAGACCATGAAAGCTTCTTACGTCAAATATGCTTCTTGGAATAGGCCAGTTCCAAATTGCTCAAACTCTCTCTGGATCCATTTTTATACCTTCTTTAGAAACTACAAATCCCAAATAGATTAATTCTTCTTTCATGAAACTACATTTCTTTAGATTTATCAGCAATTCCTCTTTCTGCATAGTTCTTAGAACCAACTTAAGATGCTCTAGATGTTCTTCTTTGCTTCTACTAAAAACTAAAATATCATCAAGGTAAATAATGACAAACTTGCCTGCATAGTCCTTCAAGACTTCATTCATCAACCTCATGAATGTGTTGGGTGCATTAGTGAGTCCAAAAGGCATCACTAACCACTCATATAGCCCACTGTTTATTTTAAATGTAGTCTTCCATTCATCTCCTTCTCTAATCCTTATTTGATGATATCCACTCTTCAGGTCTATCTTAGAAAAATACTTTGACCCACTTAAACAATCCATAAAATCATCCATGCATGGTAAAGGCAAACGATACCTGATTGTGACTTTTCTTATAGCTGTGGAATCAGTACACATGTGCCACTCGTCTCCTTTCTTTGGACATAGTACTATTGGTACAACACATGAACTAAGACTGTCTCTGATTCATCCCTTATCCATCAATTCCTGTACTTGTCTCCCAACTTCTTCATTTTCTTGAGGAGTCCATCTGTATGCTGCTTTGTTTGGCAAACTTTCTCCAAGTCTCAGGTCAATGTGATGAATAATACTTCTGATTGGTGGAAATGCATTTGGCAACTCATCCACAATAATATCAGAAAAATAATTCATCAAAGTTTTGATTTCTTGAGGTAAATCATCCAAGTTTGTAGAAGTCAGAATTACCTTAGGTCTCCCTATGACAACAAAATGCATTTCTTCGCCTTTTCCAACTTCTTGCAACAACTCCTTTCCACTCATCAACATAACAATACTTCTAGTTGTTCCTTTGTCTGCTTCATCCTTTAATGGCAATAATGTATGCTTCACTCCATCCTTCTCCAAGGTATAGGTGTTTCTTCTACCATCATGAATGGCTTTTCTATAAAATTGCCAAGGTCTTCCCAGCAATACATGGCATACATTCATTGGCATTACATCACACAATACCACATCCTTATAAGTACCAGTTTGGATCTCTACCTTGCATTGTTCTATTACAATAAGCTGATGTCATTTTTGTAGCCATGACACTTTGTAAGGAGTAGGGTGTATTGTTTTCACTAATCCTAACTTGTCCACCATTTCTGTAGAAACTAGGTTATCAGTGCTTCCACTATCAGTTATCACTTTACAACATTTTCCTTTGGACTTGCATGTAGCTCTAAATAAACTCTTTCTCTAAGCTGGTTCTCCTGTCTCTTTTTCTGCTTTGAGCAATATCCTTTTCAATAACAAAGATTCTCCTACTTTGGGTGATTCTTCCTTATTTTCAATTGGAGGTTTTTCTTCCTTTTTCTCAACCACATTCACATTCCACTGATTTGTTTCTTTATTATGATGATAGTCCCATAATCCATGTCCCCATTCTCCACATGTATAAAACCAAATTTCTCTTCCTCGGCCTCTTCCTCTGGGTGAAAATCTTCCTCTACTAAAGTCTCCGCTCTGTGGTGGTCTACTACTTGAACCTCCTGCTTCACCCTGAGGGTGTTGAAATCTTGATCTGGTAGTTCCTCTACCTCTTGTTGAACTTTTCCCTCTGTTCCTCTGATTTTGTTTCCTCAACATCTTCTCGTCTTCTTTCAAAGCTGCTTGATAAGCATCTTCAATTTTCTTCAGACTCAGGTAGCTGATTTCATTCTGTATATATCATATCTCAAACCATTGATGTATCTAGCTACCTTTTCTACATCATCCTCTGCATGTCTTTCTCTAATGCTCAGCTTATAAAATTCTTTTGTATATTCTTTGACAGTCAGTCCATTTTGTCTCAAATTTTACAATTTTTAGAGAAGATTTAACTGATAATATTTTGGCATAAATTTAGCTTTCAATCTACTGACCATTTTATCCCATTGTTTGATCTTGGAATTTACCTTTATTTCTCTTTATTTTTGTAGTTCATGCCACTAGATGGCTGCATGACCCTTCAATCTGGTAACTGCAAATTTCACCTTATTTTTGTCATCAACCTCCTCATACTCGAAATACTTGTCCAATTAACTGATCCAATCCATCAACTCTTCTACATTGAGATTCCCATCATAGAAAGGTATTTCCACCTTTGGTCTTCCACTTGCTTTAGCCAATATCTTGAGAACTTTGGTAGCTTCAGTTTCATCCTCTTCTTCTTCCTCATAAGATTCCTCTACAGCACTGACATCTCCTTCACTAGAACTGCATTCGCTACACGTCTCCCCTGACCTATGCCAACTCCTCTCCTAGGTGGCATGTTTACTATAGCAGACTTAATCCTTGTGCTCTGATACCAAATGATGTGGTTGGTTACCAAAATTGATGTGGTAGTCTACAATTAGACTAATGGTTCACTTAAAAACCAATTAGCTACACGTAAATAAGATTATGTACATGTATTTCCTCCCAAGGGTCCCACTTTGTTGACCAATCACCATCGATCTTTCTTTGACTTCTTACTCCCTGAGCTCTTCAATCTCAACCTTTGATCTAACTTCCTCAAATCTGACAAATATTACGTCGTATCATGCGCCAACTAGCCGAATGATCTCCACCGTCGATCTATCTCGTTTGATCCAACGATTATCGCACAATCTCGCGTGATTTCTTGCACGACCGATATCAAGTTGAGAGTGCATGAAAAAAGTGGTTTTCCTATGCTACGTGTCACCAGCTTAGGTTAATCACACAATTTAGAGAAATACCATTTCCCATTTATTTTCCACGCGATATACCACTTACTACTTTCCAATACTACTCAAGTGTTTAATACAAAACCTTTAATAAATGTGCTTAATAAGATTTAGCGCCTAATCTCAGTATTAACCCTTAATGCTAGTAATAAACACATAAATGGAAGTAATACCCGATTAGGGTGCAAAACACCGATGCGTAGATTCAAGAGAAGCTCTACGCCAGGAATAACACGCAACACCACACTTAATCAGTTATTTAATAATATAGAAATTATAAAGTCTTGGCCCTCTCGGCTCGATTACAACAATTTGTGTGACCTTTGTTTCACTCTCAAATCCTACCTCTCTCTCTCAATTTCTCTCTTCTCACTCTCCTATTCCATTCCAATCTATCATTACATTTTTTTCCTTTCCTTTATGGATCGAATCCTATCCTAACAACATTGACAATTCAACCTCTATTTTATCAGCTCAACTATGAAATCCCTTTTCTCAAGCTGTGACATACACCTATTCTAACAACTTATCTCCTATTCTAAAAATAATGCCATGGTTTAATTATTACAATAATTGAATTAAAGATAAATTCGAGAGATCCAACTCTCTCGATTAAAACTGATTTTGACCACTCAAGTTAATGAAATTCATCTCATGTTAGCCACAACATGTGAACATACAATCACATTGCTGGCTAAGTCTGGATGCTCCTGCATCAGCATCTAATTTGTCAAAGTCACCTGGGGACCGCACCCAGCCTAGGTCACACCAACCCTAAACTGACTAGATTTTTAGCATGCCTCCTCCTCTAGCACAAATGCAACAACATCTTTGAAGTTTGATCCTTGGTCACTTTTATAACAAGGCTCATCCTCAACTAGTTGTGATTGTGGGATTTGACTAATCCCTTAGGTTTTTGCTAGTAATCCCTTGGGTTTATAATATTAATCTTTTATGTTTAACATTACTTCTTGGTGCTTATAATGCCTTCAGTTTATAATATTAATAATCCCTTTGAATAATAATAACAATATTTATTATATTATTAATAATATCAAAAACACTATTATAATATATTAATAATTAATATAAATTGTCATTATAATTGTAATTATTATCGTATTTATAATATAATGATGATAGTATTTAATAATATAATTATCGTTATTGCATTATTATTATATTTACATATTTATTAATATTAATATTGAATCCATATTCATTAATGTCTATTTCCGTATATCAATCACATTTATTAATATGATTCTGTTAGTTATATAATAAGATATAATAAACACACTATGTAAATAATATTTATGAATGTGGTTTACTTTTTTTTAACATTAATTGAAATCCATTTCATGATCATCAATGTAGACTCGTTGATTCATTCAACAAACTGGTAGAATGGTCTATGATATGACATGGTGAAAGTTTTGTTAAGTACAGAAATGGGCATTCTCTCTTGCTTGTTAATTATTATAGATTAATTAGATATCAAATTTTAAGGGAAAGGTCATATTTTTATTTTAAAGTTTATAAGTTTATTGATAGTATCAATTTTATAAGTTGATGAGTTAAAGTAATTAATGTTTTTTATCTAGTGTTCTCTTCTAGAGTCATCGCATTCATATTCTTGGAATCGACATTTCAAGCCATCCTCTGTGGTTCATCATCACGATAGATCTATGAGTGAATAAGTCATAACTCAATAGCGTTTAAAAATAACGGTGAGGGTTGTGATGAGAATGAATGGCATCTGACAAGTTCTGAAAGAAAGAGATTGAATGAATTGATAATGGTTTAAATTTGTTTTATTTTTAATTTCTTAATTTTGATAATGTTTTTAGTTATAGTTTTAATTTTAATATCTAGTTTTACTTTTAAAGAATTGTTGATAATTAAAAATTTATACACGTTAATTCACAAATTAATTATTAATAAATAAATTTTTATTTGTTGACAATCGTATTCAATAGGCTGCTTAAATTGCTTTTAATTTTAAAATGAATGATTGATAATTAGTACTTAATACTAATGATTACAAATCTAAGCTTGTTAACTTCTATGCATAATTAATTAATTTATATTAATGTTTAAGATTGAAATTAAATACAAATTTTTATTTTTATTTTTTTATTTTTATAAAAATTAACATTGAATTTAATGTTTCAAATTAAATTATTTTTTTTTGTTTTTTGTTTGACACAGATTCAAGATTAAATTTTTTTGTTTGAATTAAATTGAAGATTAAATTTTTTTGATTTTTATTAGTAATATCTACTATCTAAATTTTATGAATGATTAATTCAAAGTATTAATATCTATAAACTTTATAATTTCATTATTAATTATTATTAATTAATTTATAAAGTTTTAAGATTAAAATTGAATATAATGATTGGGATTAAATTAAACTAAAGTTTTAGTTAAACTTAAAAATTGATTAAATTAAATTAAATTGAAATTATAAAAATTATTTATTATTTATTATTGCTTATTATTAAAATATTTTAATAAATTTTAGGGATGGTATACTTTAAGGAGGACCTTGAAAGGCTAGATTTAGAGATAAGAGGGCACAAAGCATTTAGGAGAAGGTGGAATCAGATGTTAGAGTGGGAATCCAATTATTACTTATTTTCCAACCATCATCACGATTAATGTTATTAGGGTGTTTTCTTATTTCGATAACTTCTCTAAATTTCCTATGGTGATAATGGTCAATGTTGGCCTCACCACACGAGTTTCCAATACAAATATGATTTTACTAGAGTGCTAAGCCAAAACTGAGATTTTTAAAACGGTTATGCTTGATGTCAGAGCCATGATCTTGAATCCTAATTAAAATTGATCGATCGATCTCACCAACAAAAAAAACCAATAAACCCCTTTGTGACCATTAAAATCAATAAGATCTTTTACTTAACGTAAATAAAAAAATTGCTCGTCTAAACAAAATTAATGCATATGATATTATTTCTATTGAGAATAATGTTAACTAGGTTACCATGTTTTAAGATTTCATTCTTAATCCGTATGATACAAGCCGCAATTATAAATCGAAGCATAGTATATTGAAAAATAATTATAAAAAGAGTTAAGTGTATACATTATGGTTTGAGCATAGGAAATTATTTTCTTAGTGTAGGTATCAATACGAAAAGATGACATTCTCTAATTTAAACAACTAGTATAAAAATCTGAAAACATCATGGGTATTAGTTTTTTTAATATTTAAAAGAAATACCTAATAGTTAGAGTACTTATTTGATATTAGAATGAAATATTTTTGTTGTGATTAATTTTTTTTTATTAGTTACTATGAGAGTGGTTTGGTACCAAAAATGTATTTCAATGTTGGTCATAAATAAAACATTTTAATGTATCAATTATATATAGAGATAATTTTTTTGTATGTTTTTAATAGGTTTTTTCTATTTTTCAATATAAGGGATATGTGTAATTTCATCATCAACATTATATATAGAGAGAGATATAAAGTAATATAAGGTACAAAAATTCTTAGTGGTAACTCTCAAAGCAATACTATAGCAAATGATTTGCTATTTGATTATTATTAGTTTATCTTCGACTTATACAATATGTCTGATGTTTGTATATATATATATATATATATATATATATATATATATATATATATATATATATATATATATATATATATATATATATAATGTGATTGGTGAATAAACGAGAAGTCATATTGGAGCCCTCTGAAGATATAATTACATATGTAATGAATAGTACTTACAACTTTCACATTTCAATATTAGTTCCATGGGTTTTTAGATATCATTTCAATCTAGTTGGTATATCATTCCTATTGTGGATATTCTAGGCTTGCTAATTCAATGTGTAGGATGAGAATTTCAAAATAGAGGTTCCTAGGAGATCTTACAATGGAAAATGCTAATTTTCAAAGAAATCTTGGTCCTGTAAGGGTTTGATGGATCCAATTCCTCCTCAACTTTTTTTGTGCCAACCAGGAGGCTTAAGAAGTAGGTAAGTGAAGAAAAGAGACAAGGAGGCAGTTAGAGAAGAGGCTTTGTCTTGGTAAGACCTATATTTGGCTACAATGGAGGAGAAGTTGCAAAGGAGGAGTCGAAACTCCAAGCACTAAAATGATGGGTTTAATCCATTAACCTAAGAGAAATAAGGTCAAATTGAATGTTGGAAGGGGATCAACGATAGAAACAATGGGAGAATTCCTACTTGCATCTTCTTCCATAACTGAATAATAATCGTAAGCATTCGAGGAGGTAGAGTCAACTGTGAGAATGAAGGGCATGAGTCTAATTGATGTCCCTTCATTGTGTGCAAGATATGTTTCCACATAATTAACTAAATTAATACACGTATATGCCTCCAAGGCTCATCATATGGAATTTTAATGGGTTTAATAGAATTGATTAAAATAACCCCTAATTTTTTCTTTGTAGGTAGGTTAGCTATTGCATCTACCTTAATTTCTTAGGAATATTCATCCATAAATTGTCATGGATATTCCACTAGATAGTTCAGCACAATAGGTACAATAATAATATATTAAAATACTGAAATTTTACACTATTATAGTTTTACTAAAATTCTAGATTTGTAGATTTAATTGTAATTATTACATGCATGTGAATGGAAATCATGTAAAAAAGTAGAGAATGACAAAATAAGTACACGCAAGCACATAAGACACTAGATATTCCATATAAGAAACCCTTTGGGGAGAAAACCCAGCTCGAAGGTGAGGTCGCTTTGCTCTCTTTCTTTTTCTTGAAATATAGTTGCATGTACAAAGAAGTAATGTTTGTGGCCTTTGGGCTGCTACAGTGCATAGATCCTCTTTGTGTTCTCTACATATTATCCTCCTACCTATATCTTCTCAGATATGGAACAAAACGCTCTAGAAATAATGGAATTCCTTTTCCTCCTAGTGGGTCATTTATAACACAACATGATATCTTACTAGTGGTTAATTTCGACTATAAAAACTCTTATCTAGAGTTACAATATAGACTCTTGTATATTATTTTACATCATAATCACATGGTGAGGGCTTTTTCCATGAAAAATAGTGGTGGGCATGCGATCCTCCTGAATTATATGTCTGAAAACAGGAAGGTCAAGTCCTGGGTGGCATAACGTTTGCCTACTGTCTCTGATTGACGTGCTTCTTGCATCATTGGAAATATATTTGTGTCTAGAATAATAAGAGATGGTGCTATGCTAAAGAGTCAAAGCTTTACCCCCAGAAAATGTTTTTTATGCCTCGAAACTCTCTCGGAAGGTTTCATACCTCATTTTTCCCAACTAGGTCCCGCCGGTAAAAATGATCCTATGATCTTATTACGCCACATTTTCCACTCCAAATGCATCGAGATGGATGGTTAAAAAGATCAAATATGGAAGAAAGAGATAGATTTTATTTTTCTTTCATATTTTCTTATTCTCTTAGGGATGGCTCCGAGGTGGTATTGTTTTAAAGAGTGACTAAAAACATTATCCTTCATCATAGCAATAGAGTAAATCGTCACCACCATCTTTGAGACCTTGAGATGTATTGCCAATATTAGCTACTATAAGAGAGAATATACTTCGACTATATTACTATAAGATATCACAAAGCTCCATGCATATGCATAAAACTTTTTCCCCCTAGGTTTATCAATAAGATCTCCTTTCCCCTACCATCAATAAAATTTAAAACAATATATATTTTTTGTATATAGAGGATGTAACAACCCTCGGTTAAAAGTTCATGTAAATATATTAATAAAGGAAAAATAAGACCAAGGTCATGGGACACATATTCCAAACTAAATGTTGGGAAAAACATCATAATGGGTGTCACTTTTGGTTTATTATGGCCAAGGAAATTGGCAAAGACATTGGCAAAGGAAAAGAGGCATTAATTGGCATTTTATTTATAAAAATAAAAGAAAATAGGAGAAACAGGAGATGAAAGGTCACATATTTGCATGTGAGGAAGATCGAAGAGAAAATAGAGGAAAACGAAGAGGACATAGGCCTGGATAATAAAAAGGATTTTGAGGATCAATTCACAACTTTTGTTAGTTCAGTGTTGGAGCCCTCTCTATTCTCTCATACTATTGCACACTTAGAGAATTCCTAGAGAAATCTAGCATTCGAGAAAGGAATGCAAAGGATGGACAAGGAAAGTAAAGGACAAGAAATGAAGGTTAGATCAAGAAACTTTAGTAGGAAGACTTGCAGATAACATGTTGCATGTGTGATTTCCTAGATGGTTTGTGAATGAATGGTACATGCATTTGTGTATTTGTTTTTTTGTTGTCATTTCCATGTGTTTTTCCAAGTGTGGCAGTGGTTTAACCTTGCCTTTCCATTTCCGAATATCTATGTCCTAATGGGGTTATGTTATTTGGTTGAGCTTTGTATTGTCAGAAGATTTTGGAACTGGGTGATGTGGTCTTAGGAAAAATTCCCAAGGTTTGGGGATGGAGATTGTTTAATCTCTAGGAATCGCTTAATAGGTGTGTGGTGACAATAAAATTACTCGAGTTAATGGTCAATAAATCCTAGGGCATCCAAGTTATTTTTTGGCTTAGTGATCTCTTGAATCGTTTTGGCGGGATTGTGGTAGCATGAGGGTGAAGGTGGTTTAATCTCTAAGAAGCCCTAGTTATTTATGTTTTGGTTTTCTTATGTGATATATTGACGAGCTTCGGTGACATCATGGGAGCATGATGGTGGAGGAAATTTAATCTCTAGGAAGCCCTAATTTTTTATGTTTTGAGCCACACATTCATGTTTAGAATATGACATGGTGGTGATTAGCTGAACGAAAGATTTGGTTTAGCTCAATATATGGTCGGGTGGTATGTAGAAATCCTTGAATTGCTTGGATTTTGCATATGTTAATAAGAGCTCTTTTACTATTTCATTTTATGAGTACTTGCACTTGTTATTATGCAGATTTGATGTTTGTTCTATCATGGTTATTATTTTGGTTATATGTTGATTATAAGCATGGTTCCGTAATAGGTTCTAGCTATGGCTCTTGATATGTTTTGATTAGTTGATGAATTGTTAATGAAATCATGAGCTAAAAAATGTTATTGAAACTACTATGAGAGGGAATTTGCTCTTATTTGTGATTCTCATATAAGTTTCAGATCCCTATGTTCAAATATGCATTCATGGCATGTAGAGTACATGTTCAGCATATGTTTGACGAAATGACAGTCATGGTTAGGGTTGTTTAGTTAAATTCCCTAATAAAGTCTTGTATGAATGGATTTGTCCTGACATTTTTTATCATTCTTGAAATTCTCATGAGTTTTTGGTGGTGGTTTGGATGCTAGCCTGAAATGGTAGCTCATAGTACAGGACAACACCCTCTAAAATAGAATTTTTGAGCTATAACCACACCCTTACTATTTTATGTGTGTGGTTGAAGGCCTATAACTTCAAGGAGGAATTTTCATGCATGTGGTTGTGGGCTTAGGTCACTAAAAATGCAATATGACTAAGGATTTGGGTACTTGGAGTGGTTGTTTAGCTCCTCGGTGTCCTACAACTCTTGAGGAAGGTGACTAAAGCTCCATTTTTTTGACTCGGCTTTCTTAAATGTACTTAGGATGTTGGGTCATGGCATTGTAACCCTTATTTAATGTTTACCCCAAAAGACCAGTTAAAGTGTGTAAATGTGGGAGGGGTGGGTTACAGGTTGGTACCATAGCATGGTTTAAATACTTGGACTTGATAGGCAGAATGTGTTTTTCATGGATGTGTGTCAACGTCTATGTGGTTTTTATGAATGCCTTTTCATGGTTATGGATGTCGTGCATGAAGTATTTGTATGCAGCTAGTCTTGTCATGCATGATGTCAATATATTGATATGATTATGCATATACATGTGTCATGCTAATTTGGATTGATTTTGCATATGATATATCCTTCGATGAAATTTACTGAGGCATGATTATGTTTATATTTGGTTTATTTGACATGGTATGTTTAGAGGAAGAAGAGGAATATAGATGACTAGAAAAATGGTGGATTGTAGTTCACAGGTCTCTCCTTACAGACCAGACGGGAAACCAAGAGAGCATTGATGTCCTCACATAGAAAACACCTTGATAAGTCTCAAGGTAGAAATTAGACATTCCATGTTGGATAATGGAAAGATCATTTAGTCATAGGAAATTCTTGCTAGGGCACACACAAAACAAGAAGAGGTCAATGCAGTTATCCTTCAGAGTTTGTCATATTTGTAGAGCCAAGGATAACCATGAATCATTTATGGACAGGAGGACAATACTAATGGGGTATATGGTAGAAGGTCTCATGGTGGGAATATGTCAGACAAGGATGACACAGTTATAGATGGTAGGTTCTTGGACGCACCTGATAATAGAGGAAATGGCTATGGGTTCTATTCTAGCTCTAGTTTGGGTAAGTATTATGGTCATCATCACTATCATCCTTACAAGGGGAGTGAGAGGGGATACTTGCTGAATGAATTCAAGAAAACAAAGCCACCTATATTCAATGGAGAGTGGAATAAGCTAGAGGATGAAAATGCATGGTTGCTTGGAATGAAGAATTCCATTGAGATGCATGAATATATAGAGAAAATGAATTCCAAGATAGTCATTTTCAGTCACAAAGAGAGAGCAGACATCTGGTGGGAAGATGTGAAGTGTGTCAAAGACATTATGACAAAGGAGTTGATTGGCATGAATTCAAGAGACTCTTTAGGAAGAAGTATTTTTCAGAAAGGTACTATGAAAGTAAGCTTAAGGATTTATATTAGTTGAAGATGGGGTCTATGACATATGAGGAGTACATGACCATGTTCCTAGAGTTTTTGAAGTATGTGCCTTAAATCAAGGATGAGAAGATTAAATTTTAGATATTTATTAGTGTAATACCATTAGAATTCAAAGATATGATTCTGTATGATGAGCCTCTGTCATTAGAGGAAGTTATTAGTAAGCTAAAGAACTGTTACGAGAAATTTGAGCATAAGACCGAGTTTAAGAAGGGTTGGAAAGGGAATTATAAGACTAAAAGTAAGTGGCCACGAAAGAGAGAAACACCTTTGGATGTAAGTGACAAGGAAAATGTTTCTCCTTACAAAAATTTTAATGAAGTTCAGAAAACACATGGGTCGCATCCTCGAGAGCAGAATAATAGAGGTAGTGGGCCTCTGCAGTGTTGGATATGTTGCCAGGGTCATCGCATAAAGGATTTTGGAGGGTGGCCTCAGATATACAGTGCAAGGGAGGCACAAACAATTGGCTATGTTGGATAGATCATTCCTCAGATCTATGTATCTTTTGATAACAATCATGTGGATCACAAGGTATCCATCATTGAGATGGAAGGTAAGCTATGTGATCAATTTGTTTCTATGTTGATTGACCATCGATCTAATTATAGTTATGTTAACCTTGACATGGTAAATAAGTGTGGTTTTAGTAAATAAGTGCATGTTGAGTCTTGGTTGGTGCAATTGTCTACAAGTACTAAGAAAATAGTTCATCATTGGGTAAGACCTTGTGCATTTGAGTTGAATGGCATTCCTACATCAGCACATATGAATGTGATTCTATTGGTATCATACAATATGCTTTTGGGTATGGATTGGTTGTATCTTCACAAGACTAATGTGGATTCTTATGAGATGGTTATTAAGTTCTTGAATGATGATGGATAGAAGAGAATCTTATAGGGTAAGAATAATCCTAGATCGGGGAGACTGGTTACAGCTAGGTAAGTAAAGAGCGGTTGCAATAAAAGGTGTGTATTGTTTGCAGGACATGTTTATAATGATAAAGATAAGGATGTTGAGGATGCATAAGTATTGAAGAGGTATTTGGTTTTGTAGCAGTTTTAGGATGTGTTTCTAGCAGATATTTCTAATTTCCCCCTCACAGGGAAGTGGACTTTTCTATTGAGTTAGTATCAGGGTTACCACCAACATCAAAGGCAACTGACAGTATGAGCACTCTAGAGATGCTGGAATTGAATTTGTAGCTTAATGAAATACTTGCCAAGGGATACATAAGGCCAAGTGTATAGCCTTGTGGTGCACCAATGTTGTTTGTGAAGAAGAAGGATGGTACTCTAAGGTTGGGCATTGATTAAAAGAAGTTGAACAAGGTGACAATCAAGAACATGTATTCATTGTCGAGGATTGGTGATTTACTTAATTAGTTAAAGGGAGAAACAATTTTCTCGAAGATTTATTTGCTATTAGTATATCATGAGGTAGACATCAAAGATGAGGACATTTATAAGACTTATTTCTAGAATAGGTATGGGCATTATTTGTTTGTTGTGCTTCCTTTTGGGTTGACTAATGCTCCAACTACTTTTATGTGTTTGATGAATAGTTTGTTGCATCCTTATTTGTACAAGTTTGTGATAGTGTTCATTGGATGATATATTGGTATATTCTAAGAATGAGGAAGAGCATGCAAAACACTTAACAGTAATGTTAAGACTATTAAAAGAGCATCAATTATATCTCAAGACTAGTAAATGTAGTTTCTTTTAGAGAGAGGTACATTACTTGGGACATGTTTCGAAGGAAGGAATAACAGTGCATCTAGAAAAGGTTAGAGCTATCATGGAATTGGCAGCTCCTAGGAATGTGGATGAGGTAAAAATATTCATGGGGTGTGTAGGTTAATCCATGAGGTTCATCAAGAACCTATCATGGATTACCTATCCCATTACATATGTTCAAAGGAAAGGAAAGAAATTTGAACTGATAGAGGAATGTGTAGCTAGATTTGAGTAGCTAAAGAAGTTTCTTACAAATTCTCAAATTCTATAGATTGCAGATCCAAATAAAGAGATCATGATGTGCACAAATGCTTGCAAGAGGGGACTTGGTGGATTCATGATGTAGGATACATGGTTTGTGTGCTATGAATTAAGAAAACTAAATGAGCATGATCAAAATTATGTGATGAATGATCTTGAGTTGGAAGTAATCATTCATGCATTGAATATGTGGAGGTGTTGTCTTCTTGAAAGAAGATTTGTGTTTGTGTGTCATCACAGTGGACTAAGATACTTGTTTGACCAAATTAATCTGAATGCGAAGCAAGCTAGGTGGTTATCTATGATCGATGAGTTTGATTTCAAGATTAGGCACAATAAGGGTAAGGAGACCATGGTTGTAGATGATTTTAGCAAAAGAGTGCATGTGAAACACATAGAAACTATAAATTCATTGTTATAGATCTGATACCACTAGTTATAGATCTGATATGAAAATATATGAAAATACAAATATACGAAAGAATTAACAAGATAGAAATAGATAGATATGCTTCTTTATTGATCAAACCCTTATGGTAGGGCAACACCATAGATTCAGTCCTTAAGGAAGGAGAGCACTCCACAAGCCATATGCTTGTTCATACAATAATTCCTTCACATCTCTGAATGGGAAGTCTCTAGCCTCTATATAGGCCTCATACATAAAATACCATGAGTCATTACCATGGTTCCCTCAATATTATCTATCTAATACCATGGGGCCATTACATTATTACTAACTACTTGTGGTCCATTACATAATATGGGTTAACCACCTTATTTATTATTATGGCCCATCTCATTATTACATTATTCCCTTCGGTACCTCCCTTTGTACCCCATATTATCCCTTGTAGGTATATTACATTCCACCCCCCTTAACATGTTTCGTCCCCGAAACATGGGAATAACACAAATAATAAGATCTACTCAAAAGAGTAGTCCACTGGTACCATGCACATGCATTTAGCCATCCAAGAGAAAGGTGAACCCTCGATCTCGCTGGTGCCTCGTTTGCTTGAGATGGAAGTTGATTGTGGTAGCTCTTCTGTGTTGATGTGTATTAGGTGGATCTTCACTCCTCAGTATCCTTCATGAGGGTGTTGTTGTCATTGTGGCTAATTGGTTGCCATCTTGTTGGTTGTTTTCTTGTGGGGTGATGTGGGTGATGATATGTTGAAGTTTTAACCCACGGTGTCTTTTTTTTAAGTCACCCTTTACTGGAGCCTCACTGTTATATGGTGCATGTTGTGGTGCTTGCCATGGTGTCTTATCTTCCAATATTACTTCAACCACTTAGCCCTCATCTGACGTATCATCACCTGTAACCTTTTCTACTTCAGCCTCTATTTGTGTTTGATTGTCGATCATCAAAGGCTCATCATCTGATATGTCAGTCCCTGGAACATCTTATGCTTCAACATCCTTGGACTCTACCTATTTATTGATGGAAATATCTTGTAATGTACTTTTTTTCTTTTTATACCAGAGCTTCAGGAATTTCTTCTGCACATTAATATTGATAGTACCCATGGATTCCATCCAAGGATATCACAAAACAACATTCATGTTATCCATATTTGAAGTATAAAAATCACCATGGAACACATACTTATCCATAAAAAGCTTCAAATCCTTATAAACTTGAACATCCTGATCATCAACCTATGTGTTTTCAATGTGTTTTGCTAGAACTAGTAATTTTTTTGGCAAATTAACATTGATAAAATTATGCTTATAGCTAGGATTTATAGACACAATCATCTTCTCCTTCTGAATCAATCCATGAACCTGCAATAAGGAGACACCCGTAGAAAATAACCCCTTACGTGTCTCATTCTCCTATTTTCTAGCCTGAAACCATTTGTCTAAAAGGATTCTTTCAAATTTTGCATCTGAAAGTTTGGTCAATGGCTTGCTGTCAAGTGAGAACCACCATTTGGCAGCCTCATCTTTGAAATCAAGCCACACTAAATCCTTCCAATATTTTGCAAATACTGACTTTTTTGGTTTTATGTATTCTTCAATAGTAGGACCATTATCTCTTCCTGTAAAACATAGAACCACCATGAAGAGGGTTTTGAAAAAATTCACTTACTTGGTGAAAATTTGAAATGGCCACAATTCCGCCAATATTGGTCAGAATCCCTATTATGACCTGTTTTCGGAAATGGAACAACCATTCTACATCTTCCCATGTGGTAGAAATCCCGATGTAGGCACTGGAATTGCCGATCCACACTGCAACTGTCCCGTTGTCACAAAAAATTGCTGAAAAATAGCTGATTTTAAATCAACGATATCTCCCTCATCTAGGCTCCAGTTCGATTTTTTTTTTTGAAATTGGATATTTTTCACAAAGAATCTAGATCTGCAATTATATTCTAAATATTTTGTACAAGGACATCCAGATCTGCACCGCAAACTCGCTGCCCCAAAAAATTGTCTACAACACCACTGATTTTTAGATCAATGATATCTCCTTCATCCGGACTCCGATTCGGCCGATTTTTTTTTTTGAAAGTGGGTATTTTTTCACAAAAAATCCATATCTACAATTATGTTTTGAAGATTTTGCACCAAAAAATACAGATCTGATCTACAACTTGCCAACCCAAAAAATTCTTGCAAAAAATAAAAAAAATTCTCCACTTTTGCCCAAGAAAGTGCTCTGACACCACTTGTTATATATCTGATACCACTTGTTATAGCTATGATACCACTTGTTATAGATCTGATATGAAAATATATGAAAATAAAAATATACCCAAGAAATAATAAGATAGAAATAGAAAGAAATGCTTCTTTATTAATCAAACCCTTAAGGTAGGGCAACACCATACATTCACTCCTTAAGGAAGGAGAGAACTCCACAAGCCATATTCCTGTTCATACAAGAATTCCTTCACATATCTCAATGGGGAGTCTCTAGCCTATATATAGGCCTCATACATACAATACCATGGGTCATTACCATGATTCCCTCAATACCATCTATCTAACACCAAGGGCCCATTACATTATTACTAACTACTTATGGTCCCTTACATGATACGGGTTAACCACCTTATTTTTTACTATGGCCCATCTCATTATTACATTATTCCCTTGGGTACCTCCCTTTGTACCCCATTTTATCCCCCGTAGGTATATTACATTCATATGGGACAAATTTATAGGATCAGATCTTGTAGGCAAGTTAATAGGATGAGAGGTACCTCCATCTTAAGCATAGGTTACAACAACAAGGTACAAATGATGAGGATGTGGATTACAATCTCACAACAGATGGTTTGGTGATATTTAGGGACAATATCTATGTGTCAAACACAAGTGAACTCAAGAAACTTATCTTGAGCAAATTTCCTGTTAAGCCATATTCAAGTCACCCCGTATATTAGAAGACTTTGAAAACTATGAAGAAATTTTATTATTGGATGAATCTAAAGAAAGAGGTAGTTGAGTTCGTTGCAAGGTGTTTAGATTGTCAATAGGTAAAAGAAAAGTATAAGCATCCATGTGGTATATTGTAGTCGATTCTGATTCCAGAATGGAAATGAGGGGTCATTTCCATGGATAAGTTTTCCAAGGATCTCTAGACAGCATGACCCATCATGGTTTTGGTTGATAGGTGAACCATGGTAGCTCACTCCATTCCAGTGAAATCCACTAATTCAGCTAGTGAGGTAGCCTAGGTATTTATCAAGGAAAAAGTGAGGTTACATGGTATTCGTAAGAATATTGTATCTGACGGAGATATCAAGCTAACTTCTAGGTTATGGAAAGAGTTTTTTATAGGTTTGGGTATAGATATGGCTTTCAGTACAACCTATCATCCATAGAAAAGTGGAAAAACATAGAGGGTTAACAAGATTTTGGAGGACATGCTGAAGATGTATGTTATGCATCAGCAGAGGAGGTGGGAGGAGTATCTTCTACTGGTATATTTTTCTTACAATAATGGGTATCAATATTAGCTGAGGATGAGTCTATTTGAGGCACTTTATTGGTGTAGTTTTAATACTCCCATCAGTTGGTGTGATCCATTGAATACGTTACTGATTGGATTAGACATGTTGGTAGATATGGAATGAGAAATTTAGGTTATGAAGAAGAATTTAAAGGAAGCACATGACATGAAAAGGAGTTCTCCAGATCAAGAGAGGGTGTTTAAGGAGTTTAAGGTTGCGAAGCATGTGTACTTGGTCATCAATCCCAAGAAGAGCTCCTCGACGATTGGATCATGTGTTGGATTCCTTAAAATATATGTGAAGGCATGTTGATCATGTGATTCACTGGTCTCTAATGCAGATGGATTCATAAGGAGAATTCGAGTCAGAGCTTAAGTTCGTCTTGTAGTGGAAAAATCTCATGCTTTAGAAACAAACAATCAAGCAAGTTAAAGTGAATTAGAACATGGGAGATGGTTGATCAGATGTGGGCTATGTATCCTTCATTATTTTTTGGTTGAGGCAAAGAATTTTTGGTATATGTACATATTTATGTATGGTTTCTATTGTAAATACTGCAATGCGTTGTTTTATAATGCTCCAATGTTAGGGTCCAACCCTATCCCCCTTATTTATGTAATAGGGTCGAGTCATAGTTATAGTTAGTTAAAGAGTCAATAAAGCCCATATTAATAATTGTAAGTGGTTGACCCACATTTAAAGAAGGGACCATAGTTAGTTGCAAATGGGCCATGGTATTAGATAGATGGTATTAATAAGAACCATGGTACTAACCCATGGTATTGCATGTATGAATCCTATATAAAGGATAGAGACTCCCCTTGAGGAGCATTGTTTCTTATTTTGTAATTGAGCCTAGCTCTATTGGAGGATGCCGCCTCAAAGAGGCAAGTGAACATTGCTTTCCTCTCTGAATAATAAAATGCATGCTATTATTTCTTATTGTTCTGTGTTCTAGGTATATTTATTCGCATATTTGGTATTCTAGTATCTTCTCATAGGTCAAGAGCATAACAAGTGGTGTCAGAGCACTTTCCAAGGTTGGTGGGATCTCCATTTTTAGCAGAATTTTTTTTTTGGCTAGAGACATGTTTCGACATCCTTAAACCATGAGACCTATCGTTGAGCGCATAAACCTATGGATTTGGGGAGGCATGCATGTAGGAAATACAAGAGGTGGTCACGCTTGTTGGACTCCCTTGTAACCCCTGAGGGTACCCCTTCGTGTAGTAGCACATTAGACAGAACCACACATGTACTGTCTTCCAAGTACCCTCTGGGTATATCGGAAGCCCCCTAGGCTCTGTTGAAACCTCGCCATAGATAAACCACCAACCATATTGCTGCTATAGTACACTGAGAACAACACTCGGGGAGATTACTTGTGCACACAATAGGGTAGTTGGGTTGTACGGCTAAGGGTATGGTTGATCCTCCTTGGTTAGTGCCCTGAAATATTGGGCTGAGTACTACTATTGGACCCTTATGTATATTGCGATCTATAGCACCTAACACACCCTAAGACCATACTTCCCCTGTCTCTCTCTAGATCACGCATCATCGTTACCAGATCAGATTTAGCAGGTTGGGTTCTGTCATAGCCACAATAATCAGATCCACCATTCAGATCTATCAGATCTGCCATTTAGATCTATGAGATCTTCCATTCAGATCTATCAGATCTGCCATTCAAATCTAGGAAGTTAGGTTCTATAGCAGTCACAACAATCAGATCCGCAATTCAGATCTAGCAGTAGGGGTTCAATCACTGCCACATTCCGACTCATACTCTGCAATTGAGGGTTTCACCAACAGATCTGGCTATTTTTGTGGCTCCTATACTTGGGCATGATTCTCGCAGGATATTGGGTAGAATTAAATTTTTTGGGAATCAACTACTATAGTATTCCTAAGCAAGGAGTAAAACTCCTTTCGGAGTATCAAAAAAAATTCTAAGATGCTCCCAGGACGCTTATAGGAGACTTAGCCCATAAGAATCAGGTCGATGGGCTAAGCAAGGTGGTACCATTCACTTGTCAGTGTCAAAATTTCGGGTGGTCCCAATTTTTTTTTTCACAGTAACGACAAGTGCATCGGATATGTGCATGGTACAAACTAGAGCTCAAGCTATGGCCAATGAGAAGATAGACACACTTGAACAAAAGTTGGAGGCACTAACGAAGCAGATCAAATCCTTATATGACACAATCACCAAGGGCAAGTTGGGGGAACAATTGGAGGCATATGATTTTAATGAAAACCTTGAGCACAAGTCTAGCCATTCCCTTCACTTCTATGGAAATCACCAACAGTCCCAGCCTCGACCACCCAAGCTGGACGTTATCACCAAAATAGGACCTTGATAGGCTGCTGATCAGACTATCTCGGTGTTAGGATATTCCGACACATAGGAAATAGTTAAGTACAACTTGGTCTAGTTTAGAGTTAGGTATAGAGTTAGGTAAAGTGTGTTTCTTTACCATTGTACATATTGTAACTTACAATCCGACGGTTCATTCTCTCCTCGGTATTACCGACACTTGATCCGTGGCTTGACACCCGATTGGTCCATGAGTTCTATTTAAAGCGCATGGAGGGTCATTGTTCGGGTAATCCGTGCATGAGAGAAGCTTATGTAAATTTTCGTTCTTTGATTAATAAATTGCCTGTAGTAGCCACGTTAACACATATTTCATTAAATTTGGAAGTATTATATTACAAGGCCTTCAACAACATTCATTCTTTTGTAAATCGCCGTATTAACTTAATTCAACATAAAAATAATTAAGTAATTTCAAACCAAGTAGAGATCATGAATAGGTCAAACATAAGTTGTTATGTACAATAGTATCAATACACAATATGAATGTGAAATCAAACTCTTAGAAGCAATTGATTCAAGCTAAATCATATTAGTATGTCTAACATCCAATAAAGATATTATAGTTATGGATAACGAACTAGATTCCTTGATGTTTGAATTTCGTGTCTGACGACTCTAAACCCCTTTCCCACAACCTATGGAGGACTTGTTGATTGAAAGATGTTGATGCGAGCATCTTAGTGTAAATGGAAAGGATGTGCATCCCTTGCATTGCATTGAAAGTAGTCTACTAAAAACTTAGTAAAATGTTTTTGTGCTCAATTTCCTACGGTCCCTTTATGCCTTTATGAAGCACTAATGACGGGGTGATCATTTGTCTTCATAGCACCCAGGCATCCATCAAAAAAGTTATGCATTTTTGATCTAGGTATTTCAAGAAGGTTTGGCACCATTGATCTATCTCCACTCAAAGACAAGTACATAAAATGAGAGTTCTTAAATGGGTATTCGATTCATTCCATTGTGATGGACAATGTCACAGATTGAAGTAAACAAGAATTAGTGGTCTTCTTGTAAGTAGTGGAGGCAAGGGCTTTCAAAGATTAGTATAGTTGATGGTAGTGTGGATATTTATCTCTCCTTGTCAACATTGTCAAAGCCAATAATAGTCTCGATGTAATAGCACCAACCAATTGTATGGAAAACCATGATCAATCATTACTTTCACTAAGAGGAGAAATGATAAGAATTTTTAATGAGGAAGAAATAATTGTGAAACATAACTCATGGATTTTAGTTGAAATTTATATAAGTCCCCGTGTTCTTTAATTATTAAATACTTAATCTAAGTACAAATAAATTATATTTAAGATATTGATTTTGCATATTAAATATGTATTAAAAGGCATTCATCTATGACACTTTATTTTTCATGTAGTCTGAATAAGCCACTTAAAGCTCATATCAATTAATTCTAATTAGTTTTGTAAAAGATATATCTTAACTTACGTTAAGAGCTTTTTTTCAAAAATAAATTACATTTATAAACTTATATCAATACATATAATTAAATGGAATTGAATAAATAGCTTCTAAGTCTTGTTGGATTCTATGAGATTATTTTAAGTACAAATAATTTATTTTAGAATTGAAATTTACAAAATGTTAATCTTGATGGGAAAATCATGTCATAAGGTGAAAAAATTTTAAATACATCCATTTGTGACCCATCTCTTGAATGAGCTTAAATAGTCTACTTAATGCTCATTGTAAATTCATTAATCCATGTTTTATTTGAAAATGCATTTTGTTTACATGGATTTTTATTCTAGAAATAGTAATGTCACATTTATACATTCATATTAAACCACATGATAGTTAAATAAAATCAATTAATGGTTTCTTGACTTATTGACTTATATGGCATGATTTCATATAGAAGTAATTGATTTAAGAATGCATAGTTAGAGAAAGCTGTTGATTTAAAATAAAAGAAACGAGTTAGAGCTAATCAACAATTGATTTTAAATTATTAATTTTCTAAAAAATATATTTTACTTACATTAAGAACTTGATTTCAAAAATAAATTTCATTTATACATACATACATACTAAATAGAAT
This sequence comes from Pinus tabuliformis, assembly GCA_031772625.1. Classification (NCBI taxonomy): domain Eukaryota; kingdom Viridiplantae; phylum Streptophyta; class Pinopsida; order Pinales; family Pinaceae; genus Pinus; species Pinus tabuliformis. Next base: position 1,220,248,426 of record CM062817.1, on the reverse strand, counting down.
TTAATACATACTTGTCTTGTTGGCTTCTATGAGATTATTTCAATTACAAATAATTTATTTAAGAATTGAAATTTACCAAATGTTAATAGGGGTGGGAAAATCAAATGTCGTATGTTGCAGAAAGTTTAAATTCATTTATTTATAACTCGTATACGAATAAACTTGAATGATATACTTAACATTCATTACCAAATAATTATTCCATGTGTTGTTATGAAAAACATTTAATTTTACATGGAATTTTATTTCAAAACAAAATGTCACATTTATACACTTATATTAAACCTCATGATAGGAAAATAAAAGTCAATAAATGGATTTATATAGGCCAATTAGAACTCATTATCAATTACTTATAATTTGTTTTGTAAAATATATATATATATATATATATATATATATATATATATATATATATATATATATATATATATATATATATATATATATATATATATATATACTTACATTAAGAGCTACATTTCAAAAATGCATCACATTTATAAACTTTTATCAATGCATATAACCAAATAGAATTCTTCAAGTCATATTGGTTTATATGAAATTATTTAAATCACAAATAAACTATTTAAGAATTGAAAATGAAAAAATGTTAATGTCAATGAGAAAATCAATGTCTTATGGTGCAAAAAGTTTAAATACAACTATTTTTGACTCATCTCTTTAATGAGTATAGATCATCCACTTAACACGTTGTTAATTAATTATTCCATGTTTTATTAAGAAGATATTTTTTCTTTACATAGAGTTTTGTTTCAAAGCAATACAATATGACATTAATACACTCTTAATAAATTATGTGATAACTAAATACAAGTCAATAAATCGACTCCTTATTAAATTATGTGAGCTGAGATGATTGCATATACAAATAGTTGATTTAAGTATAAGTTATGGATTAAAAAGTGAATTCCCTACAATTTAATTAGTATTCACCTATGAGCCATCACCCATTAGCCTAAAGTGTCCACTTAATACTTATTATCAACAAATTATAAGACCTATTTTTGGAAGAATTGCATCATAGTATACGAATATTATATATCAAATTTATACAATCATATTAATGGAAATAACTAAGTATAAGTCAATAATATAATTCTAGCTCAAATCATATGATTTCAATTTATTTAATATACAAATTTACAAAAAATTAACTTTAAGTAATAAAGTCAGATGCCTTACACTTCAAAGACATAATTCATCCATGATAGTGTCTAATCAAACCTTGATAGTCCACTTAGCAATCATTATCATTAATTATATGTTTTTTTTTAAGAAATACTAAATTATTTACAATAGATTTTTATCTCAAAAATTACAAATCACATTTATGCACTCATATTAGTGCATTTTATATGTAAACAATGAATAACTAACTTTGTGCCTTATTGATTTTCAATATGATATGATTGCAGTTACAACCATTAATTGATTTAGGCATATAAATTTATGAAAATTATGGATTAAGAAATCACATATCTTATGCTTCAAAAAGTTCAAATCATTCAGCCTTAATAGTGAATAATGCATTGTGAATAGTGAATAGTGCACATAACATTTATCAAGTAAATTATCATAGTTTCTTTAGCAATAATTACACCTTTGTTTGCAAGGATTTATATTTCAAAACTTATATTTCACATTTATATATTATGATTATTGGTGCATATAAGTAAACATACATCATTAAAAATAAAAAGCTTCGATGGTTCATGCAAGATAATTTAAATGACAAACAATTCATTTAAGAATGCATGCACAACAAAGCCATTGCAAAAGAAATTATAAATAATAAGAAATATAAATATTAATATAATTGGAAATTCCCATATATTTTAAAAAATATAAAATCATACAAATTGATTCAACAAAAACTATGTCCAAAATGTATCAAAAATTTGGAATGTACTTTTCAACAAATTTATAAAGGAAATTATCTCCATCCAATACAATGAAGTACATGTTCTATTGAACATTTGAATGTACGAATGTTTTTATTGATAAGATGAAGTGTCTTAAGAAAGGGGAATAAAACTTGCATAAGCCAAGTATCTTGCTCTTTCCCTATATAGGATTTTATCAACATGTGGTTTGATCGATATCCAATGAATTGAGAAGTATGCTTTGTTGTATCTATTAGCAATACATTTGATTCTTCATAATTATCTCCATATTGGGACCACACATCAGTCAACGTTTTCACATAAAATTGTCTTGTTCTTCCTGCATCCAATTTTGTTTGCAAATGACAATGGGACCTGTCCCATGAAAATTTAAAGTCCTCTATATCAATATTTGATTTTTCTAGTACTTTACGAATATACTTGTCAGTGACATTTAATGTCCATATTGCGACATCATAATTTTTTAAGCAACATTTTCATACTTGACTGAAAATGCCTTAAAAAATAGGACCCATCACCAAACTGCCAATCTGGTTCTGTTTGAATATGAAAATTTAGTTCATCTTTGGCATATGATTGGAATAATACTCCTTCCATTTCAAATATCACCATCTTTTGACTTGTAGTAATGCTCATCTGCATCTACACTGCAACCACATGTATGATATTAACACATCTCCACTTCAACACTTCATTGATTAAGGACATAAAAACCTACCAATTTAAAAATGATGTTAATATTTATTATGAATTATTTCCATTTGTATGCAAAGGGAATTTTACAATGAGTTAATAGTAATCACAAAATACAAATACAATGGCCCCAATAACATGAACAAACTAATGATATGTTTACTTTATACATACAACATAATGCCTTTATTTAATTTGTATGGAATAAAAATATTCTAAGAATGCATTGGCCCACCATTTAAATCATTGATTTTATAATTTATAATGATTTCTTTAATTACAATTGAAAAATATAATTACAATGGTCTAATGAAAGTAAACAAATAAATTATATATTAATTTCCACATACAATATAATACAATTTTTAAATTTCAAACCTAATTATTTATATGCTAATTTCTAGAGTCTCTACCTTAGATTCTTTTGGTGCTTCTTTTAGTACAAATTGTATGTTTATTGTTGGTGCTACATACAACCTAATCTAGTTTTTCAACTTATATGGAATAAAAAATGTTATAAAAATACAATGGGCCATCCTTCACATTACTAATTTCTAATAGGTATAATGATAACTTAAACCAAAATTGAAACAAATAATTGTAATGATCTAATTCAAACAAATATACCAATTGTCTATTAATTTTCACATTTAATGTAATCCATTGTAAAAAATTCTATAGCATGGAAAATTTTGATATGAAAACATTAAATGGCCATTCAAATAAATAATTATTATCAACACAGTATCTCACCAAAAATAAGCAAAATAAAAGTACTTTGCTTTTAGTAAGGACAAACCAAATCAACAATTATTTTATAAGTGCTGTGAAATAAAACTAATAATTCATGATGTCATACATATAATAACATGAAATAGACATCGGTCATATTAAGGTACTTGTAAATGTAATTGAACATCTTTAAAAGTAGCTCGCACATTTGTAGCCTTCTTGAGTATATGCAACATTCTCCATAGGTCATCGAACAACCAATTATCCTCTTGATCTGTTCCAATGAATGGAGGGGCAAGACTCACATTTTCTTTGGGATTATCTTTCACGCTCTCAAGTGAACAACCCACTATCATAGTATTGGTTGCATCGTATTGTGTATGCGTTTCCCAAACTTTTTTCAATAATTTAGTGTGTATAACTTTGCTTGGATTGTCAATGACCTTATGTCCCTTTTGTGGTTTACAATCTTAAGAAGTCCACATAAACACAAGTTTAACTTGAATGTTTCTGAAACCAACTTTTTTAAAACTCTATTGTGTAATAATTTTTTCTCTATTGTGTAATCAACATCAGTTCCCATTTTCTAAATATGCCTCTTTTTTTTCTTCATCATCAATGCTATGATAAGAAATGTCCTTTAGTTAAAAAATAACTAATTTATTTTTAGTTATTTTGGCTACAACACAAGGACAAATAATCTAGTCAAACCATTTTATTCATGTTACAAAAATTACTAAATAAATTGTTGAAACAATACACTTATCTTCAGTGGTTTTTTCACTATTTATAGATGAAATAATAAGTTCTTTTATCATCTTGATAGAACTTGGAGTAAACATATTAAACATTTAATCAACTGCCAATAGTACTTCTTTTTAAACATTCAATCAAATACTAATACCAAGAAAAACGTTAGCAATGAAACCTTTAAAAAGAAACACACCGACACGCACCTTTAACATTATTTTGATTGTTAATTTTTTCCTTTCTATTAGTTCCTATAATAAAAATGTACAACATTATGGTAGTTACAAGCATTAGTGTTCAAAGAATAATAAAATAAATAAGAAGACAAGTTATAAGTATTTTATATGACATTATCTTCATATTTGTAACTTTGCACCTCATCATCGTCTTTGCTACGTTTATTTTTCTCTAAATTAAACATATAAAATATTTTGAATTGTGAAAATGAATAAAATCATTAAATAATAAGGAAAACAAATGGACAAATTATAAGCACTTGATATTATATTTTGTCCTTGATTAAAGCTTTGTTTCGCATTCATTTGATCAATGCCTTTGTTTTCCTTGCTTGTCTCTATAATAAACATAAAAAAATGTTATAAATTATGATAATGAACAAAATTCATTAAACAACTATACAGAAAACAAATCATCTTTAACTGTCCATATAATATTTCAGTCTTGATTGGAGGTTTGTGGGACATTCCCTTAGTCACTATATTCATTCTCTTTATTTCCAACTATAATCAACAAATGAAATTCTATGATTCACGATAATAAAAATAATAATTTAGATTAAAAAAAAAAAAGAGTTACAGTGGTTAATACCCATTTCTATCCCCATCATTCCATGGTCATTGTCTTGATTAATTTCATTCTTCTCATAATTCCCTATAATAGACATCCAAAAATGTTTTGAATATGGAAATTAAATAAATTCAAAAAGTAACAAGAGCAACAACCAGACAAATCATGTACCTAGTATGATAACTTCTTCTCCTCCTGTTTCCATTTCTAAACTTTTTTCAACATCATAAGCACTATATTGATTATTTTTTTGCTTCCCACATTCATCATTCTTTGTTTCAGAATCTCTATCATTAGTCATTTTAGTAAACACTTTGACAATTAAAAATATAAACAAAATATTATCCAAAGTATTATAAGAGAAACAACAAAGAAACTATAGTACCTAAATTTTCTAAGAAATTAATAGATCCTGGATTTGATAGTTGAAAATATTTGTAATTATTCAACATGATTATCCTTTGTGACTATGCTTTCACAACACATGCAATTCTTCTTCCATATGTACAACAAGCCTTGATTAAATTTGTCCCTGCAGAAAGAGTAATAACCACTTTTGCATCATTACATTGGTGTTTTTCCAATAAATCCATTTAGAAACCATAATCTCTCTCATTTTCATCAAATGTGTCTTCAAATGTGTGAGAGTATTTTGAAGCTTCCAAAATTTTTAATTCTTAAGTATAGAAATGTATAGTAAAAACTATATCATAACTATACCTATTTTGAGACTTATATTCATAAATGCCACTAGTCATTCTATAGTTAATCTTGGAGTTCTTTATGGAAATTTCCAAAAACTTGTATACATCATTACAAAACCAAAGTTCTACTAAGAGAACTGTAGTAAAGTCATTCAACTCATTTTTTCCATAAGAAATCGAAAAAAATCAATATTATATCCTTGTGGAATGGTTCTTTTTTCAAAGCAAGTGTATCCAGAACAATAAAGTTAGTATGTAAAACTGCTTGCAATTGACATTAGAAAATAGTGCAAAAGTGTTGACAAAATATCAAAGGCACCAAAATGACAACCAAATTCAAAATTGTTGTCAATCCATTGAACATTTGTTCATCCATTTATAATTCTGTCAAGGACTCCACATGCTTGCTGAGAAAGGGACTCTATCTTTGTATTATGTGTTCTTTTTACATAAGTAGACGCCTCCACCATGTTGCAAAAGTTGGAAAATATAATATCGTTAATTTCATAATTCTCAAGAATGTCGAATGTGGTAAAAATATTCTCATTCAATTTCTCATCATGACTTTGAAAATATGTAACCATTGCCTCCGATAATGTTCTGTTGGTTTTCAATTTAGAACAAATAATCTTTTAATTTTGTGTCATTTGTTGGATGATTAAGTGGAATAAAAAACCAAATGGTTTCATTCAATAGCTTATCTACTACTGAAGAAATTTTTTCCATGGTTAATCCCTGACGGGCCGAAGAGTACATGTTGTCAAATTGTGTAAACTATTTCTCTTATAGTTCTCAAAATCAGTTTGGCTTGGTGAACACTTTAATGTTCCTAGTTGGTAACAGTTAAAAACAGTGTACCATTTATCCCAAATAGGTTGATCAATATATAAGAGAATTTTGTAATCAAAAAAATTTCTAAGTGGACATTCAAAGGTGCACAACATTTCATCATTAGCTTGATAAAATAATAAACATAAGCTAATCAACAACCATTTATTAGCATAATGTCTAACCATTGTAACAAAGTATAAACTAATTATAAAATTGTCATACCATTTAAATATTTTGGTGTCATGTTTCTTGAACATCCTTTTTCCTTGGATGCTTCCTTTGAATTCTCACTAACTTCATAGTCTATGGTTTCTGATAATAATAAATAAATAAAAAGTAAAAAATTGTTAACATAGTTTCGAATTATTGAAGAAAGTATGAAGTTATAAATATTATAACTAATCGCATCATTATATGTGTAACAAAAATGAACAAGAACAATAACACGTGTAGAACTCACAATAATAGCTAATCATGGTGTTAATTAGAAAAAGGGAACCCCCAAATAATTTATTATGTTCTTTTAATCGTGACTATAGGCAAGTTATCACCTACTAGCTTTCCTTCTAGCACGAGCATAAACACATTTCCAAAAAACATTACATTGTGAATAAATAAATAAAACTGTAGAGACTACAACAACATCATATTTACATAAAATTGATCTTTTATAGTCATATATATTCTTAGCTTGCTTTAGAAACCATAAAATCAACACACAATGAAAGAACATTAACTATAGCAATTATTAGATTTTCTTCAAGATCTTCATCTAACACAAAGAAAAACACATAACAACATTGCAAAGTGAAAGAAATAGAGAATGCCATAGAATTACTTCTAGCAGAAACACAAGCATATTGCCAACAAGAATGTTGCAAAGAAAAAGAAATATTTGTATCCTAGATTTCTTTTTATCACAAACACAAGGAATATTGCCAATAAATACATTGTATGGTGAAATAAATCTAGCACATGTTAGAATTATTTTGAGCATGAACACATGCATATTTCCAAGAAAAACATTGCAAACCGAAAGAAATCTAGCACAAGCTAGTTTTCCTTCTGGCACAAACACAAGCACATTATCATTAAAAATATTGCCAAGGCAATGGAAATGTAACACATGCTAAACTCCCTTCTATCGCATAAAAGAATATTGCCAACAACAACATTGAGTTGTAAAGTAAATGTAGTGCATGCTAAATTTCCTTCTATCACAAGCACAAAAACATTGTCAATAAAAACATTACAATAATAATCTTTCTTGAGACATCTCCGTGCTTAGGCAATTTGACACTGCCTTTTAGAAACAATGAGGTTTTAGTCCATTCCTACATAAATTATTGTTACAATATAAAAAATGTTAAACCCTCAAATGATTAGAAGGCCCTTCATATGGAATATGTGGCCTAAGAATGAGTTATGGTAAAAACATAAGCATGTTTCCAACAACAACATTGCATTGTGAAAACAAAAACATTCTATATTACCCTCTATCACAAACACAAGCACATTGCCAATAAAAACATTGCAAGGTGAAATAAATATATTGTAAGATAAATTTGTTTTTAGCATAAAAACAAACACATAACAACATTTTAGGGTGAAATAAATCTAGCATGTGCTAGAATTACTTTTAGCAAAAATATAAACATGTTTCCAATGACAATATTGCAAAGAAAATTAAATGTAGGACATGCTAGATTTATTTCTAGTACAAACATAAGCACATTGCCAATAAAAACATTGGAAAGGGACATAAATTTAATCATTGCACACTTCCTTCTAGAGGACAAAAAAAAAACTCATATCAGCATTGATAGGTGAAAGAAATCTAATATGTGCTAGATTTGCTTCTAGCACAAACACAAATATGCTGTGAACAACATCATTACAGCAGGGTAAAGTAAAATCTAACACATGTTATATTTCCTTCTAGCACAAACCTAAGAAAATAACATTATTTTATGGCTAAATATACCTAATATATGTTGGATTTACTTCTAGCACATACACGGACATATTACCAATAACATAATTGTAAGGCAAAAAGAATCTAGTACCCACGAGATTTTCTTGAAACAAAAACAAAAACACATTGCGAATAATAACATTGTAAGATGAAAGAAATCTAGTGTGTGCTATATTTCATTCTATCATAAACACAAGAACGTAACAACATTGCAAGGTCTCATAAATCTACTATGTGCTAGATTTACTTCTATCACAAACACAAGCATATTGTCAACAACAACACTGCAAAAAAAAGAGATCTAGCACAAGCTAAATTTCCTTCTAGCATAAACAAAAGCATATTGCAAAATAAAAATATGTAAGACAACATTCGATTTCCTTCTAGCACAAATAACTATATCGTCAAAAATAACATTGCATAGTGAAAAGAAATATAACACGTACTAGATCTCCTTCTAGTGCAAATTCACAAACATATTGCCAACAACAACATTACTAGACAAAGCAAATCTAACACATGTTAGATTTGCTCCTATCAAAAACAAAAGAACCTTGCAAATAAAAACATTACAAGGTGAAAGAAATATAATGCATACCATATTTCCTTCTAATGCAAACATAATCACATAACAACATTGTGGGGTGAGAAAAAATTCCAATATATTTACTTCTAAAACAAACATATAAATATTTCCAATGACAACATTACAGGACAAAACATATTTAGCACAAGCTAGATTTCATTTTAGCCCAAACAAAAACATGTTAGCAATAACATTGCAAGGTAAAAAAAAATCTAACATGTGTTATATTTCCTCTTAGCGCAAACACAAGCACATAGCAACATTGTAGAGTGAAAAATCTAGCATGTGTTAGATTTATGTCTACAACAAATACAAGCATGTTGCTAACAATAACATTGTAGAGTATAAAAAATCTAGCCTATGCTAAATTTTCTTCCAACAGAAATACAAGCACATTTCAATCTGAAATAAATCTAACACATGCTATATTTTGTTCTAGCACAAATGCAAGCACATAACAACAGTGTAGGACTAAAGAAGTCTAGTGCATGCTGGATTCATTCTATCACCAACACAAGTAGATTGCAAGCTAAAGGAAACAAAACACGTGGTAAATTCCTTCTAGCACAAGCAACCATATTTCCAACAATAAATTTCATTGTAAAATAAATCTAGTGCATGCAAGATTTCCTTCTAGCCCAAAGATAAGCACATTGCCAATAACAACATTGCAAGGTGAAAGAAATCTAATGTGTTTTAGATTTCCTTCTTGTATAAACAAAAGCAGAGAAAAACATTGTAACTTGAACGAATTATAGCACATGATAGATTTACTTCTAACACAAACACAACCATGTTGACAACAACAACATTACAGGGCAAGGAAATCTAGTGCATGCTACATATTTTTCTAACACAAACAAGCACATTACAGGATGAAACAAATCTCTTGTGCTAGATTTCCTTCTAGCACAAACACAGGAACATAACAACATTGTAGGGTTAAAGAAATATAACACACACTAAATTTAGTTCTAGCACAAAATGAAGTATATTGTCAATAACAACATTGCAATAAAGAAATCTAACATGTGCTAAATTTCCTTCTAACACAATCACATGTAAAATTCCAATAACATTGCAAGGTCAAAGAATTCTATCGTGTTTCTTTCTAGCACAAACAACCAAATTCCAACCACAACATTACATTTTGAAAGAAATATAATGCGTGCTAAACTTCCTTCTAGCTCAAACACAAGCACATAAAAACAATGTAAGGTGAAAAATATCTAACATGTTTTATATTTACTTTTAGCAAAAATACAAGCTTATTGCCAACAACAACATTATCAAGCAAAGGAAATCTAACACATGCTAGATTTCATTCTGTAATAAACTCAAGTGTATTCCTAATAACAACATTGTAAGATGAAACAAATCTAGCAAGTGTTAGATTTCCTTTAGCACAAATAATAACATAACAACATTATAGCTTCAAACATATCTAGTGCTTGTTAGCTTACTTCTAACATAAATACGAGTGTGGTTCCAACATCACTGCAGGGCAAGACAAATCTAGAATGTGCTATATTGTAACCACAAGAACATAACAAAATTGTAGGATTAAATAAATTCAACGCATGTTAGAATTACTTTTAGTACAACCACAATTATATTGCCAACAACAACATTCCAAGGTAAAATAAATTTAACACACAATATATTTTCTTCTATCACCAATATAATATAATTAGCAATAACAACATTGCAAGGTACAATAAATCTAACGTGTGCTAGATTTCCTTCTAGCACAAATACAAGAGCATAACAACATTGCATGCTAAAAGAATTCTACCACATGATGAATGACAAATATTATTTTTTCCTCCAAAAACTTATTGAGTTTCATTTTCATTTGTTATTATATTGTTGAATACCTATCTAAGAATGTTTGTTGAATAGGATCATATAATTATTGAATTATATCACATCCTGGATGATTTTAGTGTCATGAATCTTTGAATCAGTGTAATTCTAGGAGAAAAAAAAATCTGTATATTCCTTGAGGAAATGAAAAAATGTAGCCCTCTCAACGGGCATGTATCTAATACCTAGATTAATATTTTCTGGGTATTATTTGTTACAGATATTCATTACCTAATATTGCATTGCGTAGGTATTGGATTTGTATTTTGTTTCCCCCTTGAATTTATCTTTTGAGTCATGATACTTCTCCATTTGAACCACGTATTTAAGAAATAAGTTCTAACTCTTTAGTTTTGCATCTAGAGACAATGTATTAATTTGATCACAATGTCAATTTCATCAATGGTGATCCCCTAAAAGTATCTCCGTATGTGAGGAATTCTAAAATAAGGGCATCATCATCAAAAAATATCTAGTTTGTAATATTGTTTGGTATAAAATGCCTAAAAAAATGTTCATTAGAAAACACGTCCATAGAAAATTTTCTCAGTGGTATAAATATAGGAGTTGTGTTTGAAAGTAAATTTTCATTTGCATTTTCACTTCAATATACATAATTAATATTAAATGTGTCAAAATTAGAAATAATAATCCATGCCTCATCTATATAATTCTTAAGGTGATTAAAATACAGTGAATTGAATTTCCTAAATGTTTGATAACTATTTGTAAATCCCTATTAGTTGGAGCTATTTAGCTTCCAAATCTATCACCCTTTTAAGACCTTGTATCAAAGCCTCATACTTAGTGACATTATTTGTGCATGGGAAATCCAAGTGACAAGACATCAAATATTTGTATCCTTTAAGATCTCTAAGAGTGCACCTAGACCTTTCACTTGAACTCAACTTAGAGCCATCAGAAAATAAAAACCATACATTCTAATTTACATCTAAATTTACTAATTTTGAAAATAACTTTGTACATGTTCTTGCATAATATATAGATTATTTACAACAAGCTAATTTGAGTGAGAGATCTTAGATTTTTTACACACATCTACAAAAGGTGAACATTCAACAATAAATTTCCAAAAAAGAGAGTCAAATAGTAGTTAAAAAGTGTAGAATTAAAGAACACAATGAATACATTTGAATCATTCAAATCAGTGATTGTGTGCTTCATATGCCTCTTGCTTGTTATTTTAATTTGATTAGTATTGTCGTTATATGGAAGCCAAAGATGTGACCATTCTATCAAAAAAATATCCATTTAGTTTTTCAAACCAACCGTTGCTTAGTAATAAAGCATATGACTCAACCACTATTTTGGAGTAGAAAAAAGTTGAGAAGTACACACATTAATTCACTATGCACTTTAACATTTGAGCATTCTAGTTGAACTTTGGGTGGGCTGCAATAACTGGTAAACTTTCGCGACTAGATCTCTGAATTTTGCTACTAGGTTTACACAAATTCAAAGGTGTAAAGTCATGTTGTTCACAACTTTACAAAATAACAATGACTGGAACCCAGACATCTAATGTTCACATTACACGGGCAAGGGTTGCAAAGTCCACGTTGAACAATCCCCTTCGACCTCTTCCACTAGCCCAAAGTAAACCGAAAGGAAAGCATGTAGGAATGGAGTCAAATATTTATGGATCTAGTGTTATTGTTGAACCCCTTAAACAATGTGCAGTGTTATCATATGTGTCTAATATCTGTAAGGAAGCACCCTTGATTGATTTCTTGAAAAAACCAAAAGAAATTAAGGTTGTATCTCATAATGCTAATGCGAAGGGGAGAGGCGAGGATTTCCTTGGAATAACAAGAAGATTACTCGAGAGCCAAAGATTAAAAAAGAGACTTCACCAGCTATTTGTAATGTTGACGATGCATCTGTTGGTAATGCAATCGGTGTTGATAAGGAAAATCTTGTATCTCTCTCAACAAAGGAAATCATTTTCCTTTTCTATAGGGAAATCCCTTTCCTAGTGAGGGAAGGATATTCCTTTCCTCTAACTCAAGGAATCACCTACCCTGTATAAAATGAAAGACCTTTTCTTACAAAAGATTAGAGAAGTATAAATCTCAAAAAATAAATATAAAAGTAATTTGAAGAATGAAATTGAGAATTGGTTGAAACATGTGCTTGAGAGGATATCCTAGAAAGAAGTAAAGCATAATTAATCATTACAAAAGAATGACTTCTGGAGACAAAAATTATAACTACCACTACTACAAAAAAATACTATTGGAGGCCAGGGGGGGTCTTAATCTGCCTACAAAAGTAGGAATTAAAAGCAATATTAGCATTATCTGCAATTTTTTAAAACCTCCATCATACCTCCTCCCCCCTACCCATAAAAGCATCTCCTCTAAAATTCAAGCCTTTTATGGGCGTTTTTTAAGAGATATGAACTGCCCCCAAATGTGTCAGTTTTCAAGGGGGGTTCCAAACTTGAAAAGTGACTTTTGGGTGGAATTTCTTAGAACCCCCCTCCCTTCAAAGCATCACCTCTAAATGTCAAGCCTTTTAGGAAAGGTTTTTGAAGAGATAGCGTTGATGGATAGCCCAAATGGTTGGTTGAAGCCTATCTGCCAAGTCATTGGCCCTCTGTTACGAGGCGTTGGTTCAGTTCTCCTTGGCTTCGTCAGGGTCAAGCCCCAAAAGTTGGGTCGATTAGGCATGAGGTCCCTTCACGTGGGCTAGACTAAGGGCGTTGTGAGGACAAACGAAAAGGTTTTTTAAGAGATATGAACCAGCCACAGAAGTGACTTTTAGGGGTGATTGAAATAGCCCTCAAAAGTCATCTTTCAAGGTTGGTTGTAAATCGCCTAAAAAAAATCACTTTTGGGGGTGATTTGAAACCCCCTTGAAAATTGACCTATGTGGGCAATTTAAAATCCCCCTCATAGCAACGTACAAGGTCAGCTTACAACCCCCCTTGTTGCAACTTATGAGGGTGGTTTAAAACCACCTTGATGCAAAGTTTGGGGACGTTGGGTGCCCCCCTCGTACTAACTTTTGGGGCTGTTAAGAGCCCCCCTCGTGGCAACTTGTGGGGGCATTAGAAGGCCCCCTTATAGTAGACTTTACATACATTCACATTTAGATAGACCCCCCTTATAGTAGACTTTACATACTTTCACATTTTTAGATAGGCCCCCTTATAGTAGACTTTACATACCTTCACATTTTTAGATTGTGATACTTTCAAACTATTATGTTGGGCACGAGTGAAGAGGATCAAAAAGTTGGGTATTTGTATCCAATTGAAGTTGGCTTACACGATGTGTCATTGAATTCATCAAATCAAGGAGAGTTTGCAAATCACATTGAATCAGCTTTGCACAAACCTTCATTCAAGCATACAATCATCTCTTTGCATTCACTCCATAATGAAAGCACTGAAGAAAATGGATGATGTCATTGAATATAGTGTTGAACTTGATGTATTCTATGGGAATTTTAGGAGGTGTCTCGGAATGTTCTTTCTGTTTTTTTTATTTGCACTAAAGGGCATGGCATTATCAAAGCATGAAGGGGAAAAATCTTTGCATATTTCCCAATAACAACCAAGCAAGTTGAAGGACCAATTCCTCCTAGCCTCATCCCTTTACCTCTTTGTGTTATGTTTCCTTGCCAACAAACCCTTACGCTTTATTTTGATAGCCTTTGGCAGGGTATCACTGGTAGTAGAGTTTGTTTAATTCTCAAGGAGCTTTCTCTCCTTAACACAAAGAAATTCATGTATATTTCCATATAATGAATTTTCATTTAGTATCCCGCAGTTGGTTTGTTCTCTAACTCTTTGAGTTTGTAGTCTATTGGGTTGTTAGTCCATTTATCATATTTACTTTCCCTCCCAGTGCAGCCCTCAAGTCCAATATTTTCCCTTGTGTTTTTTCTCCTCACTCTTTCATCCCGAGGGGGAAATGCAAGAGGTGGTCAAGGTCGTAGCCAGGGCCAGGGTTGTGGTTGTGGAATAACTCAAGCTCAACATTGAACTACCCGAAATCAAGGTCGCATAAATAACAATGATTTAAACTTGGAAGAAACTCTGTCTTAGCAAACTAATGCACACACACATGCTCGTTAGATTATTTTGGGTTGGGAGAGTGAATTGAAGCAGGAAACATATAATGAACTGGAGCTAAATGAATGGCAGGATCTCATCCCTAACCCAGGCCATACCAAAGGCCGACACAACCAGTTCTACAGACCCTTTACCTTTTCTGGATGATGAAAAATCTCTTAGCAAAAGCTTTAACATCCAGCTTTGAAGGAATTTCATAGTTAGCAACAAAAATACAGGGAATCGACAAGGAATCCCAACTCATTCAATGCCAAATTCAACAACAAAATGCTCGTTTAAGTTGTATTGAGAATCATATTCCCTACCTTCCACAAATTGAACTATCGGGCTCCAGTGCCAAAGACTTGATGCCAATTGAATCTTTTGATGATTATCATTTTTCTTAGCATAGTTTTGGCTCTCAATTTTTCTATGTATAAATCAATAGTATGCATTTTTTATCTTTCTGTTATAGATAGAGTAAATAGGAGACGCATAGACACTCAGGTTTATATAGCCTTGCCTAACATTCTCAGGCTTTTCAGATTTTGGATGGCATATAATGTTGTCAAATAGCCAATTTACATGGTTTCCCAATGAGCAAGTTGAGGCCATCTAATTATGGATGATGTTTATGTAATTCCTACCTATTTTTTAAAATCGAATAATCTGCGAAGCTTACTAAAATTATTTCTTAAAAAAAAACTAACTTTTTAAAAATAAAATATTTAAAATTATAATAACTTTAATAGTATAATTGAATTCTAAATTTCCAAAAAATAATAAATTACTTGCAAGCAGCACCACAACCTCCAAAAATTAAAAATTAAACCTACCTAACAAGGATCACAGCATATAGAACAGGCAAAATACCCACAGCCATAGGTAATGCACTGCAAAATTTTCTATCCTCTCTCCAACTACATGCACGTTTGCATGGCAATGTCGCATGTCAAATTTTTGCAAGTCACCAAACACATATATTGTTGGTTGGTTGATGGATGGATGCTATCAGTGACAAGAACATAAGAAAACAATATGTCAACGTACAGACAACACAACTATAGAAGACTCACATCGTAAGAATTTGAGACAAGCAAACAAAGAACCAAATGAAAAATAATTACATTCGAAGAGGCCAAGTGTGTTTACAGTCCAATGTGCATTTTTATAGGTCGTAGTGTATGTTTTCGACAGTTTTTGGCTATATTTGTTTGGTCAAATTTTCCTATGCAATTTGTTCGCAATACATTGGAATCAAAAATTTGATTTGTGAATTTTGTATAATAGTGGTGGTTTTTTAAGAGCTGAATTCAAAAACAAAAAGCAAGATTTCACCCAAAAATAAATGCTTCCAGCAAAAAATTCCAAAGAAATAAAATATAATAAGGATACAATATCCCTTTTATAAAGTAATAAGGAAAAATGGAAATTATTTTATTATTATTAAATTGATAATTAATTGAGTTTGTCTTGAATAATTGGGATTTTTTTGTCATAATGACTTGGAACCTTGTTATTAAATCTAAACATAAAAATTCTCGATATACGTGATAACATTTCTACGGTTTTGAATTATAAATCTATTTTTTCTGCACAACCAAAAAGGACCATCTTTCCTACATCAATGTTCATAATGATAAATCTTGTGACTTATTTAGCTGAAAGTCTAAAATATTGCTCAAGCAGCCTACTCCCAACAACTAATTTTACTTTGTTGATCATAACATGATTGTTTCTCATTATTATCACTTCCCAGTTTTCTTTGGAGACTGAACAAATACAAATGGAGTACAAGACCATAGCAATCTCAATTCTGGATTTGAACATGTAGAACTCACTCTTTTTGTTTGTTTCTCACCAATTATTCCAAAGCCATTAGATTTCTATGCTGAAGTTTTAAATCCCATAGCTTCCATGAGAGAAAATAGATTTATGTACTGAATTTGCCTACAGATTTTAAAAATTGAAGTTGCCTCATCTTATCAGGCAACCTAGTCATATCTTCCACCTCATCCCCTTCTCAGGTAACACTCAATTTAGGCGATTTCTTCAGTCTCATAATGTAGCAACAAATGTCTCTCTCTTCTCAGGAAACACACACCTAATTTAGGCAATTTCGTGAGTCTCATAATGCAACAGTAGAAATAGATGTCTCTCTTTCACCAAGTTAAATCAATAAAGAGGTAATCCAATTTGTCCAAATGTCTAACTTCAAACTTCAAGGATTAACTCATAGTGTGTCATCCTTATCTCTTCACATACCCTTCATTGCAATTAAATCAAACCAGTCTCAAGCCATCTGGGAGATCCTTGAGACACACCTCCACCCACTGAGCCCTTTGGAATTCAACATGCTTTGGAAAAAAAAATGTTTCCTCCATCCACTATCATGATTCATGGGTTTTGGCAACAGGCACCTAGGAGAGGACATATGTAATAACAACCCATTTACCACACAATAAAGCATGGAAAGAGTACTATGATCAAGCTTCACAGTTTTTTGGTGCTAGCAGAGGAGGTTTCCCATAGTCTACAACAACTCAAAGTGCATCAGAAAATTTGATATATGAATGAACCTATGCTTTATAAATTTGCATACATACATAATCAATTATAGGCATGAGGTATACAACTCAATTTTGGATACCTAAATTATTATCTTTGGATATTCAAACGAATTTATAATTCCTTGTGTATATGCTTTCATAGTTATTCATGTTCTTACTTCAATTTTTTGAAATATTTTTGGTTGTTCCAACGAAGTTACAATCTAAGTTTTCACAATTATTCATATTGTTACTCAGACTTTCTCAAAACAAACTATATAAAAAAAATTGAAACATCAATATTTATAGTGAACACTCCACTTAGTCAAAAACAAATAAACAAAATATCTTATCGTTTCCTACAGGATTGGAGGGTGGGGTACTTTCAAACTTTGTTACATGGGAAAAAATGACATCACACTGCACATGGGTGCATATTCAATTTAAACTTGGGTAGTTATTCACATCACCATGGTTAAATGCAAATCCTAATCAACAAGAAATGTTGCATCAAAAGTAAATGCAAAAACCCAATCTAGATTCTGTTATATGAGGAGAGATAGAATCGTTCCAAGTTAGGAAGAAATGATAGCATCGTTGATCCAACAAGTGGTACACTAAGCCCAAGATAAATACCATTACTTGGAAATTGATGGTGACCATAAACTTCAAAGGGGGAGGTTTAAATCTCTAAGATCGTGTTCAAAGATTTGCATTACAAAGGAAGCTACAGTACAAGACATTGTGACCTTGGGGGTCAGTTTGCAAGTTGTATAAATCAACTTCTGAAAAAAAGATAGTCCTGAAGGGTGTTACTGCAGGTTTGGAGAGTAAATTTTTGAAGGTACAAGGTGATGGTTTGCAAGTGGGAAATGTGTGATTTGTTTCAACTATTGGAGAATGGTTTCTTGCAAAACTTCTACATATTCTCAATTTCTTTGCATTCAATTGCATCTTCACATATATGATATGTCCATAGAAACAACCTCAAAACCCCGTGAAAATGTTCATACTAATGGTGAATATCATATTTAAAAGCATGTTACAAGTTTAGGATCCATTGCACGAGGAGATAGTGGGGATTGGGGCTGCAATAAGTATAACGATGTCTACTAAGGGCCTTATACCTGCACAAGGGAAAATTGTTTGGATATACAAGGTAATGGTGTAAACATGTGAATCACATTTGACCCCCATGTCCCCCTGTTGTGTAACACAACCCTCCCCCCCACCTTGGTTTTTTTATGTAGTTTGACCAAGTCAAAATGATTTGAGGACAGGATAAGTCAAGACATTAAAACATCTCTACCATACTGGTCTAGAGAGCGGCTCTTAAAACAACTAGAAATATCAGGGTTCATGTGAAGCACATCTTAACAAAAATAAGGCTTTCCCAAAACCCAACTTCCCAATCCCATACATTTACAACGATTATCCAAATTTTCCTACACTTTTCACACATATATATTCCCATCAAAAGTTATGGCATTCTTATGTAGACCTTGCACATATATAACAACAATGTACTTTCTATATCTAAGATTTCTACTCTGACTTCTCTGTAATTTCAACCTATAACAATCTAACTTTTCCCTCCCTGAACATAACAAGTATCCCCTTATTTGGATCTGCTAGTGGAGGTATGCTCAATTTGCCAAGCACTGTTGCTTTTATTCTCTCCCGGCAGAGTGAATTTGCATTGGCTAAATCTCTGTGAATTTTGCATCAACTGAAATGAAAATTGGACCCATAATGTTCCTAGAGGTCTAATTTGCTATGGACTAGGTTCACTTCAATTTTATCTTGGCATCCCCTAATAGTTTTAGCACTAGGTAGTAACACTAAATTGTATTGATTGCACCTCCATTGTTCTTATGCCAACTCTGAAGAAAGTTTAACCAAAGATTGTCACTAGTATCTTCTATCCAAAATTGTAAGCAACACCTAAAACTAGAGGTGGTCCCCATAAAAAGTTCACTTATTGCTTGAAGGTATTCATAACAAGAAAATAGTTCTCCTTGAGCCATATCCATGATTGTGATCATGCAAGTCTCAGCTTTCATTAATGCCCCATGCTTTCATCAATCCCCCATGCTGACCCACATCAACCATATTCGGAAGCACCAAGTGACTGATGTTGTTGGAGGCAGCACCCAGTGATTGATGTTGTTAGAGCATTCTATTATCTTGAGTGCTTTTCCTACCATTTTTAGGAATCAATACGCAACATATTTAATGGTTACCTTAATGGACATTGTTGATCTCTCATGGAATCAGAGTGTAGCCTTCACGAATGTTGTTTCCAATGCAATTCTTAAAAGATAAATTACTATATGGCACAATATTGTGACTCTATTATAAGTGGCCATAGAATTTCAACAGGCCCTTCAACAACTTCATAGTATCCTGGGGTGTGGTGCCCATGTTCCTCTCAATTTTTCAGCGCTTACCCTTCTTTGACATGGGAATGGGTACAATTGGAAATGAGAATTTATGGGTATGTATGGCTGTCAATCTCTATAAATTTATGTTAATCTTTTCTGGTTTAGCATTATTGATATTAAAAAGAAGACTTTTGTAAAACCAGCATTGTCTTCTAAAATATCTAGAGTAAACCGTTATGTGTGCAGGGAATGTTTTCAAAGCAACACGGCCCTATAAAATATCTACATAATAAAGCATTATTTCTGCAAACCATACTATTATATAAAAATCAACAATTTTGCAAATGACATCTTAGTTTATAGAAGGGTGAAATTCCCCAATTTTAGGTTTTATAAGAAAATTTAGGCACCTTTCATCCACCTTTCTACACTATGAATTTGTATTTATAGCAAGAAAATAGTTCTCCTTGAGCCATATCCATGATTGTGCCTTCCTGATTGTTATCATGCAAATCTCAGCTTTCATTAATGCCCCATGCTTTCATCAATCCCCCATGCTGACCCACAATAAAATACATATATTTTACCTATAAGTAAACTAAATTAAAAATTTAAGTTTATAAAATTAAGAAATAATAACTATGATAAAAAACCAAAAAAATCTCATCTTATATCAATCATCACAATTAAATACATATATTATGCCTATGAGTAAACTAAATCAGAAAATAAATTAGAAAATTAAATTTATAAAATTAAGAAATAATGACCATGATTAAAAAAAAAACCAAAAAATCTCATCTTAGATCAATCACCACAATGAAATATATATATTATCCCTATAAATAAACTAAATTAGAAAATTAATTTTCAAATAATGACTATGATAAAAAACAAAACAAGAAACAGTAAAAGCAAAAGAAAAAAAGAAAAAAGAAGAGGAGGTCTTGACGCAATGTAGCTTGTTCTTTTCTCCACACAAAATGATGTGAATATAAACTGGTTAGGGTGTTTTTGTGTGCGGCCTTTATTACTTTTTTGACAGATCCACGCTGAAGACTTGTTCATAAAAGAGCAAATACAGGAAAGGAAAGCCTTGGATGCAATGTCATTTTGGGTTTAAATTCTTTGCTTCGAGGATTTTCTTGGGGTTTTCAGGTTGGCAGAGGAGGGCTTCTAGAGTAGGTTTTGTAATTATTCTTATAGAGTGCATTTGCAGCAAACCCTTTACAAGAGCCACATATTATGTAGAGAGCTCGAAGGGGGGCATCCTCCAATAGTTGATCTTCTTATATGGCGTCTCGGCCGTTGGTAGCCCCTGCACTCATGGACCATGGCGTTGAGGCTGAGAACAAATACATGGGGGATTATAGGACTAAATTGAGAGGGAAAAAAACAATGGTGTCGACCCAGTTTCAGTGTTGTGGGACGACGCCGAAAAGCAACGGCACTATTAGCATAAGCAACACTATCCTTTTTGTTCTCATCCTCTACAGCCACAGGGAGAATTTTCTCCAAATGCCAATTCTAATCCCAGGCTTGGGAATTCTCCCAGGAACATCGAAGGTGAGAGTTACTGCAGGATGGCCGACCTGGTTTATTGTTGTCGCTGGCGAAGCAATCAAAGGCTGGATCCCACGCTGGGCCATCTCTTTTGAGAAGCTTGATGAGGTCAGTAGGCTTGCTGTATCTCTCTCTATGGAATCAATATTAGAAAAATGATTTATTCACACAGTAACGAATCAATATTAGCAGAATGATTTATACTTAGCAGAATGATTTATACATACTGGAAGAACAAGCAATGACACCAAATATTGCAAAAGAAATGCAGTAATATCTATCACATGATTCAAAAAAATTAGATTATAAATAAATAAAATTATGATCGCCATAAATAGAATTCAGCTAATATCATGTGGCAAGAAGACACCAATTTTTTTTATCGATTTTCCCAGTTCCATGAGAAGCTAAGTTGTTCATGGCCATAATAGGTATTCTACATTATATATTATTCTTTACAGTTATGAAAATTTATATGCAAAACTGATTCAGAAATTAAAAACATTCTTCAGTTCACCAGGACAGGATTTATACCTTATAAGCGTACTGTTTGAAAATGAAGCTCGAATTTGGCTTAAATTCATCTAGTATTACTTGTGCTACTTTAGCTACTACCTTTAAGCGAGCTTGTTCATTCAGCGCAAGAAGCACAAAAGTCAACACTCGAGCTTTGGTGCTTCGAAGTTAGCAGGAATTCAAATTTTGGAATTAGCAAGAATATGTCTGGGTGTGTGAAATTTAAAATGAACTGGAATTTTAATAAACATGATAAGAACATGGAATTTTCATTACAGGAACATTGTTAGCATGGTAAGAACATACGGTGTGAAAACCAAGAGAATCCATTGGTGTGTAGGCTTATGAGAGAGAACTTATTGGCTTTCTTAGGCTTGCGAGAGAGAATAGCTATTAGCAAGTGAGAAAGCTAGTACGTCCTCTCCCACAATCTTGAGCATTCGGTTCTTATCACCCCTATAGGCAGCATTGCTCAGTTGAGGTTGTGCTAGTTTAAACCTTTTTTCACTAAAATTTCTCTGCCTGTCAATGGTGTGTAGGAAGATCTCCAGCGTACATGGAGGTTTTCACTAGAAATTTGTTTAGTTTAAGAGTCGAAGCCTCCCTAAAGAAATATATGGTTTCAGGAGACTCTTTCCTAATATGCATTTGGAAGTTTTGTGGTTTCAGGAGACTCTTTCCTAATATGAATTTGGAAGTTTTGTGAAAGGTACATGGAGGTTCTCAACACATAAATTGTTTAGATTAAAAGAGTAGAAGCCTCATTAAAGATATAAATGATTTCAGAAAACTCATTCCTAAGATATATTTGGAAGTTTTGTGAAAGGTAAATCCGGTTTGACAACATTTTGATGAAAAAGTGCAAACGACAATGTTTCAATTAAAAAATAAATAGATTAATAGAGCTTAAAATGCATTAGAAATCAATTTTATTACTGTTTTAACATCTTGTTTTAATTTTTGAAGAAAATGCATTAGAAATTAAACTTATCACTGCTTGGCCATCCTATTTTAATTTTTAACTTACAATAAACATGATTATGCTAGAGGACTATCCTATTTAGATTTTTAACTTCAAATAGACATGTTTATGCAAAAGGACCAAGTTCTATATGGAGTTATAGTAGTGATTTCTGATTTAAAGGATGTAATTAATTCGAATTTCGTGCATGTCCCTGCTTAAGTTCCCAGTTCTATGGCCACTTATAATAGAGTTGCAATATTGTGCCATATAGTAATTTATCTTTTAAGAATTACATTGGCAACAACATTCATGAAGACTGCACTCTGATTCCATGAGAGATCAACACTGTCCATTAAGGTAACCATTAAATATTGGGTGTGTTGATTCCTAAAAATTGTAGGACAAGCACTCAAGATAATAGAATGCTCTAACAGCATAAGTCACTGGGTGCTTCCGAATATGGCTGATGTGGGTCAGCATGGGGGATTGATGAAAGCATGGGGCATTAATGAAAGCTGAGATTTGCATGATCACAATCAGGAAGGCACAATCATGGATATGGCTCAAGGAGAACTATTTTCTTGCTATAAATACAAATTCACAGTGTAGAAAGGTGGATGAAAGGTGCCTAAATTTTCTTATAAAACCTAAAATTGGGGAATTTCACCCTTCTATAAACTAAGATGTCATTTGCAAAATTGTTGATTTTTATATAATAGTATGGTTTGCAGAAATAATGCTTTATTATGTAGAGATTTTATAGGACCGTGTTGCTTTGAAAAAATCCTCTTTGTAATATCAATAATGCTAAACCAGAAAATATTAACATAAATTTATAGAGATTGATGGCCATACATACCCGTAAATTCTCATTTCCAATTCTACCCATTCCCATGTCAAAGAAGGGTAAGCGCTGAGAAATATAGAGGAACATGGGCCCCACGCCCCTGGATACTACGAAGTTGTTGAAGGGCCTGTTGAAATTCTATGGCCACTTATAATAAAGTCACAATATTGTGCCATATAGTAATTTATCTTTTAAGAATTGCATTGGCAACAACATTCGTGAAGACTGCACTCTGATTCCATGAGAGATCAACACTGTCCATTAAGGTAACCATTAAATATGGGGCGTGTTGATTCCTAAAAATGGTAGGACAAGCGCTCAGGTTCTCTCTTCTCTCCTCAGTCGCCCTCCTTCCCTCTTTGTGCTTTCTTTAGGGGCGTTCCTTTATCTTTTGCTTCTCTGTCCCTTTCATCCTCATTCCTGACTCAGATAGTGTTCTAGGAGACCCTAGTTTCGACTCTTTCTGAGTCTAGACTTTCCCAGGTCTCTTTCCCTAGTACCACTGAATTTGGCATTACTATAATTATGATGTTAAGGAAATGGAAGAATACATACTTCCAACCTGAGTTGACGCAGTTGCATCCATCGGCCTGCGTCCTCATCCTGCGTCCACCGCCTTTCTATGCTCTTACTCTCACTCTCTCTTTCTGCATGCAACTATCTTCTTTCTCTCTTACCTTTTGTTTTACCTCGCTATCCCTACTCCCTTTCATCACACCTACCACCTGTCCTCCTAATTTTCTCGCCACCCTTTTCCTTATTCCTACTCCTCAGAATGATGGCCCTCTGTCCCTTCCAGCTCTTACCCTCATTAACTCCCTCGTGCCTCAAGCTGCTCCTACCGTGGGTTCTTCTCTATATTCCTGCCACTTGTTGGCATCTCTTCGCTCACTCTTTCGATGGCTCCCATGCCTTCCTCTTTGCCTTCCCTTCGTAACCCCGCCTGTCTTCTTTCGGGTCTTTCTCCCTCCCTGCCTTGTCCTTCCACCTGCCCTTTTTGTTGTCCTCTTCCTCCACATCTTGATGTGTTCTCTGTCCTTGTGCTCGAGTGGATGGTCCTTGACATCTCCACTTCCCATCGTCACTGGGCCACCTCCTCTTCTCTGTCACAGCCCGATCAGGGGTTTTGGAATGAAATATTGGTGTTAGAAATGTGCTTGTGTTTGTACTAGAATAAAATCTGGTATGCAATAGATTTCTTTTGCAATGTAATATTGTCATTGGCAACGTGCTTGTATTTGTGCTAGAATGAAATATAACCTGCATTGGATTTCTTTTTCAATGCAATATTGTTGGAAATGTACTTGTGTTTGTGCTATAATGAATTATATCATGCATTGGATTCCCCCCCCCCTACAATGTTAGGGTTTCCAATGTGTTTGTGTTTGTGCTAGAAGTAAATAAAGCGTATGCTAGATATCTTCCACCCTGCAATTTTATTTTTGGCAATGTGATTGTGTTTGTGCTAGAAGAAACTCTAGAATGTGTAATATTTTTTTTACTTTGCAATTTTTTTGAGAGTAATATGCTTCTATTTATGTTACAAGGAAATTTAGCATGTGGTGGATTTCGTTCGCCTTAGAATATTGTTATTGACAATGTGCTTGTGTTTGTGCTAGAAGGAAATCTAGCATGTGCTAGATTTATTTGACCATGTAATGTTGCTTCTAGCAATATGCTTATGTTTGTAGTAGAAGGAATGATATTGATTGTTAGCTTTCATTTGAGGTGCAATGTTATTGTTGGAAATGGGCTTCTACTTGTGATAGAAGGAAAGCTAACACACATTATATTTCTTTCATAATGCAATGTTGTTATTAGAAATATGTTTCTCATTATGCTAGAAGGAAGGTTAGAATGTGTTAAATTTCCTTCATCTTGAAATGTTATTGTTGAAAATGTGTTTGTATTTGTGATACAAGTAAATATTTCATGCATTAAATTTTGTTCACAATGCAACATTATTGTTGGAAATGTGATTGTATTTGTGTTAGAAGGAATTATAGAATACACTAGATTTCTTTGTTCTTGTGCAAAAAGGATCACCCTCACAAAGGTTAGTGCTTTGATATTGTTATTGGCAGTGCATTTGTGATCATGCAAGAAGGATACCTAATAATTACTAACTTTCTTCTAAACACCATTACACTTATGCAACCAATGCACTAGGAGTGACATTGTATCAATAATCACAATGGTTAGAATTATAGCTTTTGATGTGCCCTTTTATTGAATTTGGAACAATTTATGAATATCAATGATAGTGCAAAAGAAGTGTATATAAATATATGTTGTTGTCGGCACTACATTTGAGCTTGCGTTGGAAGGAAAGATAATTGTATAGCTTTCCTTTTCGCACAAACATAATAATCCAATCATAATTATTTGATCCATGGAGAATAATGTGATCTTTGTATAATTTTGAAGTTTATGAATAAATTTATTATTGAGGTATACTATATTTTTCTTCTAATGCAATTTCTTTGCTTTTAGAATAAAAATGAAAATTATCTAGTATTTACAGTAGCAAAAATTTTATTTGGAAGAGAACCTCTAGTTTGGCTTTCGATTATCAAGTTCAAACATCAAACATCCTCACTAAGTGAAATATAAATATAATTTTTCCTTCTCATGGGGATTTTAGACATCTTATGTAGCATCGATCTTGGAATTTCTCATATTTTCCAAAGGACCATGTTTTGGTTCTTTAACTTCTACATATTTCTTATGATCATTATTCATACACATGCATCAAAACTACAAGTGTCATTTCTAAAGTTAAATAAGAAGTTGGTGGTTTGATATGAGTTGATATTTGTCATTCTATGATACTATCTACATCTCTAATTTCCTGTTCTTCATATATATATTTTTTTTGTGTAATTTGTATGTAAAGTAATTTTTAGTAATAGGCACTAAATGGTGGGAAATAATGTTTCATTACATACAATATGACTACCATATTATTTAAATTATTGCATCTATATTAATTTTTCGTAAGTTGTGTGTTTTTTTGAAAACATAAAGTCACACTTTACATGGTTCAACCTGTTAATTACAAATTACAATTTAGTTGTTGTTATAGAATTTATACAAGCTATAATGGAAAATATAATTTTGCCAAAAGGGGACTATGTTTATTTCCTTATTAATGATCAAGTCATTGGGCTAGGAAGGGTCAAATCTATAGAGTCTAGAACTTATTATATCAGAGAAAGGTTTAATGCAGGTTATGTTACAATTTTGATAATTGGTGTCACTCAACCACATTTGATTGATGAGGATGTTAATGAAGAGGACATACATCCATGGAAGATCATAGATTTGAGACACAACATATGTAAATCAAAATATTGAAGTATGTGTTAAATATTGTTGATAGTATAATAGTTGTTTTCTTGAGTAAATACTAACCTTATTTACATTTGTTTGTAGGTGCAAATGTTTCTTCTACATTTTCTATTGGAGATAAGGTAGATCTTCTGCAACATGGAGTGAAGGTGGGCGAGGGCTCCATATTCAATGCAGAGCTTGGGCATAAAGTGCATGGAAATATGGTAAAGAAAGGATTCATAGTGGTTAAAATTGATAAGGTGTTAAAAGATGATGCTCGTCTACCACATCCAACAGTATTTGAGCATACACTAGGGGGTGCATTGGAATCTTATGAGGTTTGGCCAAAATCAGATTTGGAGCCTCACTGTCATGATCATGCCATAAATCTTCCCAAGATAGGGGTAGATTCATATTTACAAAGGTTTCTCTTACAAATGAATGCATGGGAACAAGCATGTGCATTGCCAAAGGAATTCTAGTTAATGTCCGCGAGGATGACATTGTTGAGGGTGAAACACTAGGTGAAATGGAATTTGGTGTTTTTTTGGAAGAGGTAGATGGAAATTGTGGGATATGTAGAATTGGGGATAATTCTATACATTGTTTGGTTATATGTCCAATAAATAAGTTGGTGGAAAAAAAAGGTGTGATATTAAGGGTCAAGGAAAAGTACAAGGAGCCACCCAAGAAAATGGTGATATGGGATGTTATAGAGGACACAAATCCCTTAAACAAATGGGATGTGTATCTTTGTAATGAAAATTATAGAAACTCAATTGATATGCATGTGACAAGGTTGTATAAAAGGATTAAACGAGTTATGGATACAAAAAAATTTGCAAAATGTCAAACAAAAGTAGATGAAGAGAAAGAAATTCGACTTTTGGCAGCAAATGTATGTTGTAGAAAATATTGTCTTCAACATGTGGATAGGAAGGCCATTGCAAGTGCTAGAAGGGGTATGAAAAATAAATAAAAATGGTATTAGGGAATTTGTCTTGAATTCACTCATGTCAAACACAGTCATGTCAAAGGCCATGGCCTGCCATCTATTGCTAGAAATGTAAAGGACATGAGATTTAATGGGAATATTATTTGTAAGAAAGCATGGTATAAGATACATAAGATTCCTCAAAGCACATTCTATAACTGCCAACAATATTTCCAACATGGACATATTAAAGCTATTCATGGTAACGCCAACACATGCAAAGCACGAGCTCACACAACAATAGAAATATTGCACAAAATTGTAATGGATAATTTAGACTTTTCACCAAACCAAACACATTAAGTTGAAGAAGATGGAACATCTGCTCCTTTAAGATTGCTTCCTTCGATTTACACACAAAATTCTTTGTTAAAAGAGATTAATGAGGCTCTTCACAATCTCAATTACCCATCAATATCATAGTCAACAATGAGCAAGATCTGGAATACTAAGTTTCGAGATGTGGCATTTTCAAAGAACACCAACTTCAATAAATGCAGTGAATGTATTGTGTTGAAAGCACAAATGAAGTCAGCAACTACAGAATAGTTGGAAGAAAAGGCACGAGGTAGGCTGAACGAACATAACAAGATTGTTATGTGTGGAAGATATTACTACTATTCCCATAGAATTATGTCAAAGCGATTTCCAAAGGAGAATTTGAGCATTATGCATGATAAAATGGAAAAAACAAAGACTTCAATCCCAAGGCTACATATCAAATCAAAATCTATTGTAGGAACAAATTTAGGTTTGTCATTGATAGGTATGCTTACACATGGGCATATGACATGAGGTTTTGGCCATTTCTCCCTACCATTTGTACATATGGGATCACAATTTACTATTACATACCTTGCAAAGTGTTTAAGGGACCTTGAAGACCCATAAATGGATATGTATGGTGATCTACTTTATGAAAGTGGAAGTTAAAGAAGCCCACTTACAAATGCATTACTTGACACCTTTATTTACTCAAAATGTCAAGTGTACAAGGATGATTTTATATCTAATGGAAGATCAAAAAGTCAAAATGTTGATTTTAAACCTCTGCCTCCACATTTTTTGTTATAATTGGACAATGCAACAAGTGATAATAAGAATCAATATCTTTTCATGTTTCTATCACTTTTAACTACACTTATTGTCTTCATCACTATTGCAGTTGGGTTCTTGCGAGTGGGGCACACCCATGAAGACATAAATGGAACCTACGGAAGAATGTCTTCCAACCTAAAAAGTAAAGATATTTATTCTTTATTTGAAATGATGGATACATATTGCATAATTGAAGAAAATCGAGTGTTTCCACCTACACTTATTGGCAAGGTATATTACTTCAAAAGTTTCCTTAATGGATACATCAAGGATGGAAAAATGCACTGGCTAGACATCTTAATGTCCAATACTTCCAATTTCTTGTACTCAATGATGTTCCAATACTAAGGTACAAAGAATTAATTAGAGGATATTAAGTGGTCAGAACCACTTGAGTTATGGAATATAGATGATGAAGGTCAAACTATAATTCCCATAGGGAAGCCATATTTCTTAGCTTCCAAACAAAATGATGTCTATTTAAAAGAACTAAAGGAAGGGATAACATCATACATAAAAATGTGGAAAGACACTATTGGGAATGAGGATTCACCAATTGTTACAAAGGAATGGAAAAATAAAGTAGTGTATTTGGAAAGAGTTCTTGATACATTAGATGGAATCTATAATGATCATAGAATAATAAATGAAAGTGATTCATTTTCCAAGAATTTTTGGCCCATGAAAAGGCACATTGTTGATGTTGATCGTAATACACTCCAAGTAATATCAAGTATTATGGATGGAGATTTTGATAACGTGATAGATGAACGAGTATATGTTGGACCCAAATGCAACAAGCCAAAGCCAACATTCAATATTATGATTGAAGTTGATAAAGGAAAGATGTTGCTAGTTAGATAAGGAAATGAGGATGCAGGAAAGATGATTTGGATGAAAAATCCTTCTAATATATCTTAACGGATAATGAAAGTGAGAATCTTCATGTAAAGGTTGTTTGGTGGAAGCCCATGTCAGGGAAATACAATGGAAATTTTTTAGAGCAATATTAGGTACCAAATCCCAATGACACAAAACTTGGCTCTATTCCAATTAATACCATAATGTGGGCATGGATGCCAAAGAAAAAACATTGCAAGAAGACCAAGATAAATAAATATGGTGTAGAAGCCATTCTTGATCTACTTGAGCGAATATCTTGAGATTAAGTTTATATGGTTCATGAATGTAATTTTTTTTGAAGGATCTATTAATATACACTCAAACACACTTTTCAATATTTGTTGTATATAAATTATTCTCTTCATATTATTTTTGGAGTTTTATATTATTTAATATTTCAATTTAATCTTGTGTTGATACAAATTACATGACAGCGCTATAAAATATTTAAGTTTTCAAAGCTTTATTTGACCAACATGACTTTTCACCATATCAAATATGCATAATCATATTCAATAATGCACTTGAAAACATATTCTAAACTTGGTCTATTAAAACAATAGTGGAGTACCTAATTAGTATTCTGTTTAATATAAACCATTTAAACACTTAATGAATAAATGCTAGACACCTGTAATAATGTTTGAAGTGAGTTTTCCTTAACATTCTTTATTATAATTGAAATAAATCAAATTTTCTATTTTGTTGCACTCTAATTTATAAAAAAATTATTTTTATCATTGAACAACACAACTAGAATTACAAAATATATCCTCTTATAGATTTGGAAGTGGTGCCAACATTGTACTAGTATAATAAATTTTTACTCAACATAGGAAAAGTAGTTAGTGTCAATTTAAAATGGTCAATAATAGTAAGAAAAACAATATTAATATATTGTTAAATAACTTTATAGGTAAGATTTTCTTTACAAAATCTATTATTCATGAGTAAAATTTCATACATAAATATAAATATAAGTATTAATGATAATATAAATAATATAAAGAATCTAAGTTTTAGATTAATGCTAATATGTTCTTTTCAATATAATATCTTTAAACACTACACGAATAAAAACTAAACATTTGTAATAAATAGTTTAGTTTCCTCTTGTATTTGAAAATTATCAAATTGCACTACTTTGTTACTATTCTAATTCATGATTGATTTTGATCATTAAAACGATTAGTAATTGTTCTACAACCGAGTATGCGGGGATGTGTAAGTTTGTTTGTCCATCTGTGCCCCTTTAAAATAAAAATTATGTTTTAAATAGAAAAATAAAAAAAATGAATATGTTGTAAAGTAGTTAACATAAAAGTGCGAATAATAAATAAAAATAAATTATGCTACTACTCGCATTCAACATTTAATTTGATCCTAAAAAAATATTTTCTCCTCAACTCTAAAATGGTGCAAATTTCCTACAATAGTATGAAATGATGATGGTGATAACGATGATTATCATCCACTAAGACCAAATATGGTATATAAGAAGGCAAAACGATATTACCCAAAATTATTTCGAATTTTATTGTTATGCTCAAAAAACATTAAAAGAAATGTTTCAAGCTCATCATAATTATGTTTAGTTAAAAGATCAAGAAGGTTGGTAGCGTCACAAATATTTGGAAATTTAAATCCAATATGAGTATAAACTCGATGGTCTATGAGATTTTTTAAATCTTCAACGATATTACTAGTGTTGCAAAGGTGATAGACTTTTAAATTGTGCCAACATTGTCTTAGTAATAATTGTAACTTAACATGTACATGATATTTACTATATCGGATTATAATTAAATGGGTTAATAATAGTAAAATACACATCATTCTTTTCATAAAATAGCTTTAACAAACTTATATTTTAATACAAACCATAAAAATATTAAAATAGATAATGTAAGGAATCCAAAATTAAGACGTGAAAGATTTTCTTTTGCAAGTTTATATGAATTTGTTTAATAAAGTTTATCATGATAATTTTTTCACAAAAAATGATGAATATCTACATTAAAATTAGTGAACTAAGTGAATTTCTAATTCCCCATTTTGAAAAAATTTAATCTAGTTAAAGTTACATATTCTAGATCCATTGAATACTTCCAAATTTAATGAAATATGTGTTCGTTGGCGCAGGTCGTGGACTGTTTCCCTCTTTGAGGGTTTTAACCACGTCAAAAATATTGGTGTATTGATCTGTGATCTGGTTGTGAGCGGTGTCCTTTTGGTGTTCTTTCTGAGGAACTTACCCTGTAAATTCCTACATGGTATCAGAGCTATTTGAGGGCCGCGTCCGTTGGTGATCCAAATCTGAAGCCGGTAGAACTGCATGCGGTTGTCGTTTCCTAGATCTGCTATTTCTGACTGCTTTCGGGCCGAGAGGACTACTCTGTTGCGTTCGGAGCATCTGTTCTAGTGAGGAACCCCTTTCGTTTCACGCGAAAAGGTTTCCGGTAGCCCTAGCTGTGTCATTTTTCAGATCGGGAGGTATACAATGTTTTTGCAGTTTACTGTTATTTTCTCTCTGCTTATTTCGGTTTCGGTTTATTTACCATTTTTTTTAACCGGATCTATACCTTTCATTTCTGCGTATGCTCTTTGCCCTGCGACTCTGTGCGATCTGGGCAAATCAGAAACAAAAAGGAAGGATTTTTCTCATGCGTATGCTCTTTTCCCTGCACCTTAGTGTGATCTCGGAAAATCAGAAACATTGAGAAAAATATTTAGTTTTTCGTCTAAAGCTAACTTTGAGATTTTTTTTTTTAAAATATCTAGTTTTTTGGCTAAAGCTAACTTCGAGCCGCAAGGTTCGTTTTTCTTTGCATATTCGTGTTGGGTTTTGTGTTTTGTGTTTTGTAGGGAAAAAGAGCTTTCTCAAGGCAAGCACGCAAACCGAGCCCCCCCCCCCCCTCTCTCTCTCTCTCTCTCTCTCTCTCTCTCTCTCTCAAATTTTTTGTATAGATCAATTGGTTCAAAGCTATTTTAAGAGAGTTGAGGTCTTTGGTTCAAGTCTCCATTTTGTGGGGGCGGATCTTCTTTTCATTCCCGCACATTCGCGCCTTTGCCGGCAACTTCAACAATTTTTTTTCAAAAAGCCATAACTTCTTCATCCGGAAGCCTTTTTCAGAGCCGTTTTTTTTAAAACAGCCTAATTTTTCGAGATCTATCCATTGGAACACTTACTTTCAGCATCTTCAGCTTCAGTTTTTAAAAACAAAATGGAAAGTCCATGCCAAGTCATTCTTGACATCACTAACTACTTCTAATGGATAGCCTACATGGAAGATTTACTTAGAAGTAAAGGTCTCTACAGAATAGCCATAGACCAAGAGAAGAAACCAAAAGATGAAGGCAAGGCTGCAAAAAGGGAAAATAGACAAGATCAAGCACGTGGTTTGATAGGGATGTCTATTTCTCCTAATCTTAGATTTCATATTGCAGAACTTGAGACTCTTGATGAAGCATTGGAAAAAATCGCTAAAGTTTTTGGGATTAAAAATGAAATTAGAGCCCATCAACTTGAAAATGAGTTGCTTACTTTGGATCCTAATAATTTTCCTTGCATTGAAGATTTCTTGTCCAAATTCAAGACCCTTAGATATCTCTTGGAAGGTGTTAAGGTTAAGAAAGAAGATGGTAACCTTATTTATTCCATCCTTACTAAGTTGGGACCAGCCTACTCTGTATTTGTTTCAACTTTCCATTCTACAAGGGAAGCTTTCATTTTTCAAGGAAAAGACTACAAGGCCCCTTCCTTTGACTCCTTTTGTGATTCCTTAATAAGAGAACAAGAAAAACTCTTACACCTTGGTCTTCTTAATATTGGAAACTCTTCCACGAAAGCGTTAGCCGCCCAGCAGCAACCAAATTCAAAGAATCCTAAGAAGTCATATCCTCAAAAGAATGGTCCTAAACCAACTCAGCCTCAAAATGAAATATCATTTCAGCAAAATGATAAGACCAATAAAAACAAATGGAAGAAGACTGATAGACATTGTAACTTTTGTAATCGAGATGGCCACTTAGAATCTAAATGCTTTAAGAAGATGGAAGCCTTGGAAGCCGCAATGAAGAAACATAACATCCATGTGGAGCCTACTTCAACTTCAACTTCCGGAATGGCACTTTCTGCATGTCGTTGTCAATCATCTCAGTCTGGTTATGCATTAAATGTATCTTCTTCCTCTCCTTCTCATGAGTGGCTCATTGATTCTGGAGCCTCTTATAACATGGCCAAAAACCAAGCCATGTTTTCTTCTTTAAATGATTGTAACACCAAAAATATATATGTTGGTGATGATAGATCTCTTAATGTTGTCGGGACTGGAACTGTTCATCTAGACAATGGTCAGTTTAATGATGTATTATGTGTTCCAACCTTATCCTGCAACCTTCTATCTGTATATCAGATAACTCATTCAGGTGAAGGTAAAATTGTTGAATTTTCACCTCATGATGTTGTAATCAAGGATCTAAGAGATCCTAAACAGATTCTAGCTACTGGTATTGCTGATGATTCCACAAGGTTGTATAAGTTTCACAACTTTGGGTCATCAAATCTTCCCTCAGTATTTATTGCTCATAATGATGAAGTGAGCAAACTTTGGCATGAGTGATTTGGTCACTTAAACTATCGCTCCCTTCAGCATCTATGTAAAGAAAATATGGTGACTGGTCTTCCTATGGTATCTTGCAGAGATGGTGTTTGTTCCGGATGTGTACTCGGAAAACATCATCGGGACAGTTTTGACAAACGTGCCTCTTGGCACGCCTCAGCCCCTTTACAGCTTGTGCACAGTGATTTATGTGGTCCTCTTCCTGTTGCTTCATTCTCTGGCTGCAAGTATTTCTTAACTTTCATTGATGATTTCTCCAGATGCACTTGGGTATACTTCTTAAAACTCAAGAGCGAAGTATTTAACACATTTTTGGCCTTCAAAGCCTTTGTTGAAAAACAATCTGGACATCAAATTCTTAAGCTAAGAACTGATAATGGTGGAGAATATGTTAAAAACACATTCATAAACTTTTGCACCGAAAATGGAATTCAAATGCAACATACTGTTCCATACACTCCACAACAAAATGGTGTAGCTGAAAGAAAAAATCGCACCTTAAAGGAAATGGCTAATTGTATGCTGCAATCTAAAGGACTCAGTCTTAGTTTTTGGGCCGAAGCAATTAATTGTAAAAATTATATAATCAATCGCACTCCTACTAAGGTTCTAGAGAATATCACTACAGAAGAAGCTTGGAGTTCCATTAAACCAGATGTAAGTCACTTTCGTGTTTTTGGAAGTGAAGCATGGGCCCATATTCCAGATGAAAAGCATAAAGCTTTAGAACATAAGGGTGAGAAATGTACTTTTGTTGGATATTCTGAAGATGTAAAAGGTTATAGACTTATTCCATTTAAGTCCAAAAATGTTATCATTAGAAGAGATGTAAAATTTGATGAAAATAAATCGGCCTGCGAGCCTAGTCCGGCGGATGTGCCACCTCTTCCTATCTCTTCTACTTTTGAAAACATTTCTTCTTCAGATGATGAAAGTGAAGATAATAATCCTCCCCCACCTTCTCAGGATCCTCAACTTCCAAGATGGGTCCGTGCTACTCAGGATGCAACAGGTGATCTTGCCGGTGATCCTACAGATCAGCGACGTACACGTTCTCAGTTTGGAAGAGCCTCTTCTTTACTGGCTCAAGCTCCAGTAAATCATGATCCTGACACTTTTGCAGAAGCTTCAGGCCATCCACATTGGGAAGCAGCTATGAATGAAGAATATCATTCATTGTTGGCAAATGATACATGGGATCTTGTTCCTCTACCAAAGGGACGCAAACTTGTTAGATGTAAATGGGTTTACAGAACCAAGTATGGACCAGATGGGAAAGTTGATAAACATAAAGCTCGTCTTGTTGCTAAGGGCTTTTCACAGGTTGAAGGAATTGACTACACTGAAACCTTCTCCTCTGTTGCCAAAATGAACTCTATCCGCCTTGTTCTTTCCCTTGCTGCCTCTTTAAAATGGGAAGTCCATCAGATGGATGTTAAATCTGCCTTCTTGCATGGGGACTTGCAGGAAGAAATCTATATGGAACAACCCATTGGCTTCATACAAACAGACTCCAGCCTTGTTTGACGACTTAAGAAATCCCTTTATGGTCTCAAGCAAGCTCCTCAAGCTTGGTATGCCAAAATGGATAGCTTTCTTTTAGAATCTGGCTTTTCTAGGTGTTATTCTGACAATACTGTCTACACCAAGAAAGTGGGCAACTCTCTTATCATCCTTGTTCTTTATGTTGATAATCTTATTCTTACTAGTAGTGATCCCAACCTTATAAACCATGTGAAGTCCAGCCTTAAAAAGAAATTTGAAATGACAGACTTAGGACACTTACACTATTTTCTCGGTCTTCAAGTCTTGCAATCCAAGGAGGGTATTTTCCTTTCCCAGTCCAAGTATGCTTGTGATATTCTTCGTCATTTTCACATGGAAGACTGTAAGCCAGCCCCTTCTCCCTTTCAGTCTGGAGTCAAACTTTCAGTCTCTTGTACTTCTCCTGAAGTTGATGCTACCTTATACCGTCAACTTGTAGGAAAACTCTTGTATTTAACCCATACTCGTCCCGACCTTTCCTTTACCGTTGGCCTTGTTGCTCGTTTTATGCAAAACCCCCGTGAAATTCATTGGAAAGCAGCTAAAAGAATACTTCGTTATGTTCGAGGTACAGTACAGTTTGGGATTCACTACAGTGCCAAAGCAGCTCCTCTATTAGTCGGTTTCACTGATTCTGATTGGGCTGGTGACCCTGATGATCGAAAGTCTACTGCCGGTTATGTCTTCACTCTTGGTTCAGGACCTATTACATGGGCTTGTAAGAAACAGGCTGCCATTTCTCTTTCGTCAGCAGAAGCAGAGTATCGTGGTGCCGTGGAAGCTAGTAAGGAAGCCTTGTGGCTTCGTCAGATCCTATCAGAGTTTGGCTTTGAGCAACAGCATCCAACCACACTTTGGTGTGATAATCAAAGTGCCATTCAGCTATGCAAAGATCTAGTCTAGCATCAGCGCAGCAAACACATTGAACTACACATGCACTTCATCAGAAAGCTCATTCATGACCATGTTCTTGAAGTGCAATATTGTTCAACAGATGATCAGGTTGCAGACATCTTCACAAAGGCTCTCACAGAGGCGAAGTTCACTAAACTTCGATATATGCTTGGAGTTCAGGAAGTTGTCACTAAGGGGAGATAGGCTCTAGTGCCTCCTTCCTTCTCCTATTGTGTCATATTTGTAAATCCTTCAATCCTATCCCAAGTTGTTCTTAAGGGGGGATGTTAGGATATTCCGACACATAGGAAATAGTTAAGTACAACTTGGTCTAGTTTAGAGTTAGGTATAGAGTTAGGTAAAGTGTGTTTCTTTACCATTGTACATATTGTAACTTACAATCCGACGGTCACGATATGTAGTGATCCGACGGTTCATTCTCTCCTCGGTATTACTGACACTTGATCCGTGGCTTGACACCCGATTGGTCCATGAGTTCTATTTAAAGCGCATGGAGGGTCATTGTTCGGGTAATCCGTGCATGAGAGAAGCTTATGTAAATTTTCATTCTTTGATTAATAAATTGCCTGTAGTAGCCACGTTGGCGCAGGCCGTGGACTGTTTCCCTCTTTGAGGGTTTTAACCACGTCAAAAATACTGGTGTATTGATCTGTGATCTGGTTGTGAGCGGTGTCCTTTTGGTGTTCTTTCTGAGGAACTTACCCTGTAAATTCCTACACTTGGTGTAACTATTTCAAACCAATCTTTTAGCTAAGGCTTAGCCTCCTCAGCCTGAGAGGGCTCTCTCAAAGGGTTAATGATTTAGATTAAAGATATGAATAGATGGCTAACTCTATGGTTTGTAATTGTATATGTTTATAGGATGAAAGATGAAGGCTGGGTACCATTGGGCTATGGAGTCAAAGTATGTTTCAGTACCACAGCAAGATCAACTTAACATGAATTCGGGGCATAGAGAGTTTTTATGCATCAACAAAACAAAGATACAATGCAAGGAAACACATTTTATAAATACATGAAGGAAGTTAGAGCATGATTGATGAGTTCTAAGTAACATGTATTCATACCACTGAAAGTAAGTGAAATAGGAAAGCCATGAGACAATATGACATTAAAAACTCTCGTTGAATCTTGAGCAGTGAAGCCAAAGCATTCTACATAGAATGGAAGTCAAGGCATTATAGAGTTCAAGTGCAAAAATGAAAATACAAAACAATGAAACATAGTTAGTTTATCTATGAAGGAAGTCAGAGCATCATTGCTGAGTTCTGAGTATCATAAGTAAACACCACTGCAATGTAAGTATTGGAAGATTCCATCATAACAAGAACATACAAGAACTCTTCATGAATCTTGAGTTGTCTAAGTAGAAATCTGCATTAGGTTAAAAATATACACAGTCTGCATATAGAGCAGCAGCTGAGCCAAAAAGTCTCCAACACTTTGCTAATTCGACCTCTTGCTCTATATATAATATTTACAATTAGGATTCCATCATCCCTCGTCAAGAGAATTTGAATTTTCCATTAGTGACACCTATTCTAACCATAAAACAAACCTTTAAATGCATTTGAAAGCTAACTAGCAGTCCTAGAGACCTAATACAACTAGGAGTGTAACTCCTTATTATGATTACAACAACCTTATCTAAACATTTAAATGCATTCTTTTATAGCTTCAACCTCATGAAATCGAATTTGATGAAGCCTCCCACGTGGTCACCCAACTGCTGATGACAAACCCTAGCAATTAGGGAACATGTTTCCCTGTTTTTAGGTTTAGACCCTTGAAAATTGGCACGTGGGACAGAGCCTTTATCTCCTCATCCATGATACATTTTACAAAACTGAAGGATATTTTTGTAGCCCATGTTTTCCAAAACAAAAACCTCTCCTGATTTTTTAAAACATTCCTCCAGCTGTGCAAAATCTGTCCTTGAAAAACATGTGTGAAACAGGAAAAATCTGTTTTCTGAAATTAGGGTCTCAATGAAAGCTTAGTATCTCCTAGCTGAAAACACTTATGAATAAAGTGAGATAGGTTATTGTATCTAGAGAGTTGATGAATAGAAACCTCCCCCAGAATTCCAAAGTACGTCTTCCTGTAACCAAAAATTGATCTTGAAAAAGACTGCTAAAACCAGAAGACAAAGCTTGACTTTCAGCAGTTTCATAGCGCAAGTTTAACCATAAATTCCTCCCACCTCAAAACGAATTTGAAGAAACTGAAAGAGGTTCTTGTATTTCAGCATGTTAGGAAGAAAAGCCTCTTTAATTTTGCAAAATTGAGTTCTCATATGCTCATGAAAGCGTCTGGAAGTTAACTAGTAAAAAACAGTTTTTCTGCTGAAATAGGCTGCTTCAGGGGTTTCGTAGCGTGCTACGAAAACACTGATTTCGTAGCGCAAAACAAGATTTTTAAACTATCTGCGCTACGAAAACATGGATTCATAGCTAGTTTCAAAATTTCTCCAAAATTATGTGAGATATGACTTCTAAACACATGGTGAGGCTTCTAGGACATGGAATGAGGCTGTCAAACTTTATTTGAAGATGGACATGAGACTCTAACCCTATGACTTAGACTCTAAAACATAAAAATGACTTCACCATGACTGATACAAGAATTGAGAAACCATGTAAGTTGTCCAAATTTTTTAAGGAAGATTTATAGTGATAACAATGGCTCCACTAGGGATAGTGTGCCCTTGTGGTACAATAAGAACATGTAGCTCCAGTGCCGCTATCAATCATCTATAAGAAAACTTTGAAATTCTACCCAATTTTTTCCTCAATCCTTTAATGATTTCTGAACGAAGAATTCCAACTGCACCTACTGAAATAGATGCTCAGTCAACCGACCCTGAGCTTATTTACACATTCCTACCTACCCTATCAGCTGCAATCTCCGCTTGTAGCTCAAGGAACATGAAACTTCCAATGAAGCCAATCATCAATCTGATCTGACACTTGAATCTCTTGACTTTTCTTGAAACAAAAATAAAACAGATACTAAAATAACCAAGGCAACATGAGGTGTAACTGTTCTTCAAGATGAAAATATAACTGGAAGCCTAAACAATAAATCTTTTCCATGTAGTTAGCTATAGGGTCAAAAAACACATGGTTAGTTTGATGATTCTCATAGCATCTTGTTACTTCTAACAACTGATCTTTAGTCACACAACCTTTATTTGATATGCTATCCAACTGCTTTTCTGAATGATTCCCACAAACAATGTAATTTTCTTCATTATTATGATCACTCTTTGATGTAAGCTGCTGCAAGGAATTACAAAAATGAACAACCTTTTCCTCTGCCTGAGGGTTATAAAAGCTATCTTCCAGTACTTCTTCTTGGTGTTTACAATCAATTTCATACTCTTTATGATCAAAAGACTAGCAAGTTTGTTGCATCTTCTCATTCATATCAGAGGATGTAACATGGTTTTCATAACTAAACCCTTGCTCATTTTCATGTTGCATTTCATGGGATGTTATACTTTCTTCTTGGTGTTGAAATGCATTGTTATGAAGAGCCTCTAAAATTTCTTCATCCATAAATTCATCATCATCATAACAATCATCCAAATACTGCATAAGGCTCAAAAAATGTTTACAGCAATCTTTGACAAGCAATAAGGAAGGATGAGATTCTTTATACATCTCATAGAATTCATCGTGAAAATCAGCAAGAGAATATAATGAACCATTTTCCAAAATTTTATACCAAGACCATGCTTTTCCTTCTAATGTGGTCATGAACATCCTCATGAGACAATCTTCAGGGAACTAAACCTTAAGACTGCATACATGCATATGAAACCAAACCAAATGAAGGGCAGCATTGTCTTTCTTTTCATCTTTGAATATTGGAAGATCATCTAACCAATCAACCTTTGGCATAGGATTTGGAAAACCAGGGATATGAGGCCGATTCATAGGGGCATACCTGGCGTTCATTCTTGCAATGGAACTCATTTTGAAACTTCATGAAGCTATTGATGTTCTAGCATTGGAGTCACCTTCCAATTTGTTATTTGATGTGTGGAGTCGCCAAGGTAGTTTGCAGCCTCAAAAACTTTCTGAGCTCCTGCTACCTTCAGAAGTTCAGCTTCTTGATTTCGGGAATGAATAATCTTCAGACTCCCGGCAGACGCAACAAAATGTTATCACCAAAATAGGACCCTGATAGGCTGCTGATCAGACTATCTCGCTGTAACTATTTCAAACCAATATTTTAGCTAAGGCTTAGCCTCCTCAGCCTGGGAGGGCTCTTTTAAAGGGCTAATGATTTAGATTAAAGATATGAATAGATGGCTAACTCTATGGTTTGTAATTGTATATGTTTATAGGATGAAAGATGAAGGCAGGGTACCATTGGGGTATGGAGTCAAAGTGTGTTTCAGTACCACAGCAAGATCAACTTAACATGAAGTCAGGGCATAGAGAGTTTTTATGCATCAACAAAACAAAGATACAATGCAAGGAAACACAGTTTATAAATACATGAAGGAAGTTAGAGCATGATTGATGAGTTCTAAGTAACATGTATTCATACCACTGCAAGTAAGTGAAAGAGGAAAGCCATGAGACAATATGACATTAAAAGCTCTCTTTGAATCCTGAGTAGTGAAGCGAAAGCATTCTACGTAGCATGGAAGTCAAGGCATTATAGAGTTCAACTGCAGACATGAAAATACAAAAACAGTGAAACATAGTTAGTTTATCTATGAAGGAAGTCAGAGAATCATTGATGAGTTCTGAGTATCATAAGTAAACACCACTGCAATGTAAGTATTGGAAGATGCCATCCTAACAAGAAAATACAAGAACTCTTCATGAATCTTGAGTTGTGTAAGTAGAAATCTGCATTAGGTTAAAACTATACACAGTCTACATATAGAGAAACAGCTGAGCCAAAAAGTCTCCAACCCTTTGCTAATTTGACCTCTTGCTCTATATATAGCATTTACAATTAGGATTCCATCATCCCTCATCAAGAGAATTCGAATTTTCCATAAGTGACACCTATTCTAACCATAAAACAAACCTGTAAATGCATTTGACAGCAAACTAGCGGTCCTAGAGACCTAATACAACTAGGAGTGTAACTCCTTATTATGATCACAAAAACCTTATCTAAACATTTAAATGCATTCTTTGACAGCTGAAACCTCATGAAATCGAATTTGATGAAGCCTCCATGTGGTCACCCAAGTGCTGATGACAAACCCTAGAAATTAGGGAATATGTTTCCCTGTTTTTAGGTTTAGACCCTTGAAAATTGGCACGTGGGACAAAGCCTTTATCTCCTCATCCATGAAACATTTTACGAAACTGAAAGAGTTTTTTGTATCGCATGTTGTCTAGAACAAAAACCTCTCATGGTTTCTTAAAACGTTCCTCCAGCTGTCCAGAATCTGTCCTTGAAAAAAACGTGTCAAACAGGAAAAATCCGTTTTCTGAAATTAGGGTCTCAATGAAAGCTTAGTATCTCCCAACTGAAAACACTTATGAATAAAGAGAGATAGGTTATTGTATCTGGAGAGGTGGTGAAGGGAAACCTCCCTCAAAATTCCAAAATACATCTCCCTGTAACCAGAAATTGATCTTGAAAAAGACTGCTAAAACCAGAAGACAAAGCTTGACTTTCAGCAGTTTCGTAGCACAAGTTTAACC
Source organism: Pinus tabuliformis (assembly GCA_031772625.1). Lineage (NCBI taxonomy): Eukaryota > Viridiplantae > Streptophyta > Pinopsida > Pinales > Pinaceae > Pinus > Pinus tabuliformis. The sequence goes on along the minus strand of CM062817.1, from coordinate 1,220,205,559 downwards.
ATAAAGTCCTCCCACCTCAGAACGAACTTGAAGAAACTGAAGGAGGTTTTTGTATTTCAGCATGTTAGGAAGAAAATACTCTTTCATTTTGCAACACTGAGTTCTCAAATGCTCAGGAAAGCGTCTGGAAGTTAACTAGTAAAAACAGGTTTTCTGCTCAAACAGGCTACTTCAGGGGTTTCGTAGCGCGCTACGAAAACACTGATTTCATAGCGCAAAACAAGATTTTTAAACAATCTGCACTACGAAAACATGGATTCATAGCTAGTTTCAAAATTTCTCCAAAATGATGTGACATATGACTTCTAAGCACATGGTGAGGCTTCTAGGACATGGAATGAGGCTGTCAAACTTTATTTGAAGATGGACATGAGACTCTAACCCTATGACTTAGACTCTAAAACATAAAAATGACTTCACCATGACTTGACCATGACTGATACAAGAATTGAGAAAGAATTTAGAAACCATGTAAGTTGTCAAAATTTTTTAAGGAAGTTTTCAATGATAACACTGGACATGTATAAATTTGATGGCTATCATTCAGCGATATAGCTAGCAGAAACGGAGCAATATTTCACATTGAATCACATCAAAGATGATGCGACTAAGCTAAGTGTGGGAAGCTTGTACTTGGGCCAAGAAATATGGAAATTGTTGTAGTGGCATCAACGCTAATATGCAAGGCCAATGACTTGGCAGATATTCTCAAAATCCCTTTCTGATCGCTTTGACCATGAATCTAACTTTTTCGGTCGTCTTACTAAGCTCCGACAGATAGGCACATTGTAAGAATATATTAAAGCCTTTGAAGCATTAGCCTTCCGTATCGGAGGTCTAGCAGATGAATTCTACTTGGAATGTTTTATCAGTGGTCTCAAAGGCACCATACAAGCCCATGTCCGAATGCACCACCCAGTCTCATGGCTGGCAGCTTGGACAATAGCTCGAGAAGCAGAATGCACATTAGCGCCCCAATCAACATGTAAAAATTTCATAGCCAAGGGATGCGCTACCCAGGCTCCGAGCACTACCCAAACATTTAAGGTTCAAAAAGTGTCACCAACAGAAATGGCGAAAAGAAGAAAGCAAGGATTGTGTTACTACTGTGATGAGAAATACTCCCCAAGACATAAATGCAAGGAACCCAAATTCTTTCAAATTGAATCTACTAATCATGGTTCATCTGAGGAAGCCCCACCATTTGAGGGACTAAAGGAGGAACATGAGGACAACCAGCTAGATAATGAGCTTCCAGCTACACCTAAAGAACCAGCTATCTCACTTCATGCTTTGGGAGGACTTTCTTCTCCATTAAGCATCGCCCTGTGGTAGTCTTGATTGATAGTGGTAGTATGCATAACTTTATCCATCAAAGGATCATCGAAGCAGTGCATTTGTTTGGCAGAGGAGTCTCTAATTTCTAAGTCTAGATTGTTGATGGGGGGTTAATGAAATGTGAAGGCCGTTGTGAAAATTTCAAACTTCAATTGGGGGCTTATCACCTAAAGACCCACATGTTTTCCATGAACTTGGGTGGGTGTGACATTGTCTTCGGTGTTGAATGGCTCTGCACACTCGACCCAATCACAATGGATTTCCAGGAGTTATATATGAGCTTTAAGCAGCATGACCACATTCATACCCTCCGTGGACTCCATGCAGGTGCTCCTTCTATCATCAGCTGGTATAGGATGGAAAAATTGTTAAAAAAGGGCCACCATGGAGTTATAGCCCAATTTAATGCGATCCAGGCCTTCGAACCCACTTCTCTTCATATTCATCCTGAGATGCAACAGGTCTTAAACAACCATCTGCAGGTCTTTGACAAGCCTCATGAGCTTCCACCCCCGAGAGGGGAACATGACCATAGCATTACTTTGGTCCCAGCTGCACAACCACCAAATGTGCACCCATATAGATATCCTTTTGCCCAAAAGAATGAAATTGAAAAAAACATCAAGGAACTCTTGGAAGCCGGTGTCATTCATCCTAGCATTAGTCCTTATTCATTGTCGGTGGTCATGGTGCTCAAGAAAGATGGGGAATTCCATATGTGTCCAGTCTTCAAGGCCCTCAATAAGCTGACAGTCAAAGATAAATTTCCCATCCTGGTTGTTGATGATTTGTTGGATGAACTAAATGGGGCTCAATTCTCTACTAAGCTCGACCTTCGCTCAGGCTATCACCAAATTCGCATGAAAGAAGTAGACATTCCAAAGACTGCTTTCCAAACTCATGAAGGCCATTATGAATTCCTGGTCATGCCATTTGGTCTCTATAATGCCCAATCCACTTTTCAGAGCCTCATGAATCACCTGCTCAAACCATATCTCGGAAAATTTTTCCTTATTTTCTTTGATGACATCCTCATCTACAACCTCACCTGGGAAAAACATATTCAACATCTAGATCTTCTCTTGCAACAGCCCTAGAAGCATAAATTACTTGTCAAATTGTCCAAGTTCTCTTTTGGCATGGAAGAAGTTGAGTATTTGGGCCACATTGTGGGGCGTGAATGTGTCAGGGTGGATCCCAAAAAGATCCAGGCAATGCAGGATTGGCCTCAACCAAAGACCTTGAAGAGTTTGAGAGAATTTTTGGTTCTCATCGGCTACTATTGCAAATTTGTCTGCAATTATGGTGGCATTCCTAGACCCCTCACTCACCTTCTAAAAAAAAAATGATTCCTCTAGAATGATGAAGCGCAACATGCATTTATAGCTCTCAAACATGCCATGTGTTCCACTCCCATATTGGCACTACCCGACTTCACCAAATCCTTTGTGATTGAATGTGATGCTTTAGGTACGGGTATTGGGGTTGTCTTAATGCAAGAAGGTTGACCCTTGGCCTTCACTAGCCAATAACTAAGTGGGACAAATCTGGGACAATCTACCTATGAGAAGGAGATGATGGCCATCTTACATGTAGCGGATACCTGGTGACCATACTTATTAGGGCGGCGTTTCCAAATCTGCATAGACCATCAAAGCCTTAAATATTTTTTGGAGCAACGCCTATCCTTGCCACAAAAAAATAAATGGCTAGCCAAAATGTTGGGATATTATTATGAGATAATTTACAAGATAGGGTGCGAGAATGTCGTAGCAGATGCTTTATTAGGCCAATTTGGAAGAGGAAAGCACCCTTATAGCAATCTATCTTCCCATTCCAGAGTGGATTGAAGATGCTCGCTAGGAATAGTTTTCACATCCTTCGCTCTCCCAACTCATTAATAAATTATAGGCATATCCAAATTCCACAACGGGCTAGTCTTGGAAGGATGAGATTCTTTGCTACAAGGACAAAGTAGTGATATCACCAACATCCACTCTCAAAAGTCACATTTTGGCAGAGTTGCACTCATCTCCCACTACAGGCCATTCAGGCTTTTAGAAGACTTATGCTCACACTTGACGTTCATTGTTTTAGATAGGCATTGAAAAGGACATTCTTACTTTTGTAGCTGAGTGTGATGTGTGTCAGCACCACAAAGGAGAAACAGTAAAATCCCCAGGCACCTTATAGCCATTGCCCCTGCCTACCTTAATCTAGATGGAGGTTTCTATGGATTTCATTACTGGTCTTCCAAAGTCAGGCAACAAGTCAGTCATCATGGTAGTTATTGAAAAACTTTCTAAGTATGCTAATTTTCGCGCCGTACCCCACCCTTTTACACCTGCTTTGGTGGCTCAATATTTCGTGGACTAGATCTTCAAATTACATGGCATGCCCACTTCCATTGTCTCTGATCGTGACCCAATCTTCACCAGTAACTTTTGGCAGGAACTCTTCAGGCTACAAGGTACCCAACTACAACTCAGTACTTCCTATCATTCCCAAATTGATGGTCAAATTGAAGTAGTCAACAAATGTCTTGAGACCTACCTTAGGTGTTTCACTTCAGAAAACCAACATCTATGGGTATAGTGGTTACCTCTAGCCCAATGGTGATATAATACTAACTATCATGCCACCACCAAGATGACTCCATATGAAGCAGTTTATGGTCAACTCCCTCCTTCACCTACTTCGTATATCCAGGGATGCTCGAAGGTAAAAGCAGTCGATCAACTCCTACAGAACCATGCAACCATGCTTTCCGACCTCAAAGAGAATCTCCATCGAGCTCAAAATCACATGAAGCAATAGGAAAACCAACATCATTTAGAGGACCAATTTCAAGAAGGGGATCAGGTTTTCTTGAGGCTACAACCATATAAGAAAACATCACTCAAAGACAAGGGTTGTTTGAAGTTATCTCCAAAATTCTATGGACCGTATCAAATACTTCAGCGCATCAGAGAAGTAGCCTACAAGCTAACCCTACCACCTATTGCAAAAATCCATCTCGTATTCCATGTCTCATGCCTCGGGAAAGTGGTTGGGAACCATTGTAGAATTCAATCCAGTCTACCCGAATTGGATGAGGAACTTTCAATCTGGCTCCAACTTGAATAGGTTCTTGACGCACAAGAATGACACCTGCATAGCCACACAATCAAGGAAGTCCTTTTCAAATGGAAAGACACCTCTCCAGAAGATGTGACCTAGAAACCAAGCACTATTCTTCAGCAGTTTCCGTAGCTTCAGCCTTGACAACAAGGATATTTTATGGGGGAGGGTATGTTAGGGTCCAACCCTAACCCCATTATGTAATAGGGTTGAGTCACAGTTATAGTTAGTTAAACAATCAATAAAGCCCATATTAATAATTGTAAGTGGTTGACCCGCATTTAAAGAAGGGACCACACTTACTTGCAAATGGGCCATGATATTAGATAGATGGTATTAATAAGAACCATGCCACTGACCCATGGTATTGCATGTATGAATCCTATATAAAGGATAGAGACTCTCCTTGAGGAGTGTCATGTCTTATTTTTTACTTGAGCCCAGCTCTATTGGAGGTTTCCGCCTCAAAGAGGCACGTGAACATTTCTTTCCTCTCTAAATAGTAAAATATATGTTGTTATTTCTTATTTTTCTGTGTTTTGGGTATATTTCTTCGCATATTTGGTATTGTGGTATCTTCTCACAAGTCAGGAGCATAACATCAAATAAGTGGTATGATTTTCATGTTTTCATGTTTCTCATGTTGAGTTTTCATTTCAGCAGGTTACTCATTATAAATATTGCATCGAGATTAGTTATAAATGTCCATAAGAAGTGTGTTTTGGTTTTAAGCGGTCTTGTTGGCCATAGGTGTCATAGGAAAACGTGGATATCGTTCCCCTAATGGGGAGTGTTTTGTAACATCCCTAGGTTAAAATTTCATGTAATAAAGTTAATAAAGGAAAATAATACTAAGTTCATGGGACACATATTCAAAGCTAAATGTTGGGAAAAACGTCCTAGTGGGTGTCACGTTTGGTTTATTATGGCTATGGAAATTGGAAAATGCATTGGCAAAGGAAGAGAGGCATTAATTCACATTTTATTTATGAAAATAAAGGAAAATAGGAGAAAATGGAGATGAAAGGTCACACATTTTCATGTGAGGAAAATTGAAAAGAAAAAAACAAGAGAATGAAGAAAATAGAGGCCTCAATAATAAAAAGGCTTATGGGGACCAATTTAGATATATTTTCAATTCATTTTTGGAGATATTTCTCTATTGTCTCATAATATTGCACACTTATATCATTCTTGGAGCACTCTAGCATTAGAGAAAGGAAGGAAAAGGAAGGATAAAGAAAGAAAAGGACAAGCAAGGAAGTTTGGATCAAGAAGCTTCAATATGAAGACTTTTAGGTAACAGGCTGCATGTATGATTTCCTAGCTAGTTTGTGAATGCATGCTACATGCATTTTTGTATTTGGTTTGCTTGTTGTCATTGTCATGGGTTTTTCTAGGTGTGATAGTGGCTTCATCCTTGCCTTTCCATTTTCAGATAGCTATGGTGTGATGGGGTTCTGTTATATAATTGAGCTTTGGATTGCGAGAAGATTTTCAAACCGGGTGAGGTAGTCTCAAGAAAAAATCCCAAGGGTTGGGAGTGGAGGTGGTTTAATCCTTAGGTAGCACTCAAAAAGTGGGAATATATAGGCAAATTTCTCAAGGTAATGGTGAATAAATCATAAGGAATTCAAGCTTGTTTTTTGTTTAGTGATCTCTTGACAAGTTTTGGTGGGATAGCGGTAGCTTAAGGGTGGCGCTGGTTTAATCTCCTAAAATCCCTAGTCATTTATGTTTTGGTTTCCTTATGTTATACCTTGATAGGTTTTTGCGAGATCGTGGGAGCATGAGGGTGGAGGTAGTTTAATCTCCACGAAGCCCTAGTTCCTTATTCCTTCAGTCCCACATTCATTCTTGTAATATGACACAAGGGTGATTGATTGTAAGAAAGATTTGGTTAAGCTCAATATATGTTTGGGTGGCACATGGAAGTCCCTGCCTTCGTTGGATTTTGAATATGTTAATAAGAGGTCTTTTCCTATTGCATTGTATGAGTACTTTTACTTGTGATTATGCAGTGTTGATGGTCGTTTTATCATGGTTATTATTTCAGTTATATGTTGGTTATAAGCATGGTTCCATAATAGGTTCTAGATATGGGTGTTGACATGTTTTGATTATTTAATGAATGGTTAATTAATGCATGAGCTAAGAAATGTTATTTCAACTATTATTTCAGAATTATGCCTTCTTATTGATTCTCAAATAATTTTTAGACCCCTATGTTTAGATATGCATTCACGACCTATAGATTACATGTTCACCATAGGCTTAATGAAATAAGTTTCATGGTTAGGTTTTGTTAGGTAATTCCTTGATCAAGTTTTGTATGAATGGATTTTTCCTAATGTTATTTATCATTTTGGAATGTCTTATTGGGTTCTGGGCAATGATCTCGAGTCTAGCTTGAAATGCTAGCTTAGAATGCAAGACCACACCGTCTAACTAGAAGTTTAGGGCCATAAGTGCACCCTTATAGGATTATGTGTGCGTTTGGAGGCCTATAATACAATGGAGGCCTTTTCATGCATGTCGGCTTGGGCCCAGGTCACTAAAATGGAAATCCAGCTCAAGGTTTGGGCACTTGGAGTGGTTTTTTTATCTCCTAGGTGTCTTGTAGCTCTCGAGGAAGGTCAGTAAAGTTCCAATTTTTCGACTCCACTTCCTTAAATATACTTAGGATTTTGGGTAACATCATTGTATCCTTAGGCTCATGTTTACCTTGACAGTCCAGTTAAAGTGGGTAAATGTTAGAAGGGTTGGTTATAGAGGAATTGACATCTAGGTTGCACCAGTACTAAGTGATATGGGGTTGATCCAATTGGTACTACTTTAAAATAATATACATTAATAACCATATTTTAATAAAATGTTCATTATATACTAAAATATTTATATAACTACTTTTTATTTAGAGAAAGACATAAAGAGATAAATTAATTCAAATAAAAAGATAATTTTTTAACTAAAGTAATTTGTACATACTACTAGGAAGCCATGTGTAATTCATTATGTGCAATATGGAGTTGAAACTTGCTATTTAAAAATTATTTGTAGAAAAACTAATTGAGTAATGTGTAAATATATGTAATTTCTTCCATGCTCAACATATATATGTAATTTCCCAAGTCCCTTAAGATGAAAACTTACACACACACACACACACACACACATATATGCACCCAAGTCCTTGTTGGAAAATAAAAAGGTAAAAATATTTTCATATATTGATAATTACTTGTCATATTCCTGTAGTCTTATTAATTTCTCTTTGTGTTCTTCTTTTATCTTATTTTCATCAAAAAATCAAAAAATCAAAACATGAAGATCAATGAAACAATATATAGGCACTCAACTAAGGCTAAAACCGCTTTATATGGGAAAAACTAGTCAAACTCTTCCACTAGCATGTTCAAATCAAACTTGAGACAATCGAAGACCTTAAACCAAACCAAAAGAACTTCATCCTCCACCGAGTTGGACCCCAAATTATATTTCCAAATTCAAATATAAGTTGCAACAATATTTCATTAACACGACATTAATACCACATCAAAGACAAAATATTGGCCCTACTGCTATAGACTTTCATCCCATCTTCAACACTACAACTTTGTGATGAGCCCCAATTTTGGTACAATTTGGGCTCATTTTGGCCTATTCTACTTGCTCAAACCATTCATTTTTTACTGCTTATGCATGCATTTCTTAGTTTATTCATGTTGTTTGTAGGAAGAAGGGTAGGCACTCTATCTACGTGACTAATGCATTGTGATTCCAGGTTTTGGCATTAAAAGGGAGCAAAAGACAACGAAAAAGGAGACAAGGAGACAATGAGGTGGCACTGCTGATTTTTAGGAGAGGATGTCCACGGTCTTGGGGACATTCCTCGTGATTCCCACCAAGAACTCTGAGCTCCAATCCATCTCCCCTCCGAGCTTAAAAGCAACCAGCTGTTCTACAGGAACAACAGTTATAAACTGCTCTACAGGAACAGCAGTTATGACCGTCCTACAGGATCAGCAGTTAAACTCTAGTTGGACAGCCGAGCTCCTAAAATCAAGGACACTTGTTGGATCATCATTTTTGTATAAGTGTAGAGGCCTTAGCCTTGGATAGGTTGTTGAAACTCTCATATTGCTATTGTAATTTTCGAGCACAGCTCAGTTTTTGTTCCTTTTTGTAAGCCAATTTGGCATGATATTAGATTATGAATAAAGAAGGCAGATTTTGATCTAGTTCTGAGTTTTCTTAAGGAGACTATAGCTCTTAGGTTAGGGCCCAACCTGAGAGCCATAGATCCCCTCTGCTGTAGTGTTGTTTCCATTTCATTTCAGCACTTTGAGCTTTTCATTTGCACATGCAATTCGAATTACAGGTTGTTAAGTTGGTCTTTTTCATGAGTTAGATAGGAGTTGCTTATGGTGAATTTGTTTCGACTTGCTTAGCGTAGCAGAGGATAGATATAATCGATTGGAGCTCCAACAAAAAGGTTGTTAAGGCTCACTGCCACCTCATCTGGGATTGGAGTGAAGTCCATGACTAACCACCAAAAATACGCATTTCTTTATTCCATGATTGCTGCAAACACAGTCACGTTATGTTAGATGCTGTCACATGATTCACACCTGCACCACACTCCTTTACCACGACTTCATGCACATTCTCCTTCGCGTTTAGATTGCTGTTCATTGAATTTACAAGCACAGGTAGTTTAGGGTGATGCATCTTCGGTTTGGTGATAGTCACAAGCATTTGTTCCATTTACACTGCTTTCTCTCGTTCCATTACTTCGTCCTCCATCTTGATCACGCATGCAAACACATCTTTGACCCCTGCTCTACTCTGTCATCTCCCAAAGTCTTTCACTCCTCACGTACTTCCATTCTCTAGCCCTTTCGTTGACATAGCCCTTTACCTTCCAACCTACTCCCTACACTCACTTCCCATCCTATTCTTCCACTTCTATAGCCATCACCAGCCTCATTCCTACCTTACACATATCCCTCTACCATTTCATCATCCCTCCATCACGCCAAACACTCACGGTAGGTCATCCTGTAGCCATTTGTAGACATCCTGTAAAAACCAGAGTATCCTGTAGGATTCCCTGCAGCCATCCTGTAGGAGGCCACTCTCTCGGTTGCTGAGCATCTGAATGCGAGGAACCTCTATGGATGGATGTTAAGGATCCCTAGGGACCTCTCCTAGCCTTCCCAACCTGTCCCACGCTTTCCTTCCTTCTCCATCCCATCTTCACAATCAAACCCTAGTTAGCACAAAATCACAATCATTCCACACACTTAAGGGAAAAATACAAAAACATATCTTTCATGATGCAAGTAGTTTAGATCCATGCATTTGCACTTATTAGAGGTAACATCAGCATTGGTAGAAGTTTCATTCACATGTTTTGCATTGTAGAGGTTAGACTAGTTAAATTAGGGTTTCCTAGGTTTACATGCTTTGATTTGCTTTCAGTCCATTTTGTCAAGTAGAGTAGTTTTCCTTTGAGAATAGCTTTCGTCCATCAATTAGCAAGCTTCTTCTGAGAGCCTATAGAAGTTGGCTTGAGCCCTAGCGGACTTGTGCCAGCTGACCAAGTGACAGCTGCGACAAGAGCTAGTACTTGTGCATACAACATCGTCGTTTCCAAGTTTGTACGAACTACCGGGTTGATAAAATGAGAGACAGGAAGCCCCAGGAGTTGTAGCATTATTGCTACAATACTGGAGCTCACCATCTTTTTGGCGCCGTTGCCGGGGAAGCGTCAGAGTATTAGTAATTGTTGCTTTTCTTCTACTTTCGTACTCTTACTTCTGCTCAGTAGTTTATTTCATTTCCATTCTGCAAAAGTAGCTTAGCATTTCCTGCTTTCCTAGATTAGCATTTCCTGCTTTCATAGATTAGCATTTCCTGCTTTCCTAGATTAGCATTTCCTGCTTTCATAGATTAGCATTTCCTGCTTTCCTAGATTAATATTTCTTGCTTTCCTAGATTAGCTTTCCAATTCTGCAATTTCATTTGAGCAATAGTTAGTTGTAGATCACTTTGTCTCAGTTTTGCAGGTACCAAAGAAAAAGAAAAAGCACTCAAAAAAAAGAAAAGTCCTTTCCATTTCATGCCTCGTAGGAACCGAGATAGATCAGGCAAATTCCTACAAAACACCCCCACCACATCACTGAGTCACCCTTCTCTCTTCTTTGGTGACAGTGACCCAAAGGAACCTATAGGTGAACATCCTAAGATATACCAAGACCCTATAGAAGAAGAAGAGTTAGAAACCACTCCATCTGAAGCCATGGCTGATAATAGGAGAGAAGATGAGAGAATAGAAGGAGCTTTCCCCATCCGAGAAACCAATGGAGATATGAAAATGAAAAACATTAGCCCCTCCGCCTTGCCTCACTTCCATGGACTGACCACTGAGGATCCTGATACCTTCTTGTTTGAGTTTGTTGTCCTTTGTAGAACCTATGACTATACTGAAGATGAGCAAAAGCTGAAGCTTTTCCCTTCCACTCTTAAGGATGCAGCACTACGCTGGTTCATGGGATTACTTGGGAGTAGCATCGCTACTTGGGCTCAGATGCAGCAAGCCTTCAATACCAAGTATAGGGATTATTGTAGGTCCAAGGAAACCAAGGGAGAGATCTTTCGAATGACCATGGGGAATGATGAGTCTTTAGAGGATTATGAGGAGAGGTTCCAACTTAGCTATAAACGGGCTAGGTGCACACTTGACCCTGAATCCCTCAAGTTGGTTCTACTCCGAGGAGTCCCTGAAGATCTCTTAGACACCCTTCACATGTTAGCTGGGGGGGACATTTACCAACTGCCTTATGAGGACATCAAGGCTGTGTTTCGAAATCATTCCAGGGCAGCTAGAAAACGAGGTAGAGGAAATCTCCTCTCCACCGGTGTCCCTTTCTCCAAACATGAGTTTACAAACCAATTAGAAGATCTTAAGAGTGAGGTGAGACAGACCATTGCCATGCAGCTGGACACATTCAGGATCCCGCAGAAGAAAGAAGAAGCTGAGAGAGCCTTGGCTGTCTTCTGTCCTAGGTGCACCAGAAGACACCCTAAGAACGAATGTCCATTGCATTCGGTTGAAGTGTGTTTCGTTTGTGAGGAGGACCACCCAACAAATCAGTGTCTAACCTTACCTAGGTTTAAATCTATGTACCAAGGAACCGAAGCCCCCACTGAACCTCGCTACTTCATCAACCAAAGGAGGCCTCAAGGATCTAGACCTTATCAGCAGGGGATGCAAGGGGCATCTCAAGCTTATTACAACCCCAACCACTCGACTCCCATGCCTTCCTGGGGTCCCCCTGCTCATCCTTCTTGGTCCATGCCTCCTCCATGGTCTTATCCACCTCAGTACCCTACTCAACCTACTTCTCATCCATATCACTCACATACCCAGTCGCAGCCTCAATGGAGTGCTCCTCAGTCGGGGTGGAGGCCCCAATACAACACTCCTCCTGCCATTTTGCCTCTACCACTAGTTCAACCTCAGCCTTTACCTCCTGCTCCTCCAAGGCAACCTCAGATGTCTGCTCAACCGAACCCAAACCCCAACAATAGACAGGCTCAATAGGTATATACTGGAGAGACCTCATGCCCTACCTATGTTGTGGAGATCCAGGAGATCAATCTTAGATCTAGAAAGACTCTTCCAGATCGCCAACCTCCTCCCCCAGAGGATGAGGAAAACCATCAGGAGAGTGAACCAAAGCCTATTCCACCCTTTCCTGAGAGACTAACAACCACCACACAACCTAACCCAGAAGAAGATGAGCTTTTGGGTGAGCTCAAGCAGTTGTGTGTAAAAATCCCACTTCTCCAAGCCATCAAGGATGTGCCAATATATAACAAGCTGGTTAAGGAGAAGTGTTTCAAACACCCAGGCAGACGGAAGAAAGATGCCTCAACTATCAATGTCATAGGACAGCTGTCTGACCTTATGCTAGGACAAGTCATCTGCCCAAAGTACCTAGATCCTGGAAGTCCTGTAGTAGATGTTCACATCAATGGCACCATTATCCCCCACACCTTGATTGATCTGGGGGCGGCCATCAATGTGATGACCAGGGATACCATGCTTAAACTCAATCTTCAGGTTTCCTTGAGGAAGACCTCGACAGTACTGCAATTAGCAGATCGCTCCACCGTGACTCCCGAAGGGATTGTGGAGGATGTCTTGGTCTCTATTGATTCTTGGGAATACCCTGCAGACTTCCTGGTTCTGCAACCAAAGGCCAAGCTTACTGGATATCCTCTCATCTTGGGAAGGCCTTGGTTAGCTACTACAGATGCTTACATAAGTTGTCGGGCAGGAAACATGACCATCAAAAATGGTCCCATGTCCAAGCAGCTAGTCCTATACCCTCCTGCCCAACCTTCTTTAGAGCATGATTTACCACTCTGGTTGGAGGATGGAGAGGAAGACGAGGTGTACTCTGCACCTCTGTGCACCCTAGATGCCACTAGAAGAGACCCTCCTACCGAGGATGATTTGATTGAGACCCTGATCCAGAATCCACCTTCCAGTGCACTATCTTTAGAGAAGTTGGTGGAGGATGCCCAAGCTAGCACCTTAGTGGACCTTTGTACAACTAGCCCTGTCACTCCCAGAGTCAAAAGTGTGGAGTTTGGCCCTGAGAGAGCATTAAAGATCGGCTCCTCCCTATCTCCTTCCCAGGAGAAGGAGTTGTGTAGCCTATTGGCCAACCACTTAGATGCTTTTGCTTGGAGCTATAAGGAGATGAAAGGAGTCCATCCCTCGGTCTGTACCCATCATATATACATCAAAGAGGATTGTAAACTAGTTAGGTAACCCCAGAGGAGAATGAATCCAACCCTTAAGGACATTGTCAAGGAAGAGTTGCAAAAACTGTTGAATGTCGGATTCATCTACCCCATCTCAGATAGTGAATGGGTGTCCCCTCTAGTGTTGGTTCCCAAGAAGAATGGGAAGTGGAGGATCTGTGTAGATTACCGTGAGTTGAACAAAGCTACCAAGAAAGACCATTTCCCTCTACCTTTCATAGACCAAGTGTTGGATGGACTGGCAGGAAAGAAGTTCTTCTCTTTCCTGGATGGGTTTAGCGGGTACAATCAAATCCAAATCAGCCCGGAAGACCAAGATAAGACCACCTTCACTTGTCCTTGGGTACCTTTGCCTACCGAGTCCTTCCCTTTGTGCTATGCAATGCTCCTGCTACTTTTCAGAGAGCTGTCTTGAGCATCTTCTCGGAGTTGGTCCATGATGCAGTGGAAATATACATGGATGACTTTACTCCTTATGGGGCCAACTTCCAGGAAGCATTGTCCAACTTGGGAAAGGTCCTAACCAAGTGCATCAAGATGAACTTGTCCCTTAGCACTGAGAAATGTGAATTCCTAATGACTGAAGGGACCGTGCTAGGCCATACCATTTCTTCCCAAGGATTGGAGGTGGATCCTAACAAAATTGCTCTCATCAAGAGGGTTCCACCTCCTCAAAAAGTAAGGGATGTCCGGAGTTTCTTGGGATTAGCAGGATACTATCGGAGATTCATTAAGGACTTCAGCAAGTTAGCCTCACCATTGTTTGGTCTGTTGGCAAAAGATGTGGAGTTTAATTGGACTCACGATTGTCAGAAGAGTTTGAATGAATTAAAAGACAAGTTAGTGTCAGCTCCAATCCTGAGAGGTCCAAACTGGGCCCTACCTTTCCACATCCACACTGATGCCTCGAACAAAGCCATAGGTGCAGCCTTAGGACAAGTTGAGCAAAAACTTCCATATGCCATTTACTTCGTTAGCAAAAACTTGTCCAAAGTAGAGCTGAATTACACTGTAACCGAGAGGAATTCTTAGCTATGGTTCATGCACTGAACAAGTTCCGACATTATATTACTGGTTAGCAGACTTTTGTACATACTGACCATGCTGCTATTAGATATTTGATGAATAAACCAAATGTGAATGCTCGTATTATTAGATGGTTACTTTTATTGCAGCAGTTTGATCTAACCATTGTTGATAAACCAGGGAGAGAAAATGTTGTTGCTGACTTCTTGTCTAGATTGGATTTGTCTGCAGATGAAGATGGGACGGTGGATGACCAGATGCCTGATGAGCATCTGTTTTCTATCTCAGTACTCTCTCCATGGTTTGCTGATATAGAAAACTACCTTGTTTCAGCTCAGTTCCCTCCGCACCTCTCTTCAAAAGAGAAGAGCAAAATCATCAGAAAGAGTGCCTCATTTACATGGATTGGGGGCAATCTGTTCAAGCTTGGCCCCGATCAGATCTTAAGGCATTGTGTAAGGGAGGAGGAAGTCTTTGAAATCCTCCTCACCTGTCATGATGGGCCTTGTGGAGGACATTTTGCAGCAAAGAGAACTGCCTTCAAGATCCCGCAGGCAGGCTACTATTGGCCCACACTTCATCAAGATGTCAGAAGACAGAAGATATGTCAGCCAGTGTGACCAATGCCAAAGAATGGGGAAAATGACCCAAAGGGATGAGATGCCTCTCCAACCTCAAGTGACTCTTGAGCCATTTGAGAAGTGGGGCATGGACTTTGTGGGTCCAATCAATCCCTCTTCGAGGCAGAGATCCTACATCATTGTGTGTACTGACTACTTGACAAAGTGGGCAGAGACTAAAGCAATCAAAGCAGCAACAGAAGAGAAGGTGGTCAAGTTCTTAAGAGAGAACATCTTCTACAAGTTTGGCTACCCAAGAGAGCTGGTGACCGATCAAGGGAGCCAGTTCACCTCCAACTTGGTTGAAGATCTACTAGCTCATCACAAGATCAAGCATAGGACTTCCACCCCCTATCATCCTCAAGCAAATGGGCAGGTGGAAGTCACCAATAGAGCATTAGAAGGGATCTTGACTAAAGTGGTGAGCAGCAGCAGAAAGGACTGGGCAGATCGCCTGGTTGAAGCCACATGGGCTTACAACACCACTTGGAAGACCACCACCGGCTTCACACCTTATGAGCTGGTCTATGGGAAGAAAGCTTTGCTGTCCATTGAGTTTGAGTATAACACTTTGAGGATGGCAGCTCAGCTGGACCTAGATCTCAGCCATGCACAGCAAGAAAGGTTATTGCAGCTGAATGGACTGGATGAGCACCGCATGTAGGCCCTCCTTCACTCAGAAGTGGTTCAACTTAAGAGGAAGGTGTGGCATGACCAACATCTCCATGACAAGCAATTTCAGCCGGGAGATTGGGCTTTGTTGTATGATTCCAGATACAAAGATTTCAAGGGGAAGTTGAGAACCAGATGGCTGGGACCATATTCAGTGGAAAAGTGTCATGACAATGGATCTGTCCTCATTCGAACCATTGATGAGGAAGCCATTCCCATGCTTGTCAATGGGCATCGATTGAAGATCTACAGGAAGCCTCCCTCAAGACAAGAGTTCATCAAAACAATGGAGAAGGCAGTATTGGTCATAGAGAAGGGTCCTTCCCCTGCTTTGGGCACACCCTGAAGCATCTAAAAAAAAAAAAAAAAAGTAAAAATATAAATAAATAATAAAGATCCTTGGGTGAAAACCTCTCTGAGGTGCCCAAGGCAGGTGCTAGGGGTGAAAACCTCATTGAGGCGCCCCTGCTATCTTCCAAAAAAAAAAAAAAAGAGATAAAGATCCTTGAGTGAAAACCTCTCTGAGGCACTTAAGGCAGGTGGTAGGGGTGAAAACCTCATTGAGGCGCCCCTGCTATCTTTCGAAAAAAGAGAAAAAAAAAAAAAAAAAAAAAAAAAAAAAAAAAAAAAAAACAAGATCAATAAGTCATTATGTGAAATTTGCATGCAGATTGCAGGTGTTCTATGGAGGAGAGGAAGCCTCTCAAGTCAAATTCAAAGGTCCTTCTCATGCAGCCAGGACACCTCACAAGCTCCTCCTCCAAGAACGCTTATGTTTTTCAAGGTATGTGCAATTTTATCATGGTTTGAATCTTCTACAGGAAACTGCTGTCTTTCTACAGGAAGGCATAGTTTTTCTACAGGAAGGTGCAAATTTCTACAAGAAGAGCTGCCTGTCTACAGGAAGCTCTGTACTTCTACAGGAAACTTCCTGTAGAAGCTCAGAACGAGCCAGAATGCGTTTCATGAGCAGATCTGATGACTACGGGTTGGTGTGGACGCATGCAAGCCTCTCTTGGGCCCATGCACGACGCTAATACCTTGCTCCACCATCCTCGTCGCCATGCAACTAAGATCCCTGCACCAGCAAACCAGATCAATGAGTTCTCGTGGAAAAATCAGTTGTCAGAGAAAAATGAACACCGAGAGCTCATACCACGTTCATGTCGAGCATCAGAAGCTTTGGGAGCGCGATTAGCAGGTCATCTCCATTGTCAAGTAGCATGCACCCAAGGAGGTGAGACTGTTACAAGGCACCCCGCGGGAATCCTGTAGCAGTCAAACCTGCAGGAGTGGATACCATTCATCGCCCAGCCATCTGCAAAAAACACACGGGCGCATGCAACCAGAGCGTCCACTACAGCGCTAGCATCCTGTAACCACGAGCCTCCAGGACTGTGTAAGCCACATGCAGCAGGTAGATCCGTCGTCCAAAAACTAGAAATCATGTGCAGACGCGCACAGGTAAGTGTTCTAATCCTTCCTTCCATCAAATCGCATGAGTATCACTTTGATTTGTTTGCATGGCGTAGAAATGAATGGTTGAGCGGCCGTAAGGCCAGTTGACTGGCCACGTTGGCTAGTGAAGGGATAGTCAGATGATGGGTGGCAGCCACGACAAAGGGAACACGCAGCACGCACGTGAAGATCAGTCCCGTCAACGGAGAAACGAGTTTAACCGAAAAGGGCGGCGGCAGATCTGTGGGAATGAATGCGGCAGCAAGCGAATGTGCAGGCGGATGATGGGTCACGTCACCCAACGGTCCGGTGGGGACAGCTCATCCTCCGCGCCACGAGCTGCGCCGATTCAAAATCTAATCGGCTAGATTGTGCACGTATATCCATCCACCTCCACTTCAAAACTTGAGTAACTCTTCTGAATACCTCTGCATGTTGATACGCCAAGCTTTCGGCCAACTGAACACCAGTGAAGCACACCTCAACCGCAGTCCAACTACCGTTCTCCCCGAAGCAGTTTCTACAGGAACGCAGCTCTATAGGAAGGTGAAGTCTTCGCGTAAGAAAAGGTGGCAGAAAAGAGGTAACCCTGAAACTCCTTCCGCAATTGGCTTTCAAAGGTGGCAAGGTCATTATTCACAGTCTGGTCATAAAAAAATATTGGATTGTCGTGCCTATACTATCGCTTCTACAGGATAGTAGTATAATTAGACTGTGGTCTATGAATTCATTGCATGCTCTGTCTATAAGACCGAATTTCCTTTGTATCTACCGCCTTTGGTCAAAACCACTGTGTTCATCATGCCTGGTGGGTTTATCAGGCGAGAGCCCACTGATTCAAATACATTAAGGAGAAACCCGGCAGTGGTTGAGCTCTTCACTAGAGCACAATGGATGCCTTTTTGTGATAAACTACAGGGCTACGATGATGAAGTAGCCCAGGAATTCTTCCAGGCATTGAAACCTAAATCCCAGACACTGGCCACAGTAAGCTTCAGAGGTCTCAGCCTCCAACTCAGCCCAGAGCATATAAGTTGAATCACAGAACTGCCCATGGGTCTGTCGTGGGATAAAGAAGAGCGGAAGCAGAGCCAGCAAGCAAAGAAGGAGTTCTTCCCACCTGAAGAATCATTCACAGAGGACAAAAATGGGGTGAAAAGGACAAGCCTGTTGCCCCCATGGAACGAAGTCAGTTTGCAAATTATGAAATATATCACCTGTGAGGGTCGTTACAGCATCGTATATGCGTATCACTTCAGGCTGCTCAATGAACTAAGACACCAGATTGACCTCCCTGCAGCACAGAGGCTGAGCATTCCTTACTTTTTACTGCAGTACTTGATGGAGTGCTCCACAAAGCTCAAGGACGGAATTCCGGATCAGGTACCCACCATGGGCTAGTCAAGCTTCTTGTGGAGGATGCTCTCCACTCATATAAAGTCCCCCTCGCTTGGGAATCATTTAGGAATTTAACAAGAGAAGGGAACATAAAAATGTTGCTTGAAGAAACGGAATCCTCTAGCGGTGAAGAAGAAGATCCAGTAGCCGAGAGTAAGAAAGGGAAAAGCCAAAAGGTCCCGACTCCAACACAGAAGAAAGAACGAAAGGAGAAGGAGGGAAAGGATGACAGAGCAAAAGAGGACACCCCCATCCTGTCAGCAAGGGAAAAGAGGGTGAAAAGCAGGGCAGTCAAAACTGAGGTGGTCCCTGCCAGCCCAAGCACCTCGTCAGCTCCTGCAGTCAAAGCCAAAAGCAAAATCCATGCAGCCAAGCAAGAAAAGGTGGTGAGAGTTGCATCTGCAGGAACGAAAACACAGGCTTCTACAGGAAGCCCGAAAACACAAACACAGGCTTCTACAGGAAGCCCGAAAACAAAGACAAAGGCTTCTACAGGAAGCCCGAAGATCAGAAAGGAGCAGGCTTCTACAGGAAGCCCAAGAGCAACGACCAAGGCTTCTACAGGAAGCCCGAAAATCGTTGGAGAACAGGCTTCTACAGGAGGCCCAAAAACGGAGACAAAGGCTTCTACAGGAAGCCCGAAAGTGCAACCACAGGCTTCTATAGGAAGCCCGAAGACAGAGACAGGGGCTTCTACAAGAAGCTTGAGATTGGAAAGAGGGCCTTCTACAAGAGGCCCGAAGGTCATTGAGAAACATCCTCCTATAGAGAGTTCAAAGACAAAGAAAGAATCTTCTACAGGAGGCCCGAAAGTGGGCAAAGCAGGGTCTTCCACAGGAAGCCCGAAATCTAAAAAGGAGGGGCCCTCTACAAGGAGCTCCGAGAGAGAAAAACACAAGAAAGAGAAGGCTGGCATTCTCGAAAACGAGGCAGCAGCGGCACTGGCCGCCCTCAGCACACCTCCAAAACCGAAAGAGAAAAGGGAGAGGGAGACCCCTCTACCACCTGAAGCCAAGAGAAGCAAGAGGATGACCGTGGGCAAGCCACAGCCTCCACCCAGCAGCCAAACCACTTAAGGGGATGTCCCTACTTCACCCAGTGCAAGGACCCCCTCTAAAACATCAGCTACCCCCGAAAAGGGGAGCCCAAAAATAACTTCCTGGACACGAAAGATAGGCCAGTCGCCTTCCGAAGCCCGACTCAAGGAAATAGAAAAAGGGAAGGAAGCATCACCCTCGTCACCACTAGTGTTATAGACATTTTTGTGCCTCGCGTCAAGGAGTAGGAAATGTCGATAATTACAGGGATCCTCAGTCCCTAAACATGTTGTTCTTACCCCTAAAAGAACAAGGTCATCAATCAACAGCACTTCCAATCAGTTCTCCACCTGAAAACACTTCAGAACAGGCTTATTTTGGATCATGTCAGCTGCTTAACTGAGCTTCTGCGCTGTATTGCAACTGTCCCACTCTGTACCTGCGCTGGAAGTCAAAAACAATGAAGGCTACCTGCGCTGGGCGAGATTGGCCAAGTGGCACAGTCCTCCTGCAAGGTGTCAATTGCCCAGGAAGCTTCCAAACTGACACTTGGGTCATGAGATTCGCCCTGTGATGAGTAAGAGGTACTTGATCACCATGTGTAAGCAAGGATCTCCAAGTGGACACAGGAACTGAAGATTAACTGGAGATGGAGAGGACACAAGGCAGCTTCATGTCAGTCTCAAGCTGACTCATCCTTTTCTCTTCTCTCCTATATATAGAGCTCTTCTATGAGGTCTATAGAGGCTGGAATTTTTTATAAGCAAGGAGGTGCTGTTGGTATACTGCCAGGATTATTGGGTGATTGTTTTACTAGAGGTGAAGAAGAGAGTTCTTGCTGCCGAGGAGGTGCTGCTGGATTGGGGCCAACATCATTGGTTGTAACTTCCTCTGGAACCCTGTTACTTTCTATCAATAAAGTTTGCATGTTCTTCTATATACTTGTTTTACATAGATGCTTTTGTGTTTACATGTATATTTGATGCAACCTAATCCATGCTTCAATTATGATTGCTTGTATCTCGTAGTTTGCTCCCTTTTGTTATGCAGATTCTGTGTGTAGCTGGATCGGCTTGGAAAGTAAAGAGCTGGGAACGGGATACAAAGCGAGAAGGACAAGGATCGACTAAGCGCAAGACACCAGGTTGGTTGATCCTCTTTCTATTCTCTCTGTGCTTTCGTAAAGATGAACATGAAAACTTTGTCATTCAGTTGTTGCTAAAGTCTGTCACCTTTAGAAAGGGTTAGTGTCATCCGCATCGGATACTTTTCCCCACAACAAACTGGCGACTCCGCTGGGGAGATCCTAGTATCTTGCTGTTGTAGTATTTTGCTATTCATTTCTTGAAGAAAGGAGTACCGAATCGAAAAGCTTTTGACTCTATCAAAAGCGAAGTAGAGGGTTTTTGCTACTCTTGCTCCTTTGCTGAGCAAATTCAAGATTTAAAGAGCTAATCTACAGATGAATCCTTACTCTTTGTGATAGATCTTTATCCTCTTGAACATCCCTTAGCCTGTACTTAACCCATAGCATTTTATTTCAGTCAAAACAGTACATTTTTGAGCTTTTTATGACCCGGAATTCTTAGCAGACGTAACTCTCGTAAGTCAGTGCAGGCTGTCCACAGGCAGTCTGCATTACAGCGCAGGTGCTCCCTTCGGGAACTGCGCTGAGACTGAAACTGGCAGACCAGTGCCTGCGCTGGTCCAGTTGGCCTTAGTCTAGCTCAGCTCTTCCTTTGTGTCTTGGCCCTGTTTGCACTTGTTTTGACTGATTGCTTGCTGGTTATTGTATTTGCTGTAGACCACTTCTCCTTGACATTATTCCGCCTCAGTTGTGTGATGAAATTGTAAACGTTCTTTCAGTATTTCTTGTTTCAGTTACAATTTCCCATTGTGAAAAGCGAACCTAGTAGCTGTGGCCTCTTAGATTGCGATCTTATGAGTTAGTGTTATTGCTGTTCATAGCTATTTTGGATTGGTTTGCTTCTCACTTTATGGTTTGAATCTATACTTTTCCTGTATTTAAAACAAGTCTTTCATAAGGTGTTCTTTTGATTGTGGACAAGCTTGTTTATTTTTACTTGAAAGTTGATTCAAAAATCATACAACAGTTTCCTTTTGTTAAGCATCAACATTAAGGATAACGAAAAGAAATACATGCATTGTGCATTTTGCATTTGACTGTATGCTTGACGATTTAGGAAAATGTGCATTTTAGTGTGTGTTCTTTGATCTGTGGAAAAAGTTGTGTCTTGCTCTTTCCTCAAGTAGATTAAGGTTTTCAAAGTTGAAAGATTGAAAAGATTTTGCTTCTCATTCTTAGATTGCATATAGGAAGTTGTATATATACATCTCGTGGCGAACCTGAAAGGAAAACTGTTAAGAAAGATCAACATTAAAATAAACTCAATTTACATAACAACGCTTTGGAATTTAACGCAAACATCTAGAGGTCTAGGTAGAGACGTGTTCCGGCGTCGTTAAACATAGTGACTGTCGATCTCTACGAAGGTGGGTGATTCCTCCTAAGAGTCGGTGGCACTAACACGGATTTGAGCTCCCGCGTACCGTCGCGTATATTGGGAGACCCCTATAGGCTTTTATCCTTTATCCTTAGGAAACCGTGTCGGCCGCCCTACTGATCGCGATGCAGTGAACACAGCATTCACGAAGATCGACCACCCATACCGTAAAACGTATTCTGTGGTTTCGCGAAAGGTTTGGCACACCCTCTGCCTAGATCTCCAGAGCAGTTTCTTTTGGCCCTTTTTCAAACTCTATAACTGAAAAGGTCCAACCGAGCATTTGTCACTTCGGGCTCGTTAATACATCGAAGGCGACTAGAGTCATCTTTAGCTTTTTCTCGACTCTTAAAACATGAAAAAGCAAGTTTGTGTCTAAAAGCGTCGTAAATAAAACTTATTTTAAAGCGGAACGTAATCACCTGTTATTCCCACGTTGATCTTTCAGTTGAAAAGTATGGAGCCCACCAACCAAGAAAGTAACCTTGGCGGAAGTCCAAATCCCTTCTCCTCTTGGGGAGATGTTGGTGCGCCTCATATGGCTACATTGTCACTTCCAGGATTGACAATCGGCCTTCCTTTTTGGCTCTTTTCAACTAATGTTGTCCAAATCGCCACTAATCCTGAGCAGTCGAATCAACTGTCAGAACAATCTAGAACTACCCACCAGCCTTCTACCTCTTGTGATACTTCCTCTGATCCTTCATCTTCGCAGGGTAGAGCTGGCAAAAGTCAGCCTCCCAAGGAGAAGAAAGAAAAGAAGAAGAAAGGGAAGAAGCAGAAGGAGCCTCTGGCGAAGGCGACTGGGGGCAAGCAGAAGAAAACTGACAAAAACCCACACACTGCACCGACCGGGCCTAAATCGCCATGTGTCATTTGCAAAGGGATCCATTTCCATCGTGATTGTCCTTGTATTCCCCGGATACTAAGGGACTGGTCCCCGAGGTTGCACAATCCGGTAGCATCAACCTCTGGTTGTCAAGTTGATTGCATTCCCTCAACTAGCGAGAGTGAAGGACGAAGAAGGGGACCAAGATCACCCTGTCTATTGTGTGAAGGTCACCATGCCATCCACAAATGTCCATTCTTAGATGAGGCAAAGAGAGTTTTGGAAGATCGCCCGGTGTCACCGGTGCAACTTCCGCCTGGATACCGAAAACTCGCGCCTAATCCCTCGATAGTTGAAAATCCAGTTGAACCACTCAAGTGGTCAGCTGATGTGTCAGTCATTGAGAATGAACCTACCGAATCTAGACCAGACGAAAGTCTAAAGGTCGAAACGGCAGTTGACCCGGTTCTTCCTTCAAAGGTTCTATCGTCCAATGACTCCGTCATTGAAGACCTGTCTTCAAATGACACCGTCACCGAAGTGTCGTCTTCATGTGACACCCTCACTGATGAGAACAAGGATGACACCATCCAAGTTCTCTTTATCAGCACCGACTCCGACGAGCATCCGGGCAATGCGCCCATTCCTTTATCGCAGGAAGGAACATCATCTGAGTCGTATCTGGCCGTATATTCGGTCCCACCACCAAGCAACCTGGTTGTATCCTTTGATTGGAATCAACTAGGCAGACCCCGGTTACCAGCCAGTACACCATTTAGAATCATTGTCCAGATCTATAGAATGGTTATGGCTGGTACTATCATTGATGAAGGGGCGTCTGTGAGTATCCTTTCCTCTATTGCTTGGAAAGCACTGGGTTCCCCAACGCTTTTACCTGAGTTGAGAAATCTCTCAGGTTTTGATAAAGGAACCAGTCGACCATTAGGAATCCTCCCCGATGTACCTGTTACATTGAAGGGGAAGACCGTCAGGATGAACGTGTTGGTAGTTCAAGGACCCTTGGATTATAACCTACTCCTTGGACGCGACTATATTTATTGCATGGGAGCGATAGTATCCTCACTCTTTAGAGTAATGTGTTTTCCACACGAAGGAAGGGTGGTCAAGCTCGTAGACCAGCTTTCATTTCCGGGATCTCGCATCGCAAATAGTCAAATACCAATCCTAAATGGTCTGTTCACTCAAGATTCGCCTCCGCCCCCAGTCCTCCTTCCCGATGAGCGCGAGTAATTCGGAAAGAAAGACTAGGACCCAGTGGGCATGCACCCTGGTCTGCTTCGGGCAGAAGAAACTCCGGGTACAAGGAAGAATTTCTGCAGGAGAACATGACTAGTCCGTACCCCGTCCGAAGGAAGTGGGGTTGTTCTGGAATAATGATCTTTTGTTAAAGTTATGTGTTTGGGAATCATTCACCTTTGTCTAAAAAAGTGGGCAATGCCCAAGTAGGAATTCCCTTATTGTAACAAGTAGTCACCATCTTTAAATTCAAGCCTCGCCCATCGAAACATATGTTTTGAAGGATAAGCAGGGGCAGTAAACTAAGAAGGAGACCGTATTGTTGTGACAGAGGGTAACCATCTTTGGACAACCCAATGATAGACACCGCCGAAGAAAGAGATTGATTTGCGGCAGCGAATAGAACCACTCTTCGGATAATAAGAAAGAGGCAAGCCTCCCTCGATAATACCAATGTTTTATCTTTGAGTAGTGTTCTTCTATTGTCACAATAGCTGTTTGTTAAAAGTGGGCCGACAGGAAGTCTGAGTACTGCGTAAGACCCCTTAAAATAACGAGAAGACAAGTATCGTTAGCATTAGATTAGCAAGATGACAAATAACTGTGAACACCCAAAGAAAAGCAGAAGTAGGAGAGAGGAGGGGCAACCTCGAAATTCTATCCTATACCTGGGGGCATGCAAACTTTCTGGAGTGCAAGCTAGGGGCGGTTATTTATCTGGTTTTAAGATTAGCCGTTTCCAAACTTGCATGAAAGAAAGCCTGTGGGGCAGAAGTAAAATTTGCCAAAATAAGAGCATAGCTGTAGTAAGGCATAAGCTCTATAAAAATTGGTCCTTATAGGAGGCGTTCTTATGACTGGTATATCGAGCAGTTTTAGCATATAGTTCATGCTCGTTAAAAAATAAACGCGAAATTCGAGCAGTTTTAGGCCTGAATTTATGCTCGTTAAAAAATAGAAAAGTGTGAGCAAATGTTTCCCCCAGAGTTCAAGCTCATGGAAAAAATGAACCGGTAAATAACCTTTTGAGATCGTAAATTCACTAGCCATAAGAACCTTGATCGTGTTTTCATCCACCACCTCCACCGTTCATTTGGCCGATCATTCACTTCCATTTGTGTGTTTACCTCTTTTGAGAAACAGTTGCGAAGAGTGATTTCACCTAGCCATCCTTGTGACACTGCCGTGATTGGAAATTCCAACCTGTACCTGGAATCTGTAGCTACCCTTGTTTATCACTCGTTCCTCAAAAGACGAGTCTTCTTTCAGCTCTTTTCACTGACTCGTAAAATATGAAAATTTTGCCGAGTTTTGGCCTTCCAGCTCGTTAAAATGACCGGAACGCTATCCCTCCTCTAAATTTTAATCTTTTTGGACTCGAGGGATTATTGCACAAAAGGATCGAGCGCTTGCCTGGTTCAGCTCGTTAAAAATACCGAACAGCCATCCCTTCTGTATTGTTTTATACTTTTTCGGACTTAAGGGATTAGCTGACGAAAAAGGAATTATGGAGTTGACTTTCTGTACCTTTTTAGACTCTCTAAAAATGAAAAGGACCGAGTTTTCTTTGTCGTTAGACTCGTTAAAATGATTAAATAGCGACAAACTTGTCTTTAGACGAGAACGAGTTTCCCTATCGCTAGGCTCGTTAAATCTTAGCGATGGGCTTGCCCGAAGGGCAGGTTATAGAACAAGCATATGTTATCCTCCTCAAGCTTGACAAAAATAAAGAGGTACTGGTCAGAAATGACTGGGGAAAAATTGGGAGAACATCAAAGTTTAGAGGTAGCAAGTCACTCTTGAACATGACACTTTTCTTCCGTATCACATCGGGTTGGGTTGTCTCATTCACCGGTTTCATCACCATGGTCCTCGCCACACCATCCATTCGGGGTAATGCTACCGATCCATCACATCAGTGTCGTTATATGTTCAAGAGGGGTCATTCAGAAAGTGTCAACCGTGTCCCATCCGCTACCATACATTTTCCTTCATCCATTTCATGATCGCCACCCTGAATCATATGTCACAGTTTGTTTCCACCTCCACTAAATCATTAGCTCCGTTCCGTGTCATTGATGTGGGATTCATTAAGGCCCTCCTTTGACGGATCGCTTCTTGTCGACTTCAGCTCATTATCCAAGAAGTCGATCTAGGAACACCCCCATCAGTACTTTGAAGCTTGCATGCCTCAATGGCAAGTTTCTCACTTCCGGCGACAGGTATACATCAATGACCTTCGACCAGAAGATTTTGCGTGGCGTTCGATGCCAAGTCCTTTATTCACGCCACGTGAATTGTACTGCTGTACCTTGAGGGTCATCGTCATTATTGGTGATTCCTCTCACGCTTGTTAACGGTTTTCATTATTGACCGGTAATCAAGCGATGTCTTTCCATGTTCGACTTCAGCGTAATTCTCACATGGATCGACTTGTACTTAGAGTGAAGATCGAACGAGTTTGAAGACCCCGGATCTAGTTTCATCCATCCGGGCTGCGATATATATTCAGGAAATATAAAAGCATTTGCCATGTACATCATTGCAGCAGATGATCATCCTCTTCAAAGGATGATAATTTTAGCGGAAGATTATCAGTCTGTCTTCAGACGATCGTCTGTCATATGTACCAAAATGTATTTATAGAAAGCTGAGCATGGGAATACCCGCCTCAGCTAGATCATGAGAATAATGATGAATGAAAGATAATGTATTGTATTGTATTGTATTACAGGGCACTCTCCTCAGCACTGGAACGAACTTCGGACCCTCTAGCTAAAGCATTTCACCCGATTAACGGCCTCATACTTTAGGGGGCAACTGTTATAGACATTTTTGTGCCTCGCGTCAAGGAGCAGGAAATGTCGATAATTAACAGGGATCCTGAGTCCCTAAACATGTTGTTCTTACCCCTAAAAGAACAAGGTCATCAATCAACAGCACTTCCAATCAGTTCTCCACCTGAAAACACTTCAGAACAGGCTTATTTTGGATCATGTCAGCTGCTTAACTGAGCTTCTGCGCTGTATTGCAACTGTCCCACTCTGTACTTGCGCTGGAAGTCAAAAACAATGAAGGCTACCTGCGCTGGGCGAGATTGGCCAAGTGGCACAGTCCTCCTGCAAGGTGTCAATTGCCCAGGAAGCTTCCAAACTGACACTTGGGTCATGAGATTCGCCCTGTGATGAGTAAGAGGTACTTGATCACCATGTGTAAGCAAGGATCTCCAAGTGGACACAGGAACTGAAGATTAACTGGAGATGGAGAGGACACAAGGCAGCTTCATGTCAGTCTCAAGCTGACTCATCCTTTTCTCTTCTCTCCTATATATAGAGCTCTTCTATGAGGTCTATAGAGGCTGGAATTTTGTATAAGCAAGGAGGTGCTGTTGGTATACTGCCAGGATTATTGGGTGATTGTTTTACTAGAGGTGAAGAAGAGAGTTCTTGCTGCCGAGGAGGTGCTGCTGGATTGGGGCCAACATCATTGGTTGTAACTTCCTCTGGAACCCTGTTACTTTCTATCAATAAAGTTTGCATGTTCTTCTATATACTTGTTTTACATAGATGCTTTTGTGTTTACATGTATATTTGATGCAACCTAATCCATGCTTCAATTATGATTGCTTGTATCTCGTAGTTTGCTCCCTTTTGTTATGCAGATTCTGTGTGTAGCTGGATCGGCTTGGAAAGTAAAGAGCTGGGAACGGGATACAAAGCGAGAAGGACAAGGATCGACTAAGCGCAAGACACCAGGTTGGTTGATCCTCTTTCTATTCTCTCTGTGCTTTCGTAAAGATGAACATGAAAACTTTGTCATTCAGTTGTTGCTAAAGTCTGTCACCTTTAGAAAGGGTTAGTGTCATCCGCATCGGATACTTTTCCCCACAACAACTAGGGGCAGAGAAGGCAGGGCCATCAAAAGCAGAAAAGAAAGAGCCTGTTCCGGTCCCGAGTCCTCGGCCAAGGACAAGGAGCAGGAGCAAGGTTGCTCAAGGATGAGCAAATGGTTCAGCTGGGGGGTGATGATGAGCCCCAATTTTGGTACAATTTGGGCTCATTTTGGCCTATTCTACTTGCTCAAACCATTCATTTTTTACTGCTTATGCATGCATTTCTTAGTTTATTCATGTTGTTTGTAGGAAGAAGGGTAGGCACTCTATCTACGTGACTAATGCATTGTGATTCCAGGTTTTGGCATTAAAAGGGAGAAAAAGACAACGAAAAAGGAGACAAGGAGACAATGAGGTGGCACTGCTGACTTTTAGGAGAGGATGTCCATAGTCTTGGGGACATTCCTCGTGATTCCCACCAAGAACTCCGAGCTCCAATCCATCTCCCCTCCGAGCTTAGAAGCAGCCAGCTGTTCTACAGGAACAACAGTTATAAACTGCTCTACAGGAACAACAGTTATGACCGTCCTACAGGATCAGCAGTTAAACTCTAGTTGGACAGCCGAGCTCCTAAAATCAAGGACACTTGTTGGATCATCATTTTTGTATAAGTGTAGAGGCCTTAGCCTTGGATAGGTTGTTGAAACTCTCATATTGCTATTGTAATTTTCGAGCACAGCTCAGTTTTTGTTCCTTTTTGTAAGCCAATTTGGCATGATATCAGATTATGAATAAAGAAGGCAGATTCTGATCTAGTTCTGAGTTTTCTTAAGGAGACTATAGCTCTCAGGTTAGGGCCCAACCTGAGAGCCATAGATCCCCTCTGCTGTAGTGTTGTTTCCATTTCATTTCATCACTTTGAGCTTTTCATTTGCACATGCAATTCGAATTACAGGTTGTTAAGTTTGGTCTTTTTCATGAGTTAGATAGGAGTTTCTTATGGTGAATTTGTTTCAACTTGCTTAGCGTAGCATAGGATAGATATAATCGATTGGAGCTCCAACAAAAAGGTTGTTAAGGCTCACTGCCACCTCATCTGGGATTGGAGTGAAGTCCATGACTAACCACCAAAAATACGCATTTCTTTATTCCATGATTGCTGCAAACACAGTCACGTTATGTTAGATGTTGTCACATGATTCACACCTGCACCACACTCCTTTACCACGGCTTCATGCACATTCTCCTTCGCGTTTAGATTGCTGTTCATTGAATTTACAAGCACAGGTAGTTTAGGGTGATGCATCTTCGGTTTGGTGATAGTCACAAGCATTTGTTCCATTTACACTGCTTTCTCTCGTTCCATTACTTCATCCTCCATCTTGATCACGCATTCAAACACATCTTTGACCCCTGCTCTACTCTGTCATCTCCCAAAGTCTTTCACTCCTCACGTACTTCCATTCTCTAGCCCTTTCGTTGACAGAGCCCTTTACCTTCCAACCTACTCCCTACACTCACTTCCCATCCTATTCTTCCACTTCTACAGCCATCACCAGCCTCATTCCTACCTTACACATCTCCCTCTACCATTTCATCATCCCTCCATCACGCCAAACACTCACGGTAGGTCATCCTGTAGCCATTTGTAGACATCCTGTAGAAACCAGAGTATCCTGTAGGATTCCCTGCAGCCATCCTATAGGAGGCCACTCTCTCGGTTGCTGAGCATCTGAATGCGAGGAACCTCTGTGGATGGATGTTAAGGATCCCTAGGGACCTCTCCTAGCCTTCCCAACCTGTCCCACGCTTTCCTTCCTTCTCCATCCCATCTGCACAATCAAACCCTAGTTAGCACAAAATCACAATCATTCCACACACTTAAGGGAAAAATACGAAAACATATCTTTCATGATGCAAGTAGTTTAGATCCATGCATTTGCACTTATTAGAGGTAACAACAGCATTGGTAGAATTTTCATTCACATGTTTTGCATTGTAGAGGTTAGACTAGTTAAATTAGGGTTTCCTAGGTTTACATGCTTTGATTTGCTTTCAGTCCATTTTGTCAAGTAGAGTAGTTTTCCTTTGAGAATAGCTTTCGTCCATCAATTAGCAAGCTTCTTCTGAGAGCCTATAGAAGTTGGCTTGAGCCCTAGCGGACTTGTGCCAGCTGACCAAGTGACAGCTGCGACAAGAGCTAGTACTTGTGCATACAGCACCGTTGCTTCCAAGTTTGTACGAACTACCGGGTTGATAAAATGAGAGACAGGAAGCCCCAGGAGTTGTAGCATTATTGCTACAATACTGGAGCTCACCACTTTGACCCTTCATGCATCTTCAAATTTCGCATGTGTGAGTCAAAAGAAAGATAAAATGGTCTCCAAAATTCTTCTCTACAATTTCCTCTTCCTCACTGGGTTTTTTCTCTTTCATCCTTGAATTTCATGACCTTTTTCCTTCCCTAGCAACTATAGATTGAACTTGTTTATTGGTGCTTCAAATGAGGTTGAAGTGTTGGCAACATATAATGAATCTATGAGGTCAAATTCCCTTGATGAGGCCGACTTGTCTAGGTTGAGGCTGAATTGATGAAGGAGGCCTAAATGACATAATTTATATCAAAATAAATTTCTTGATTGGTTGATAAAGCCCAAGAAGGTGTTTTTACATGATGATAAGGACAAGGACTCTTGAAATAAACCCTATAATCCTACAATGGAGGATTGTATCCATTAACCATTTACCCACGCATGAAACCCATGCTTTAATAAGACAATTTTTTTCACTATAAAATTCCCTTTTCTTTCTTTTGACAAATACATTAGATCATGACTTGAATATAATTATGAATACCGACACTAGCTATATTTTTCAACACACCATCTTAACTAGGGAGGTGTTCATAATTACATATATATAGAGGTACATGAATCTATCAAAATGATTTTTTTTATGAAGAGTTATAGTACATGAAGTTCTACATATGAGATATTTGACTATGGTACTCTAATCGAGTGGGACTAAGGCGTACTCAAGTTTTAGCCACTCTGGGAACCATAAGGATTTTAGCTATAACACCAACCTTGGGATCTAGGTTTGTTTCCAATATCATATCTCCAAGACCAATGCCATCCTCCCTACACTAGGATGTAGACATCAAGACCTAGGCCGACCAAATGTCCTCCCAAGCATCTTGTCACCACATGATGCTTTATGTCTCCTAATAAACTAAATTAGATATATATATCCACAAATCCAAGAATGCTTCAACATTCAACCTTTTTAATGAGAGATCCTACACAATCACAACCTCGATGAATAATAAACCTTCAAATATATATACAATTAAACACAAACCTTTGGGATCCTCAATCATTCTGATGCTACTTCATCATTAAGTTATCCAAATATAATTTGTTAGAAGCTTTCTTCTTCCATTTTTTAAGTAGCACCAAATATAGTCTCAATGCTTCTCAAGAATTTTCTTTACAAATTTTTGTGATAATCCCTATTTTATTCTTTCCTCTAGTTATTTACTATGAATTTCATAATATGCCCTCCCTATCAATTGGGAAGATATATCCTTTCTTATATCTAAGCTCCATCTCAACTCAAGAAATTCATTTTTATAACATTAGAAACACTTCAACCTTTCAACACTTGATTTCCTTCTCATGGCATCATGGTCATCTTGATCATCATCATTCTCACAACTTCCTTCATCATGGTCATCATTATTATCATCTTCAATAATGAAAATCTTCAACAACTTGAAGATTATGTAACTGCAAAATTATAATATAAAGTACAATGAAATACAAATATACATAAGCATGAAGTCAACGACATCAAAATCATGTCATTATGATCGAAGCATCAAAACATTCAAGCTTTAGACATCAAATACCTAAACCTAGTTAGGTCCATATTTAGCAATGATCACATCCTTTTTATTCTAGACTTCAAAAACTTACTAGGGTTTTGTAACAAACCCTAGAATCCATCATGAATAATTAAATAAACTCAATCAAGATATCAATCCAATCGTAGCACTATATGTGTAGGGCTTCAATATTATTTCCTAGAATTCATAATAGATTCTACTGGGTTTTGTTACAAACCCTATATTTAATTAAACAACCCTATATATATCTAGGATTTTATTATCATGCAATAACATCTCATATCAATACCTACTAGGTAAACCCAAGATACAAAAATGATTACATCAATGTGAGATATACAACAATTTTGACGAACGTAGGGTTTCAATTATACTGATGAATATACAACTAGGGTTTACTTCCTAGGATCTTACTTTAGTCATTAGAAGGGTTTTATTCAAAAGCCCTAATTCCCAAAACCCTAAAATATAGGGTTTCATTATATAACCTAAACATAAATAGTAAACCCTAATGGACTAGGGTTTTCACCAGAATAATATCAAAACCCTAAGCTTCAAAAGAATAGGATTTCATTATTTATTCTGGCCTTTATCAACAAACCCTAATTAGACTAGGTTTTCATATTAACATGTACATATCCTTAGCATTAAGAGGCTAGGGTTTTATAGTCAACCTTAAGGGTTAGTGTTTCAAAAGAATGATCAAATGAAAAGAAACTATATAACATGGGTAGATTCAATCTAATGATTAATCACCATAACAAGAATATTTATGATTGAAAGCTCTAGACATAAATATGTTAGTAGTGTAATGAAAAATTCAAAATAATAATGATCGTACCTTTTGTATTAAGAAAGCCTTGCAACAAATATTGTACTTTATCACATACCATGAGTTGTCCTTTAACAAAACTTGTAGGACATCAACTCTTGAAGGGCTTCCTTAGTGACAAAGTATATCCTTTGAAG
This sequence comes from Pinus tabuliformis, assembly GCA_031772625.1. Classification (NCBI taxonomy): domain Eukaryota; kingdom Viridiplantae; phylum Streptophyta; class Pinopsida; order Pinales; family Pinaceae; genus Pinus; species Pinus tabuliformis. The sequence goes on along the minus strand of CM062817.1, from coordinate 1,220,172,730 downwards.
TTTACTCCATAACCTTTGTGTATTATGTGGGATTTCCTACCAAGGAAAATATAAAGAAATAATTATGAGTATGTAATACAAAAAAATCTCAATGCGAGGAGGAAGCCAAACATGAAAAATGAAACAAAGAACAATGTAGTTATCTTTTTGGTAAAATTCTAAAGGCTTCCTCTTAATATAGTATTTCTAATGGATACCTACAAATTAAACAATCAAAAAAGCTCTCAAAATATATATTAGATATACAAACATTATAAATCCTAACATAAAAGAAAACATTGAAAAAATTAAAGTAGAATGATATGCAAGGGATAGTATCCCTATGAGAGTTTAGAAAATAAGTCTTTGACTTTGAATTCTTCAGTCTTGCTTTTCTTGAGTGGAGGTTCATTGACAATATTTTTGTCTTCTCTTTCTCTCTTCTTATTCCTTGTATTTCTAGGACATTTGCTTTTGTAGTGTCCCATCTTATGACAATTGTAGCATTCAACCTTTGATAGATCAACTTTCTTGTTTGGTACTTTTATATTTCTTGTAAGCCCCCTTCTTCTTGTGATGAGAAGAGTAAGCATTTTAAGTGTTGGTTTCTTCATCATCCTTTTTGGCACTTACTAATGAGATGCAAGCTTCTTCTCAACTTCACTCATCCGGAATTTGTTCAAAGGTTGGTTTATCATTCAAACTGCTAATTCTTGATGAGGAATAACTCCAATATTTTGGAAGACCTAGTAGTGCAACAATCACGAGTTCTTTCTTTGGTAAAAATTCATCAGTTTATTTGATTTCATCTCTTATTCTAGAGATCCTTACAAAATATGATGATACCATATCATATTTTATCATCTTTATTGTTCTTAGTTCATTCTCGAGACTAGATATTTTACCGATGTTCTTGATGGTGATAAACTTAGATAGGGGTTCATATATGTCTTTTTCATATTCTATATTATATATGTATGGGATTTGATTGTCCTTTACTCCATGTACAATCAAACTCATGGCCAAGATGTTAGTTTCATTGTATTTTTATTTTCTTCCATCATATATTTTTTCCTTGAATTTTGCTTGAAAAAAATCCAAAACTTTATTCTTATTAAGGACAAGGTCCATCTTTCTCTTCCATGCCCTATAGTTGGAGGCTCCTTCTAGTTTATTTTCTTTATTCATTGAGGTTTACATAGACTTTATAATGCCTTATCTTCATTATATAGATAGTAGGAATTTATTTTATTATACGATTCTTTCCTTAATGATCTTCCTTTATTCCTTCCTTCTTAACCCTTCTTTCAATGGACGTTATAGATACCTTTTTCTTTCCTCCTTGACCTTAGCCTTAATACTATTTTGGAAAATAAAAAAGGCAAAAATATTTTCATATACTGATAATTATTTGTCATATCCTTGTAGTCTTATTAGCTTCTCTTTATGTTCCTGTTTTATCTTGTCTTCATAAACGAATCATCAAATCAAATGATGACGATCACTGACAAAATATATAGGCACTCAGTTAGGGCTAAAACCCCTCTATAAGGGAAAAACTAGTCAAACTCTTCCACTAGCAGATTCAAAACAATATTGAGATTATCCAAGACCTCAGACCAAACAAAAATACCTTCCTCCTCCACTAAGTCATCCCTCAAACCATGCTTCCAAACTTTAAATATCAACAACAAAAATACTGCATCAACACTACATCAATACTGCATCAAAGACCATCATCAAAATTTCAACCCGACTTCATAATTTCACACATGTGAATTAGAAGAGAGAGAAAATGGTCTCAAACCCACTTCGATGGGGTTTCCTCTTCTTCGCTAGGGTTTTTCTCTACATTCCTTGAATTTCACACCCTTTTTCCTTGTCTAGAAATTATAGATAGAACATGTTTGTTGGTGGTCCAAATCAGGTCAAATAGTTTCCAATATATAGTTAATCTATGAGGTCAAATTACTTTGATGAGGCCAACTTGTGTAGGTGGAGGCCAACATGGTGGAGGAGGCCTAAATGGCCTAACTTATATCAAAATAAATTTATTTCTTGATAGATAAGACAAAGAAGCATATTTTACATGATAATAAGGACATAGACTCTTGAAATAAACCTTAGAATCACACAATCGAGGATTTGACCCATTAACAATTGACCCAGGCATGAAACCCATGATTTAGTAAGTTAATTTCTTTTAAAAAAAACTTTCTTTCATATATTTTGACAAATACATTCCATCATGACTCAAATACAATTATGAAGTCCAACAGTAGTTACATTTGTCTACTATCCATTTGGATGAAAATATTTTTATGTTAGGAGATTTGATATATATCTAGAGAAGATGGATATTGTTTAATGTAATCAAAAGAGGGTAAAATAATCAATAAATTTACTATAGAATACCTTTCACTCTATAACCTCAAGAAGTTTGAGTAAATAATTTTGTTAAAATTTCGCATTATAAACATTTCCTAAAAGAAATAGTTTTTTTCTTTTGAGTAAATTTTATTATCTGAAAATCCTAGGAATTTCATAGCAGTTTCCAAATATTAGGATGATCTCTCACAAGGGAGACTACATTAGAACCAGAAATAGAGTCCCATTAAAGATGATAGTGTAGGAATTTACAGGGTAAGTTCCTCAGACAGAACACCAAAGGACACCGCTCACAACCAGATCGCAGATCAATACACCAGTATTTTTGATGTGGTTAAAACCCTCAAAGAGGGAAACAGTCCACAGCCTGAGCCAACGCGGCCACTTCAAGCAACTTATTAATAAAAGAATGAAAATTTACATATGTTTCTCTCATGCACGGATTACCCTACAAATGACCCTCCATGTGCTTTAAATAGAAATCATGGACCAATCAGGTGTCAAGCCACGGATCAAGTGTCGGTAATACCGAGGAGAGAATGAACTGTCGGATCACTACATATCATGACCGTTGGATTGTAAGTTACAAAATGTACAACGGTAAAGAAACACACTTCACCTAACTCTATACCTAACTCTATACTAGACCAAGTTGTACTTAACTATATCCTATGTGTCGGAATATACTAACATCCCCCCTCAAGAACAATTTGGGATAGGATTGAAGGATTTACAAATATGACACAATAGGAGAAGGAAGGAGGCACTATAGCCTATCCCCCCTTAGTGACAACTTCTTGAACTCCAACCATAAATCGAAGTTTAGTGAACTTCGCCTCTGTGAGAGCCTTTGTAAAGATGTCTGCAACTTGATCATCTGTTGAACAATATTGCACTTCAAGAACATGGTCATGAATGAGCTTTCTGATGAAGTGCATGTGCAGTTCAATGTGTTTGCTACGGTGATGTTGGACTGGATCTTTGCATAGTTTAATGGCACTTTGATTATCACACCAAAGTGTAGTCGGATGCTGCTGCTGAAAGCCAAACTCTGACAGGATCTGATGAAGCCACAAGGCTTCCTTACTAGCTTCTACGACACCATGATACTCTGCTTCTGCTGATGAAAGAGAAATGGTAGCTTGTTTCTTACAAGCCCATGTAATAGGTCCTGAACCAAGAGTGAACACATAATCGATAGTAGACTTCCGATCATTAGGGTCACCAGCCCAATCAGAATCAGTGAAACCAACCAATAGAGGAGCTGCTTCGGCACTGTAATGAATCCCAAACTGAACTGTACCTCGAACATAACGAAGTATTCTTTTAGCTGCTTTCCAATGACTTTCACGTGGGTTTTGCATAAATAGAGAAACAAGGCCAACAGCAAAGGAACTCACAGAGGAATTTACAGGGTAAGTTCCTCAGATAGAACACCAAAGGACACCGCTCACAACCAGATCGCAGATCAATACACCAGTATTTTTGACGTGGTTAAAGCCCTCAAAGAGGGAAACAGTCCACGGCCTGAGCCAACGCGGCCACTTCAAATAGCTCTGATACCATGTAGGAATTTACAGGGTAAGTTCCTCAGACAAAACACCAAAGGACACCGCTCACAACCAGATCGCAGATCAATACACCAATATTTTTGACGTGGTTAAAACCCTCAAAGAGGGAAACAGTCCACGGCCTGAGCCAATGCGACCACTTTAGGCAATTTATTAATAAAAGAATGAAAATTTACATATGTTTCTCTCATGCACGGATTACCCTACAAATGACCCTCCATGCGCTTTAAATAGAAATCATGGACCAATCGGGTGTCAAGCCACGGATCAAGTGTCGGTAATACTGAGAGAATGAACCGTCAAATCACTACATATTGTGACCGTCGGATTGTAAGTTACAAAATGTACAACCGTAAAGAAACACACTTTACCTAACTCTATACTAGACCAAGTTGTACTTAACTATATCCTATGTGTCGGAATATCCTAACAGATAGAGCTAACTAAAAATTAAATGATACAAAAAAAAATGAGGCTACATCTAATATTTGGGCGTGATTGACCTTGTATAAAAGAAACTACAATATCCTAACAGATAGAGCTAACTAAAAATTAAATGATACAAAAAAAATGAAGCTACATCTAATATTTGGGCATGATTGACCTTGTATAAAAGAAACTACAAGTTTTTAATCACATAGTAGAACTATTTTGCATCATGTTGAGGGGTCGAAATCAGATCTTGTAACTAGAATGGGAGGTCATGGTTCTGATGAAGTCTATATTAATGTTGCAGGAATGTTAAGTTGGTGCTCAATACTCTCCACCCTCCTGTCAAGAGTATTGATATTCTTGTGCAAGTTCTCAAGGGATTTGAGGATACCTATATGAGATTCCCAATGATATAGGATAAGTTGATGCATCAAAAACTTCATTTGAAGATAAATATCAATTGGCTTCATATATTAATTATACCTCCCTCTTGTGTGGCTAGTATCCATGATTGATATGACAGACTTAGTTAATACTTTTGTGTCTGAGAGGGGGGATTTATGACAACATGCTTACCCATCCATATCGATGATTTCATCTTAAGCATGAGTAGGGGTGAGTTATTCATAACAAGTAGCGAATCCTTCAATTTGATCGTGCATGCTATTTCACCCTTAATAGAATCATTTTTGATAAGAGGTGGACCCTTCTGAAACCAAATCTTGAGGACACTTCATGAACAAGTAGATAGCCAAAAAACTAAAAATAATCTTTTCTTCCCAATGACAAGAGGATGACCTGAGGGCCTAAGAGAAATGATAAACAAAATTTATTATAACTAGGGCTCCAATGTAATTGATACATGAACCAACATGAATAATAACTAGTGCAATGAATTAAGTACACAAATCCTACAATTGCACCTCGAGCCACCAAATTACCTCACACTACTTTTTAGCTCATGCACTGAGTAGCTCTCTTAATCACAGATTAATCACGAAGGAGTTGTAATAAAATAAAGATGAATCCAACCCTTATAAACTAATATAGGAGGGAGAAACCAAAAAAAACACCAAACATTTTTATGTTCCAACCCTCCTTCCACCATTGTGTCCCTAAATGACCACCTTTCTAATAGTGAAATTGTTGAGGTGCCTAGAAACCAATGATGAACAAAGGAGAAAAAGATTTTGCCTCACACCCCTAATTAGCCTAAAAAAGAGGTAGTCTAAATGGACCCAAAAAAATCATGCATGTACCACCATAAGATAAATATACATCCACCCACCTTTGACGTTGGAACAGACCACTATTCAAATAGGAAAGTCAGTCATGTGCCAACAATGATACCTTCAAAAAACGTGAGCATAAAATCATATTAAGAAGGAATTGTACTCCGAAAGAGGGGGATCTAGATTTCCCCCACCTTTTTTAGGCCTCCCAAAATACAACCTCAAGGTGATACACAACCCACCATAGAATTCGTACAATAACTACTTTCCAACTAGGGAAAAAGGGTGCTACGAGTGTCACTATAAAAAGGAAATAACACTTCTACTAATAGAATGCAAATCCCAAAATAAGTGAAATCCAGAAACGGATAGAATTAAATAGAAATATCATACCAAGTGTCAAGAATAAGATAGAAACAACCATTGTAGTTTCTAAGGGAAAATCCCCTATCAAAAACTTAGCAATTCAAGTGAGTTAGACTAATAATTTGAAAAATGGAGTTCCATACACAAATACCTCCCTTCGCTAAGCTATGCCTTGAACATAGACCTATGTTTACAACCTCACTATGGATCCTCATATAGTTATGTTAAATTCACATGGGTGTAAAATGATTTGAATTCTCAAAAATCCCACTCATACCTTGTCATTGTTGCTTCATCAAAAATGAGAGAAGTTTTTAAAATCAATCATTATGCGATTCCATAATCATATTTTAACATATTTCACAAGTATAACTTCAATTAGAGATTCATATCCTTTTATCCTATGCATTATAGAGTGGTCACCATCGTGGGAGAGAACATTAATGAAAGTTTTATAGGTAATTTTAAGGTTGGTGAACTATTTATCGAACATTGTAGCCATTAAAAAGCATGAAAATGATGGAAAAAAAAGTTTATGGAAAAGACATTTCTTCACTACTTTTAAGGCCACATAAAACTAAATTGTTCAAAACTTTTAAAATAAATATTACAATTAGCTTAATGTTAATTATTCTTACTTTGAATATAAAATTCATCATGAAAATCACTAACGATAATGTAAAAAATGTTAAATTGCATTATTGAATATTAAAATTAATGATCACATATTCACTATTTGTAAAGAAGTGTGGAAAGAATGAGGCAAGGAAATTATAAATGGAACTAGTTGCACGTATAAAATACTAAGTACATATATTTTTGGTTAGGAATTAACGAATAACATCATGTAAATGTGATATTCATTTGAGTAATGATAGTGATGCTCCATTTTTTTATTTTATTTTCAATAATTTAATAAATTTTAATAACATGAATATCTAAAAGGTGGAGAAGGAAATTAAGAATTCAAATTTTATTTAGAAATTACTATTGGTATAGTCAAGATTTTTCATCTCACCATGGTCTGTATCCCTTTCGATTCGTCATCTCTATTTTCCATTTTCCTAGTCTCTTCGTTTTTTTTTTTTTTCTAATTAAGACTAACCTAAGTACCCACGGGGGATTTGAACCGGTGACCTATCGCAAGGAGTGGCCTAACAATGCACCCATTCACCGTCAATCCAAAGCCCCGTGGGCTTAGTCTCTTCATTAATACATGTATGGTAAACTGATTTATATATTGGATAACATACAGTTAATTTCATTTCAATCAACTAGGACTATTTTTACTTGCATGACATATTTAACTGATGACTCCATGGCCAATTAATTAGGACTATATTGACTTGCATGAGATAGTTAATTGATGACTTCATAGCTAGTTAACTACGACTATCTCATCTTGCATGAGATTGTTAACTGATGATTACATGATCTAGTGCTAACTAGGACTAGGTATCAATTTTCTTTAGTGCATATTGACATCACTCTAGATTCACTACTAGACTCACTACTATATTAGGTCATCCATGTATACTATATTTCATTGAATTGTATTTTCTTATAATTTTCTTTTCCGTGCATGAATAGAATCCATTAATTTTTTTCTCTATGAATTTTATTTCTTCTTTCCATGTAACTTTAATTCATTTTTTATAGGTAGATTCAACATGTGTAGGTTTAGCTAGAAGCTCACATGGTATTATATCCCACAAGAGATAGGAAGAGGGAGGATAAACAAACTATTTGTAGGTACTAGAGACTGAAGATACAAAAAAAAGGATTTTTCACCTTCTACACTTTTCATGCCATACAACTATTTCGAATAGAAGCCAATGATTCTACTTCAAATCAAAAGTAGAGGTTTATATCGAATAGCCATGGAATATAATATTAAACCAAATTCTATAGTTGAAAAACCTAAAAGTTCCAACCACATGGATGAGGCCTTTGGTCTCCTATCCTCATCAATTTCTCCAAATTTACTATTTCATGTTGAAGCATGAACAACTCCAAATAAAGTTTGGACCACCTTGGAGACAGTCTTTGGAAGTACAATGAGATGTGGGGGTCACATCCTTGAAAAATAAATCAACTTATTAAATCCAAGAAGTTTCAAAACCATTCAATATTTATTCACAAGGTTCAAATTCTTGTTACTCTAGTTGCAATAAAGAAAAATTGACAAATCCAAGGAAGAAATCTAATTAATTCTTACCATATTATCAAAATTGGGTCCATGATATGTTATATTTGTCTCTGGATTTCACACAAATAGTATTCCATGGCCGATGCAGTTGCTATGCATGGAAGGGGATGAGGACCACTTGAAATCTAATCAATAATCCAAAAGAAAAGGGAAAGGAAAAGAACCAAATCCATGAAAGGTAGGAAATCCAAAATATCCAAATTAATATTATAGCATGAAGAGAAAGAAGTGGAGATCAAAATGCACCTATTGTAACCATGGATACCATCCAAATTCGCCATGCATGAAGAATAAAATTGATCTCATAGCACAGTCTCTTCAGTAGAACAATCTTTGTGATTTTATTCTAGAGAGTGCTAAGAAGAGGAAAGGAGAAAGAGCATGTCAAACAAGAGGGAATGCATATGCATTGATTGATATTCATTCTTCTCCCAATGCACATATCATAGATTCTGGAGCTTCAAATCACATGGAAGCGAAAAAAAGTTCTCTCTCATATTTAAAATCATATCCTAGTTCTTCTATTCTCACGGGAGATGATTCTCTAGAAGAGGCAACTTGAGAATGGAATGTAGATCTTGGGTATAGATGTTTCAAGAATGTCCTACATATTCTAAATATTTTAGTAAATGTTCTCACTATGTATCAAATGACACATACTAACGCCATAAGAATATTTAAATTCATCCCAGATTCAGTGAGGATATATGGCATGCATGATAAATCTAAAATTGTAGTTTGTAGGGTAGATCATCATCATCATTTATACAATTTTTAGAAAAAATATCCTCAAGAATTTCACAGTATTATTAACACATGAGGATGGAATTGGTGTGAAATGTTTGGACACATGCATGCAACAACTTAGGAAACATGGGATGTTGAAATGCACGCTTATCATAGAATTTCTTAATGGAGTTTATGAAGCAGTTTCTCTTTCAAAAGCGTCCATAACAAAATTTTGGGAAGGGGCATGCGTTGAGGGCCTCTTCTCCCTTCAATCTTGTTCATAGTTATATTATGGGGCCATTTACACATCCTTACATAGGAACAACGAGATATATACTCACATTCATAGATGATTGCACAAGATAATCATGGGTGTACTTTCTAAAACTTAAATATGAAGTGTTTGAACATCTCATTATTTTCAAATTGCATGTAGAAAAGCTATCTAGAAAGACGATCAAGATACTCCATACAAATCATTGTGGGAGTATGTAAACAAGGATGTCCAACGTTTTCTTGATGAAGCAGGAATACAATTGCAACACATAGTTGCATACATTCTTTAATAGAATATGGTACCTAAGATGAAGAATAGGTCTTGAAAGAGATGCCTAGTTATATGTTTCATGTGAGGTCCCTTCTTTCCAAATTGTGGGTTGAAGTAATCAAATATGATTCATAGATAAAAAAAAATATCCTCACAAATATATTACAAGAAAAGCATCTTTTGAGGCATGGAGTGGAAAGCAACCAGAAGTTACACCTTTCCACAATTTCATATTTCACTTATAAGCATGCATTCCTTCATAAAATAGGAAGGCTTTGGAGCCTAAAAAAAAGAGTGCATCTTTGTTGGATATCTAGATGGTGTAAGGAAGACAGACTATTAAATATTTCAACACAAACGTTCTTCATTGAGGGGAGTGTCTACTTTGACGAAATTCCCCTACATGCAAACAAAAAAAAACTTCCATACTTCCTCCTATAATAGATCTAAGAGATTATGGATCTTGTCATTCAGATCATACTTCATATGAATGTTCCAAAGATGGTTTAGAAGATCATTAGCATGCATGTGAAGATTATAATTCTAGGCCACTTTCGACATAGAGTTGGTGCCAAACGAGTGATCTCTTGGTTGATCCATCCATGAGATCTCAATTTGAAGAAGCACCTGATGAAGTTTGTAGTGTCCCATTTTTATTTCTAGCATAGTTCTTTCACTCCTATCAAGGGTGATTTTTTATGAGTTATATATATGATAAATTGATCACTTGATTTAGGAAGAATATTTTATATACATATTTATATTTCCTTTATCCACCTCAAGTTTGGCTTAGTGGCCATTATGACCCCAACCATTCATCTTCTCATTCAGGAGCTAGTACCTCTAGATTTAGTGCACATAATCACCATGGTCAGATTGATCACTTGATTGAGGACAATGTTTTATATAAATAGTTATATTTCCTTTTATGTTTATGTATGGAACATTGACCAGTGTATTCGGGAAAATGTTTTATATAGTTATATTTCCTCTTATGTGTTGTATCTTTGATTATTTGTATCACATGGTTTTGATCAAGTAAATGTTATACATATGTTTTTCTTTTTGCATATGATTTATGAAGCAGGTGTTTGACATAGATGGTGATCTAATATTAAGACGCATAGACCCATAGATGCTCATGGTTATGTGGAATAGATTGTTAATTATGATTTATGTATGATACATGATTTGTCTGATTATATATGTCTAATATTGTACTAAGCAGGATGTGGTAGGGTACTTGTTCATTATCGAACAAGGATGTTCAATTATGAATGACTGTCGAAGCCATGCATTATTTTTGGTAAAATGTGATTAAGTTAATTTCATTATGAAATTCATTTGATTCCTTTCATCTATGAGATTGTAATGTGTGTGAGGTCTTTGAACAATGCCTTACGAGCGAACCATGAGATGGGTAAAAGCTCACAATCACTACCATAAGGAGAAACGCAAGGTTTCAAAGCATAGTAGACGAGAGGGCATGGAAATTAGGGCATGGGGTACTAAATCCAAGAAACACAAAGACGTGGAGTATTGTATATTTAGGGCACAGATTCCTGAATATTTAAAAACATCAAGCTATGGAATCTTGGATATTTCGAGTAGATCAGGGCAAAGAGTCCTTAATCTACTAAGGCACGAAGATGCATGAAATAGGAGTGCAGAATCCCTATTATACAAAAGACAAATACCACTCAAGGATGAATTTCCGTAAATAAAATTTCATTCTCACAATTTTGGGATGACTTTCTAAAAATAGAAAGTCATGTCAAGCATCTCAAGCACAAGTTTCCAAAAATAGTAAATCACCTTGAATAAATTAGTAATCAAGTGGAGTTGAAGAAAAATGACTTACATTATCATTAATCAATCCTAATAGTTCAATCTCAATTTAGTCCTCAATATTATTAATATTATTATTATCTTTTATGAGACTATGATATTATTATTAAAAAGGAATTACAAGTCAAATTTATCTCATCAATCAATTCACACGTCTCCTTCGTGACTCTCATGGCTCTATGTAACTCTCTCTCTCTATTAAATAATACATTACACTCTATTTTACACACTCATCAAAGAATGGCATATTCATTTTCACTCATTAAAAATATGTCATAAAATATTCCTCTTATGCTCTCTTTAATGCATATGTTACACTCTCATTAACTAAGGCATGCATACCTATTCTTAATGGCATAAGTTACACTCCTCTAAATGGAATCCAATGCATTCACAATACTCCTCCTTTATGACAAGAATTGGTTGGTCCTCCTATATATGAGTCTCATATATTCTCACTTGGGGGGAGAGATTATGATGCCAAGAATAGAAGATACTTGAGGAAAATGCTGAGAGGGAGAGATATGGAGAGTAGCCTATTGCTTCCACAATAATTATGAAATCCTTACTAAAATCTTGAGATATCTAGCTATTGAGGTTGGCCATGAGTTGTATTGAGAGGAAGTGAAAGTTTGCTTCCTTAGTTTGCCTTGAAAATATCTCTAATGTTGTCTTTTGTTACTGCATGCGAGCTTTTGCAACTCGAGGTTCCATGGGGAGAAGTTCTTCTTGGATATTGTTGGAAGGAAAATTGGGTGGTTCAAAATGAGTTGGTAAGGATATTGGAGCTGGTGCATACTCTCATTGGAGCTAGAGCATACTCCCACCTTTCTAAGTTGTATAAATTCACTGCCACGTATGTTGACAAAATTATATTGTGTTTTTTCTTTTTGTAGTTCATTACATAGTTTTTCTTATTTTGTTGTTGACTAAAACTTAGATGTATATCAAATGTTGCACACTAAATGTTGAAGGAATTTTGCAATAACTATACATTATTTTATGTAAGTTTTCTTTTTGTGCAGTTTCGTTGCGAATTGATTGACATCATGTCTTACTGGCTAAAGCAATCAGGATGCCATGAGTATATGAAAACATATTGATATCATAAATTTGGTCTTCCTTCGCTTTTTACAACTGTAGATAAGCTTGCACATTATATGTTTGACAAAACTGATAAATGAGATAGTAGGAATTTATTTTTGGTTGTGGTTTTAAAGAATCATGTTTTTGGGCATTTCTATTTAGATTCATTTTAACTTCAGGGGGTAGCTGTGCCTTATGGCCATGTCACCCCAACTTTGATTTCAAAAAACAGAGTTTCAAAATCTAGGTCTTTACGTTGTTATATTTTATAGATTTGCTCTTGCTCCCTGGTGGTTTATTTCACTGTTTTTTTTTTCTTTTAGTTGTGACTTACCTGATAATCTCTATTTATGAAACCAACCTATTATATAAACTTGGAATTGTTGTTTTAAAGTCTCAGTAGTTAATACAATGATAGTTTAAATAACTTGTGACTTCTTGTTTGATAGTTTAATAGTTAGTGGCTTGTTTTGTGACTTCCAAGTGTTGTTCAAAATTCTCCAATGGTTGTAGCTACATCCCTACGAGCTACTTGTAAAATTCCTTAAATTTTTATAGTCATTTATGTGCCTGAAGTTTTGTATATGCAGCAATGAAGATGGATGATATTTCTACTTATGTATTAGGTTCACTTATTGGCATTACTAGCAATGAAAAATAAGTTATGCAATCTTCGATTCATGTTAATTAATTATGGTGAAATCGCCTTAAGGGTTATGGTTGTGAGTGTTTGAAAAAATGCCTCAATGGCTGTACATTTCATGATCGCAAACTATTTGACACAATGCTTCAACGGTTGTAGCTAATTACATCTATGAATTGTTTATAAATATAGTTAAGTGAATTTAGGATTTGCAACCAAGGTGTTTTTGGAAATATTTCAATGAATAAACATGATGATTCCATTGAATGAAAAATCTATGGAATTCAAATTGGGTAGCTAAATTGTTGTAATTGTTAGCTCAGATATGAATTCATAATCACTGGAAACCACTCCTTTAGAAGTTGAATTATCTTGTTTTTCTTTTCTTTGTTTTACCAAAGAATTCATATGCATATTATTTAGAACAAAATCAAATTAGTCACTCTTAAACACTTTTAATTGCAACAAAATGAACAATTAGCTTATAGGAAATTGTGGTTTGTAAAGATTGATATTATTTATCCCACTAAAGACTCTATCATTTAAATATGATTTTAAGACTTATGGTTTAAGTTTTGGATCGTGACGAACCATGACCTTGTAGATTTAATGATAAGTTTAATATTACCATGGGTTATTTAGTTAGTAGAAATTAGTGTGTAGTGTAAGAATTCCAATAAAAATCTAGATATATGACCTTGCATTAAATTTTACATATTAAAAACTTCAACTTAAAATAAAATAATATCGCATTTTGAGTTAGCCTTAGTATAACACTGATGGTTGGTAAGGTGGTTATGGATCTTAATAATATCTCATTTTGAGTCAGCCTTATAAGAGATTATGGATCTTGTCATTCGGATCATACTTCATATCAATGTTCGAAATATGTTTTAGAAGATCATTAACATGCATGTGAAGATTCTGATTCCAGACCGCTTTCGACATAGAGTTCATGCCAAATGAGTGATCTCTTGGTTGATCCATCAACAAGATCTCAATTTGAAGAAGAACCTCTTGAATTCACAACAACAGAAACAATTATGCTCATGCACTACTACATGGTTCTAGCATATGACACTCATACTTTGAAGAAGTTGTAGGGAATGCCTTCTTAGAAGGACCCATGGATGAGGAATACAACTCCCTCACTAAGAACCAAACAAGGATCTTGGTTCCACTTCCTTCTAGGGAAAATTTTAGGGGCAAAATTTCACTAATTGGCAAAATTTCAACATTTTATGAAAACAATGTTCACCCATTTGGTTACAAATTAGCCTATTTTTTTACATATATATGGTTAAATGTATAATATTCACCAAAAATTTACCAATTTTAATAATAGATTACATGTGTTTTTATTGAGTATTCACCTACATTTTCTATCAATGACTTTTCAAAGGAAAATATTTGCCTATAATACTATAAATAGGAAAAATATTTAAATCCTTGAAGAATACCCTACTTCCCTCATATTGTAATTTCATAAAATGCAAGTGGGATACAGAACTATGAAAGCAATGGATGTACTTGTTCACAAATACAAGGCATGATTGGTGGCCAAAGGCTTTCAGCAAGCTCATAACATCGATTATACTGAAAACTTTTCTCAAGTGGCCAAACAGACTATATTCATTTCTTCATAGGGATATCAAAGAGGAAATTTACATCGAGCAACCATAAGGATATGTAAAGAATATATCTTTAGTTTCGTAACTAAATAAAACTCTCTCTGGCCTCAAGTAAAGACCTAGGGAATGGTATGCTAAAATGGATTCCTATTTACTCTCTCAAATTTCATTCAATGTAAATTTTGTCCAAATAATTATTTTCTAAGAACATCTCACTCTTAGTTTCTCATTGTGTTCTATGTAGGTAATCTTATAATCACAAGTAGTTCAACCTCAACCATTGCGATAGCCCAAATGAATTTGCATTATAGGTTTGCAATGAAAGATATTGATCAATTACACTTTTTACTTACACTAGAAATCAACTAGAACAATCTAGGGATCAAAATTTCTAAATTCAATTATGTGAGATATCTTTTAGTTCACTTTCACATGACCATCTGCAAGGAAGCAACTACACCTTTCATATCAAGGGTACATCTCGACGATGGAAAGGATACATTGTTAGTTTATTGTACCATTTATACACAGCTTGTCAACAGTCTCTTATATGTCACTCATTGTTGTTGAGATCTATGATATGTGATAGGTTAAATTATGGATACATGCATAAGCCACATAAGTTTCATAAAAACGTTCCAAAGTGCATTCATGGATATGTCTAGGGAACCATCAACTAAGGGATTCACTATGTAGTAGCGTGTTTTTTCTATCTCATTTTCCATATTGATTAAAATTGGGTTGGAAATAACAGTAATCACAAGTGCACTTCAGGATGTGTTGTCAATTTGGGTTCTAACCCCATTTATTGGTCAACCAAAAAGTAATCAGTGATTTAGTTTTCATCAGAAGAGGTTGAATATAGAGGTGCAATCAACATTGTCATTCAAGGTATTTGGTTGCATAACTTCCTCACTGAGCTTGGTATCATATTTCATCGTCCAATTTTTGACTTGTGCGATGATCAAAGCACAACTAAAGTTTTGCAAAGATCCAACATAGTGGCAACAAACAATACAGATCAAGATATTCCTGTAGTACATTTGATAATTGGTAAATAAAGGGTTCATCAACTTGTAGTACTTTCCGAGTTACGAACAAACTACTGACATATTCACAAAAACCTTCACTGAGCAAAAGTTTCACTGCCTATGAAATTTCCTTGTGGTGAAGGACATAACTACCTAATAGTTGTATTTGTTCTTTAGTATTGTATTCTAAGGGTGTGTTTTGTTCTGAAGTGGATTTCCCTCCTTCCTCTTCTTGTAGTTTTTTTATGGTACTTACATGCATTATAAAATAGGTATCTTATCTCGATTCTTACGAGGACCCATTCATTTTGTTATCTCTAGTAGTGCTTCAAGGGGGTATTGGAGATACCAAACACCTAATTTCACTTCAATTGACTAGTACTATATCCAGTTGTATGAGATATTTAACTCGTCACTACATGCCCAATTAAGTATCACTATATCCAATTGCATGAGATGTTAAGTGATGATTGCATTTCCAATTAACTTGGAATTGGTGCCAATTTTCTTTAGTGCATGTTCACATCTCTCTGGATTTAATACGATATGAGTTCATCCATATAAAATATATTTCATCTAATTGCATTCTCTCATAATTTCTTTTCCGTGCATGAATATAATTTATAAATTTTCTCTATTAATTTTCTTTCTTCTTTGCTTGCAATTTTTGTTCATTGCTTTATAAATAAATCCAACCTCCACGGATTCAGAAACAATTTCACACTTTGAAGGATTTATCAAACCAGCATAGATCCATCTTAAACCGGTCAAGTGCTAAGAGCGATCATATTTATTTAGGTGAAAACCTCTTTTTGAGTGCAAAAATTGAGGAACAGTTTACACCTCGATAGATTTGATCCATCTCGGTGCTTGATAGATCTAGAGTTAAGAAGCATCTATGTTGGTTTCAGTCGTGCACAGTCACACACAATTTGTTTAACATCTAATTATTTTAATCATCTTAAATATGCTAAATATGTCTAAGATTAATTTGGTCATTTTAGTTTTAAATTTGCTTAGTTCCCTCAGTTTGTTGAGATGGTAAGGACTGTTAATAACTTCAATGATGAAATTTGATTAAATAAAAATTATGAATGCAAAGTGACAATGTAACAATATTGAATGATACAAATGTGAATACTACAAATGTAGTCAATTACAAATAGTCTTCATTGTGATTAATCTCAAACTATTGTCTTCTACTGTAGTTTTTCCATTTTTCATATGAATAATTTGAAATGCGATTGAAATCACAGACCATTCAAAGCATTACCTTGCTATATTGTAGTAAACATCATAACATGTATCTCTTTCTCTCCAATATTAATAGTAACTTTCTCCAAATTGAATCATTGTGACTTATGGAATGTTAAATTCCAAGTAAGTTTCAATGGTTATTTTTTTCTATTCCATCGTTTCAACGCCAAGTGACTAACAATGTTGAATGATGGAAAATAGGAGTAATAAGAATATAGTAAAGTACAAATAGTTTATAGTTTCAATAACCAAACATTTATGGTAAGTGAACATTTTATTTAAGATGAAAATTCAAGTATTTTATTTGTGGTTGAAATATTGTAACAAAAAAAATCAATTCATGCCATCAAATTTTTTTTGTGCTTACACTGAAATATTTGGACACTATTCATCTATTAACTTTGAAACTAATGTTCATCATACATTTAGTTTCATCAAATAAAAAATAAAAATATACACTAAAATTTATGCATCTAGTGCAACCAATGAAATAGGATTAGAAATCCATACCTAAATAACATTAGAGATGAGCAACTTCACTTAAATCAATGCATTCAATATAATCAATCAAATAGGATTAGGAATAAAAATTTACACTAAAATAAATGCATTTATTTCTATCTCTCTCTCTCTCTCCTTCCCTCTACCACTCCCTCTCTCTCTTCCCATTTTCTCTTTCTCTTTATTCCCCTTCTGTACTCCCCTCTCTCTCTTTCTCCATCCTTCCTTGGTCACTTCTTCTCTTTAACTCCACCTTTCTCTATTTGTGTCTCTATTCTTGCGTCCCTCCCTCTCCCCCTACAACACCATTTCTCTCCCCCTCCCTCTCTGCTCTCTCTTGTTGTCTCTCTCAGGTCCTCTATATCTTCCTTCATCTCTCCCTTTCTGTTCTCCCCTATCACTCTCGTTCTCTCTCCCCCCTCCTTTATCTCTCTATCTCATGCCCCAAACATACACACTCTCCCTCCATCTCTCCTTTGTCACTCCCCATATTTCCCTATCCACCTTTCCCTCTCTATGCCTTTCTTCTCCCCTCCCTCTCTTCTCCTCCAACTACATCTAGCATTCCTTCCCCCTCTCCTTCTCTCTCTAAAGTCCTCTCTCTTTCCCACCTCGCTTTGTCTCTCCTTATCATCTCTCTCTCTCTCTCTCTCTCTCTCTCTCTCTCTCTCTCTCTCTCCACCCACCAACTCTGTCACTATCTTCATCCCTCTCTCATTCTCTCTCCCCCCTCCATCTATATGTCTTCTCTTTCTCTTCGCCTTCTCTCCCTCTCATTCTCTTCTCCTTCCCCCTCTCTCTCTCCTTCTCCCTCTGTTCTCCTTCTCTCCCTTCTCTCCTCTGCTCTCCTCTCTCCCTCACTCTCTCTCCATCTCTCTCATGTCACTCCCTCTCTCTCTACCTCCATTTCTCTATGTTTTTGTTCTTCCCTCCCATATATATGAGAAATTGATATATTATAGTATGCAAAATATAATATTATATTAAAGCTAATATTATATTAAATCTAAAATTATTAAATTTAATATAATATTAAATTTAATAAAATTAATGTTATAATTTATTAATATTAAATCTTTAATCTAGCTATTGGATATCGAATAAGACCATCTACCTAATTTAAAACATTATTTATAAAATGCAAACCCTTAGTGACGTATAATCTAAATTGAGTTCTATGAACTCTACTATGACATATAATAATTCGTACATTTTCCTTGATTTTGATAGAATTTAGGAGTTGGATACTTTATAATTTATCATTGATGAATGCAAGTTAAAATGTCTAATTTCTAACTTGTGTGGAAAGAACTAGTCTATCCTACAACACTTATTTTAAATCACTCTAGATCCTCGCGATCTACCCAGTGCTCAAAGGGATCAAATCTTTTTGCATCTTACGATATTTGATGTCTCTTGGGACTTGGTAGATTAGGAGTTAAGTTGGATCTAGGTTGGTTTAATCCTCCCTTTAAAAAAACTATATTCTACATCAATATTATGGTTTTTCATAAATGTGGAGCTCAAAAACAATTACTAACTTGACCAAGCTACTTAGAATTTTTATTCAACGGTAGACTTATTTTTATTTTTGTTTCAAATTTACTTTAACTACCCCACCATAATCATATTCGATTAAAAAACCCTCTTGAATTAAGAAATTGTTTAATCATATTCGATTAAAAACCCCTCTTATATTAAGAAATTGTTATTATTATATTTAATAAATTTACATATAACCAAAATAGTATTTTCTTCTTTGATGTTCCCTTCCTCTACGTTCGTCTTAATATTCCTAAGAATGAATGAAAGCCCAACAACGTGATCTTGTAAAGGGGATTGTGAGAATGATTTAGACAGCCTGTGTGAAAGCACTGATGAGTATAAGTCAATAAGAAAAAGGTTATTTAAGTATTCAAATTCATGAATATAGATTTATAAGGTTAGAAATCTTTGGCTAAGTTGAAGCAACTGACTTGGAATAAGGTATAAAACAACTTCCATGTTTATTACCAAAATTTGCTTATATAAATTAAGAAACATCAATTTAAAATTAATTGCAATCGAATCCCATCGTTGAATTTTCTTGTTGTTTGACCTAATTCGACCCAATTTCATAACTATGATCTCAACTATATGATGAAGCACTTTCATCTCACACTATCTCCTGACGATGAAGCCGCTAGTGTTCGTGATTCTGCCAGACTGCCATGTCACAGCACATTCTCGGCATTATATCAAGGAACGCAGAAACGCCCCTGACAGGGATAAGATCTCGAAGCATCCTTGGAAAGTCAAGACCGAGCTAGGAGCGGCTGGCTGCCGGAGGGTAACATTGGCAACAGTCTCGCTCCCACTTAGAATGAAAATTCCCCGCTTTGACCTGCGTGTTAAAAGTTACAGAGCTCTTGGCTAAGTTATATCCATTGGTAATCTCGAATAAGTGAGTTCGGAGGGTGTTTGCACTCTTCTGGTTTATAAATAGTGGGGGTTTAGGTTTGTCCTTCGAGCCCTGAGGAGTGCCTCGAGGTCTCCTGCTCGTTCAAGGTCCGTTTGGCCTATCAACTCGTTTTGTGGGTTTATATATTTATTATTTGAGCTTTTTAAGCATTTTATTGTATAGAGTTATGCAGCACCCACGTATCGATGAAACCTAAATAATATATTTGTTCTCTTCACCACCATCCATCTAATATCAAAACTCACCTCACCTCGTTGATTTTTGGGTTCCCTCTGAATCAATCAATGCTGTCAAGTATTAAATGCTTCTTTCTCAAATACTCGCCCGAATTAAAACTTCGGAGATGCTATCACAATTGTGACCTTTCCAATTGAAGACCCTCTGAACATTTCCAATTCGCTGTGGCTCAATGTTCGAATCATGCGCACGCCTTTGACCATTTGGATAGGTTTGTTCATGTATTAATTATTGTTCGGAGAGGCCCTTTATAGCTTAGTATATAAAAGACATTTGGATAGGTTTCTTCATGTATTAATTATTGCTTGGAGAGGCCTTTTATAGCTTAGTATAAAAAAAAAATGTTGTGAACTAGAAATATTAATATATGTTAGAGATGTTGTGTTTAAGGTGATAGATTTATGTTAGTTTGATGTTTGTTGGATATTTGTTTAAAGTGAAGAAAGTATTAGTATACTGTAATTATTACATTTTATCTAATACTTTTGTTTATTTCTATTTACTTTTTATTAGGTTATTTATGGTAAAATATAATATTATAATATTACATTTTACCCAATATTTCCCCTCAATTGCTCCACTTGTTATTGTAATTTCTCTTTATGTTTGAAGTTCAAAAGTAAATAAAGTGAACTATAAAGCGGTTAGGAAATATCGAATAAAATGTGATATTAAGGTTGAGGTGTGATAGAAAATGTTAAGTAAAATGTAATAATATTACATTTTAATTAGTATTTATATTACATTTTAATTAGTATTTGCCTCCACTGCTAACCACTTTTTATAGTGTGGGGTTGGTAATAAAGATTCAGTAAAATATATATTGTAATATTATTTTTTAAACAAGATTTCTCTTAGCGAGTTTACTTTTCATTAAAAAAATTCTTTATATTTGAGGTTCATAAGTAAACTTAATTTTTATGTAAACATTTGATACTAATATGGTAGACATGTAATAGTTAACATTTTGATTGGGTAAAAGTAACATAAAAAACATAAAATTAATAATTATATTTATATTTATAATGATAATTAATTATAATTAATAATTAAAACAACCTACATCTTAACTCCATATTTACCAAGTGCTCAAAGGGATCAAATTTCTTGAAATGCAAAACTCTTTTAAAGTAAAAATAGATTTGAACCATAAATTTGACACCTCATTTCTTTGTAGATCCCAAATTGAGATGGATTTATGCTAGTTATTATCACTTATTACTAGTTGTTACTAGTGTATCTCTCATAAAAGTATGCTTAATTCAGCTGTTTTAGAGCACTAAGTTTAAGTTAAAGCACTGAACACACTTTGACCCCTAATATATAGAGATATTGAAGAATTCCTCACTCTCCAAATACCTAGTACGACCTATATTCCATTATGTGCATTAAGAAACACTTGGCAACCATTTTTTTTTCTTTTTTTCTAATAAAACTCTGGTGATACTATTTATCTGCTCAGTTTTCACAAATTTCAGATTATTTGACTCATTGATTCAGTATTTCCTCCACCTAGAAGTAAAAATATTATTAAATTTGCTGCATTTTCTTCTCCAAAAAGTTTATTGTAAAGGAATCCAATGAAGAAACCGTTCCCAAGATTGGAGGAAGGTAAATGATAAATCTAATTATTGAGAATGCCAACCTGTAAAACTTGAATACATTTGAAACTGCCAAACTGAGGCATCAAATTGAAGCCCCCCACCAAATTACCTACCAGTGGAAAGCATCACGTCTTAGTTCATAAAGTGAATCTAGATACTCGGATAGAGTTCGAGAGAAAACTAAGCACGTTATGAATTTGATAACGACCTTTGCAGGCAGAGCAGTGAAGCTGCCTCAACAGATGCCCCAACTGTCAAATATATATTCTGCAGCCTTTGATTTCATTAATGGAGACATGTGGAGCCACGGGCCATCGAAATCCAATAAAAGGGAATGAGTGATGCAGAGAATCTGACGAATAGACTTAAAAGTTATGATTATTTTGTTCACACTGTAAAACCCGAACAATACTTATTATCACAGATTTAAGCAAGGATATTTTATACTTTGAATTATTAACAATACAATGCAGATAATATAATAGAAAATTAAATTATTATGAAGCTCTAAGCTCACCGGCCGACGAGGTCGTCTATGGCAGCAGCAATGACGAACCAAATGACTTCGTTCGAATGAGCAATGATGAACCAAATGACTTCGTTGGAATGGACACTGCAGCTCTGATAGGTGCATACTGATAGGTGCACACTGAATGATTACTTTATACCTATTTCTTTATTACACCCCTAGGTGTGTTAATTTGTGAATATAGATTACCAACCATTACAATTTTAATATAATTATGAATAATTATTAAGTGGAATGGCAAAATATTTTAGAATATTATTTGTTTTACAAATATATAAAAAAGTTGAGATTTATATTTAGAGTTAGGTTCTCTTTTTTTTTAATTAAATTGATAAATTAAAATAAAATCATAAAAACATGAGTCACAGAAATATGAGTTATGGTATTTTGGATATGTGATGGTATTGATGTGATATTACAACAATGTCAATTTACAGGTTAAGAATCTCCATGGCATTTTTTGGCAATGAGAGATGTATCATGAGGTAAGTGTTTTGATGCCATTAACCATTTAATTTATATCATTTTATTAGTTATTGGGTGCATGATAGAGATATTTTAGAATATGCTCAAGAATAGTAACAAATCAAGGATTATGTTCTTATAACTTTTTAATTAAATTGATTAATTTGAAAAAATATATCAAATAAAATGGCTTATGTTTTTGGGCAAGTGATATTGATGAGCCCTTGCATTATAAATAAGTGAATCTTCATGGCTAAAAGATTGTCACATGTTTTTCTAAAAGTTTATATATATATATATATATTAATTTCATAATAAACACCAAAACACTTATTTTGTGACACCTCCTTTGTAGTATTAAGATTTACTTCCTTTGAGACAATAGTAATTAAAACATGTTAAAGATCAATATTATTTTGAGGATACTAAAGTAATAGCTAATAAATTGTTTTCTTTTATGAAAACTCAAATTCAAAAGGGGAGACTTGGAAACGAATTCCAAGTTACATAAGGTTAGACAATTATACCAACCTCCCTCGAGATAAAAAAGGGGCCTCACTTGTAGGAAAGAGGTTCATTGATTTTTTTTAAGAGAGAGAAAATTTATGTGGAAACAGAAAAGAGGGAGTGTGACAAAGAAATATACAGAGCTCACCTAAACCAATGGATAATCTCGAGTACAAAATTATAAGAGGTTGGACTGATGTCTTTAGGCCTATCACTTAATTAAAGGTACTAGAGGAAAATTGTCACCCAATGCCTCGAGTTGTTCTTTGGGGAAGAAGTGGACGTTATTACCCTTCTCATGGTTGGGTGGAGAAGCTCTCACCCATGATCAATTCGAGAATTTGATACAGAGGGATAAGTATATTTGAGATGAATTGTTTTAAATCTTGAAGACACGAATGAGTAGTTATTGTTTTTATTTGATATATGTGTGCACGAAATAATTGTATGCATTTTCCTATAGCTAAAATAACTGTGTGGGCAGTATGAAGGGAATGCATAAAACCTAAAGAATTTATAAATATGACTAAGTAGGTTTCATTATTCATGCCTCGAACTTTACATGCAAGTTTTGGTTACTATTACCTCGGTGTGATGCGTTAATAACTTCATTAGGGGTTTTTCGTGGAGGCAATTAATGATTTAATCCAATCATGGGAAGATTTAGAGAAATAACACAACTCAGAATTATTTCAGGAAACACAGTGGTATTATTATAAGAAACTTAGCAAATAAAACCATAACTATCTAAGTACATTGTTGCGAATAACAAATAGGGTGATTGAAAGCACAAGTTAGGACGGGGTTACCAATAATTGCTAGTGACTCTAGTCCTCAAGGAAGCCACGGTTAGGGAACTAAACTGAAAGGAAAAAGGGTTTCATAACAATACTGTCAACAATAGACAAGACTTTGTAGAACAAACTTAAATGCTTGCAGGAAAATTCCATAGTTTGCATACACAGTCGAAATAGTTGTATGATGTTAAACAAAATTCATACTAAATGCTCTAGACCTGTGATTGTCTAAATAGAACCCTTATAACCTTTCAATGCAGATCTATAGAGTAAATGCAGTAACAACATCTTACTCGACTTTCAAGGGAACTTATGGGATTAAAGCCAACATTGGCAAACTTCATACGAAGATGAACCTTCATAAGTCATTCAAGATTTTAATAATCAATAGTCCATAGTTACATTTGTAAAGAAACCTTTACTTTGCAATTAAAACAGTAATAATCATAATAGAACAAAATGAGCTCGACAAGACTGGGCAAACCCATTAAATGTACTTAAAGTTATAAAATTTGGATATATATACAGTTATGTCTGCAGAAAGAAAACCTTTGAAATATTCACGGTAGTGTATACAAAGAGATCGAAACAATAGACAAAGGGTTTCCATACCCATGAAATGCATATTTTAACAATAGAAACCCTATGGTGGAACTATTGTAGCCTCAATGTCAAAGGGTCAAAACCCGAGAGGAATCCTCACTATTTTGACTAATCAAACCAAAAAGGATTTGAACAATTGTACGTGCAAAGAGACCCAAATTAAACATATATTAACAAATAGAAGCTTTAGAAGTTGAATCAGTTAATTTAAGTAAACCCAACAAGAGGAAAACATAATACCTACACGTAGGACAAATTGAAGCCAGATAAACAAGAACTGAGGATGTTTAGGTGGACAATCAAAACTATGGTTGCTGTCCTAAGGAAAAAATGAATTTACGAGTAGATAAGGGACCTATATTAAACCCAATCCTACATAATACAACCACTAGAGTTTAGCATTACTAAAGTGAGTTGTATAATGCATCACTAAACCGATAAACGGTTCTGAAATCACCCAGTGAAGGAAGGAGGCGAGATTTCATGGTGCCGAGGGTTTGAACCGAGTTAGGTCGCAAAGCCCTCTCCAATTGTCGAACAAGAAAATGAGTGAAAAAATCCCCAAATAGCATAGTCAGTTACCAAAACCCTAGCGTTAACTATTGGAACCATCATATCGAAAGCCCTTTCATCAAAGGCTTGAAACACAACAATTCTAACCATGATATCCATATGTGTTATAGACATATTTTGGCACCGCAACCC
The DNA here is from genome assembly GCA_031772625.1 of Pinus tabuliformis. Lineage (NCBI taxonomy): Eukaryota > Viridiplantae > Streptophyta > Pinopsida > Pinales > Pinaceae > Pinus > Pinus tabuliformis. Next base: position 1,220,147,372 of record CM062817.1, on the reverse strand, counting down.
CAATCACATATGTCCATAAACCAAGGGTTTCTGAACCCCTAAAAGTGTTGTTACAGACCCTAAAAGATCAAGGTCAATTGATTACATCATTTCCCAGAAGTTCTCCCTGAAAATCTACTCAGAACTAGTCAAAACTAGACCATACAGACTACTCCATGCTGAGGGTGCGATGTATCTCACCTACTACACACAAAGGGTGCAATGCATACTGAAAAGCCCTTCTGTAGGGTGCGATGAGCGAGAGCAGACAAATGGCAGAAGTAGTTTGCTAGGTAGAAACTCAAAGAATCTTCTAGAAACTTCTCATATGACACTTGCCTCTCTAAATTCGCCCAGGGATGAGTAAGACATCATGAAATCTCCAAGCAGAACCAAGAACTATGAGTGTAATTACACTAATCAAAATCCCAAAAGCTAACTCACTCTCCTGCAAAAATCTATATATGGATCCCTCATCCTAGAGATCTAGAGGCTGGAATTTTGTAATTTGTAGGGAAGTGTTGTTGGTTTCTCTTTGAGACATTTTATTGTTGGGTGATCTTGCTTTGTATGAGGTGAAGAGGGCTTTCATGCTGGGAGGATGATGCTGGATCAGACATCTTGGTTGTAATCCTCTCTTCTACTACTTCTATCAATAAAGCTATTGATTTTTCCTCCATATACGTGTATATCTCTGAATCTTGTATTTGTATATGAATTTGTATGGTTAATGTACATTTGATCCTATATTGTTTATGGTTATAGATCTCTATTCTTTGATGGTATTTTATTGCTTTGACTCTACAAGTGTTCTTTGAAGCGGGACAAGTGAGAAAGGAGTGGTGAAAGCTCTATCAAAGGAGAGGGGAAAGAAGCAAAGATACTAGCGAAAGACTGAGGTTGGTACTCTCTGCCTCTCTCCCATATATCTCCCATAAAGGAAAACACAAGTAACTTTGGTTTGTTTGTTTCTAAGATAGCTACCCGTCTTAGTGGGACTAGTAGCGCTGAGTGGACATTAGATTTCCCGATAACAAATGGCGACTCCACTAGGGAGTGAATAGTTTGCTTGTTTTGTTACTATTGTTTTCTTTATAAACTATAGACGGGGCCTGAAGTTAAGATAGCTGGCCTTGGAACTGCTTTTGCTATGCAACTGCAAAGTAGATCAACGATGCTTCAGTCATTCTCTGGGTTGGTTTATGAACTGGACATCTGACTTGCAAACATCCTAAGTGCCCTGGTGGTAGTTCAAATAACCTCATTAGATCAGCCCCTATACTTTGTGTTTACTATCTATTATTAGCTCAACCTAAACCCCTGAACTTAGCTGCAAACTATGAGTGAAAACCAAGTTTAGTCTCGTCCCTGGACCATCGCACTGTCTCTCATTGGCAACCTAGATGCATCGCACCTCCCGTGTGTTGCACGTGAGATGCATCCCTATTTTGCTATGTTACAGGTTGCAATGATTGAGTAAGACTGTTTCTGCCTCCAGATTTTGGTTTTTTCTTCATTGTCTTCAGATTTATTCAGTGGCTTTACTGTCTATGATCAGTATATCACTATTGAAACCCTCTTTCTTTACATTATTTATCCTTCATTGATAAAGAATTGTGAATGTTTTTTTATGTATTTTTCATCATTTACAATTCTCCTTTGCAAATAGTAGCTTAATCGAACTGTCGTCTTTTGATTTGAAAGGGTCACAATTGTCGTTTTTAGTCAAGAACAAGAGTGTCGTAAAGAATTCCTCTTTTAGATAGTCGATTAAACTTTAGCCATTGTATTTGATTTGAATTATTAGTATTTCAAGTGTCGAAAGGAGTTTTAAATTTGAAATCGCAAAGTGTCGTCTTAGTCTTCCTTTCGTTTTTTGAAGAGAAAATTATTAGTATTGTTGCTTTGAAAGAAGATAGTTTAGAATTGTACTTAGTTTTCTTTTTGTCATTATCACATTAAGGAAACTACAAAACAAATACATGCATGTGCATTTGCATTTAGACTGCATGCAGAAATTGATTTAGGAAAAGTGCATCTAGTGTGTGCTCTTTGCTCTATGTTGCAAGAATTTTATTTCTCTTTCCTTAGTAGTTAGGTTTTTCATTACTAAAAGGAAGTAAATGACTGTTTATCATCTTAGATTGCATATTTAGGAATTGTATGTCTACACCACACGATGAAACTTAAAGTCAAACTTCTTAAGAATGAACAACTGTAAAATAAACCTCAATGAACATAAAAAAGCTTTGGAACCTAATGCACAACGTCTAGAAGTCTAGGCTAGAGACGTATTCTAGCATCATAAAGTCTAGTAACTATCATTTTCATTGTAGGTTGGGTGATTCCTCCTCTTTGATATGACAAGTGCCAGTACGGACTTGTGCTCCCACGTACCATCGAGTATATATTGGGAGACCACAATAGGATGCATCCTTTATCCTTAGGAAGTCGTGTCTGCCACCCTATCAATTGCAATGCACTGAACACAACATTCGGGAAGATTGACTGCCGTACCGTAAAAAGTATTTTGCAATTTTGCGATTGGTTTGGTAATCATTCTGTCTAGATTTCCAGAGTAGTCACTTTCATTCCTTTTTAGACTCCTTAAAAGAAGAGGTCCATTTGAGCACTTGTCACTCTGGGCTCATTAAAAATCGAAGGCGACTAGAGTCATCTTTAGCTTTTTCTCGAATATTAAAAATTGAAAAAGCAAGTTGTGTCAAAGAGTCATAAGATTCATTTAATTCAAAATAACATTTTCCTATTTTTATTTTGAGTTGTTCAAGTAATCTACAGTCGTGGAAGAAAGTAAATCAAAACCCCATCGTTCGCATAGACTAATGAGTCAACCATCTTTGACTCTAGAAGTGAAACCATTCCGAGCTAAGCGATCTCGTTTAACTGGGTCAAAGTCTCTTGGTTTGTTTGAAACTTGTGTTTCAACACCCTCAGAGACTCCAGTTACTCCAACTATTTCTGGTATCCCTGCCTCTATAGAAGAAGTTCCACAGTTACAAGAGGACATTAGAACTGATCCTAGTGTAATGGTAAACACTTTTATTCCTGAACCAGCTCCATCTAGGACTGATTTGGAGGTGTCACCTCTCCAACATCTATCATTGCAGAGTGTGTACCCTCTTCGGCACCAGAAATATTTTACGGACCTGATGGTCTACCTCTTCCACCTGGACTGATTGTTAAAGAAGAGGTTGTTGAGGATCTTCCATCTAGTACCCCATTGCATTTTGGAACTGGGATCCACCTATATCCTTCTACTACACAAGTTAGTCTCCCTTCATCACAATTTCTTGTAGAATCGCTAGAAAGTATTTTGAATAGGCTCGATATGTCTAAACAACCATCGACATCTAGGACTATGTCATCCGATACAATAGCAACAGAACATCGTGCCACTACTTCGATAATGTTCGTGGTATACCATCTATCTCAACTAGCTCTCAACTGCTAGATAGAGTCCACCTAAGGACTGTTTCAACAGCATGGTCTGTTCCTGCTTGTTCGTCCAGATTATTGTCTAGAATTTCTTATGTTGAGTGTAAACAAATTGATCCTTCACAACAGTATCAATTTGGGCAGTCCAGTCTACAAAGACCAATTTTTCCTTTGAACACTAGATTACCACCATATGGGGGGCATTGTGCCTTTTCATTGTTCCCACCGGGAGAACAACCATATGAGAGTTCACAACAGAATTCGGGTCAAGCTGGAATTGCATCCAGTGGTTGGGTGCCAATACTGCCAATAGCCAAGAGTTTTATATTCAATACAACCAAATCAACCTATTTCTAATATTCCCACTACATTCGCTATTGTGACAGTGTCGCAAGTATAAGCGCTTCCTATTGTATGTCAACCTCAAGTCTCTCAAGTCGTAATACAACAACCTCTTGTCTCCACGACTCAATCACAATCACCGATTAATGGCTCCTTAACTGAAGCGACTTAGGCTCAAATGAGTACTATCACCCCTCATCTTCGTCAAACATCCAGTATTGGACAACAGCAAATGTCCACACAACCATGGCTAGTGCAATATCAACAACTGCAATTCCAACAAGCTTACCTAGGACCTGAGCAACAAAACTTTGCAAGTAATGGGCAACCGTATATTCGAAACAGTTACCATCAATCATATCATAATGGTTATGCCCATCAACCTTATCAAAGTTATCAACATCAAATACATTATGCTGGTATGCAAAGACCCAATGCTCAAGCAATCCCATCTTATCCTGGGTATGCTTCGCCAAACCTGAATCAACAGTTGCCTTTCATAGCAAGTTTAGAATTACCAGATGTGAATTGAATAACAAATGATCCAATTGGTTATGCCCCTTAGTGGCCAGTGATTCGTCATAAACTTCCATCAGATATTCCTAAATTCAAAGGAAATCCCGGTGAAGATCTATCGAATCATGTGATGACCATTCATCTATGGTTTTCGTCCAACACTCTCAATGATGATTCGATTAGGCTTTGCCTTTTTCAGTGAACGCTAATTCGTCTGGCAGTGAAATGGTACATCAAACTATCTAGAGCTTCATTTGATAACTTCAGTGCCCTTGCCACCACCTTTTTAACCCATTTTCAGTTACCAATAAGGTACAAAATAAGAACTAAGCTTCTTACCAATTTTAAGCAGATGAAAACCACTCACATATCTGATCATATTCATGAGTGGCGACGTCGTCATCGAATGGTAAAAAAATATGTTCCTAATCAGTTGCTAGCTGAATGGTTTATTAAGTCATTGTTACCTTCTATTACAAAAGATGTGGCTAAGGTGGGAGTTGTCACTGAAGAGAAAGTCATTGCTCATGCGCAATATCTAGACTTGATCTATACTCAGTCTGGCACGCTATATGAAAAAATTCTTGATGCTCCTAGACCATAGTTTTTTGTTCCTCCTCCTCCTAAATCAAACAAATACTCTCATGCCAGCGATGGCATGATAGGTACAATAAGCACAAAAACCGCAAAGGCTACATCTAAGAAAGCCCGTATAGTTTCTAGTCAAAATGCAAATGAAGAACCTCTCGCCTCGGAGGTTAATGTCGTGTCGACCGACAAAGGAAAAGAACTGAAGCAACCAGGGGGCAAGAAGAAAGAGAAAAGAAAAAAGAGGAAACAGGATGATTCACCTCCTGAATAATCTTCTGAAACCCTACTGGGCAAAAGAAACCTCGTTATCCATGTTACATATGCGACAACGAGCATTTAATGAAAGATTGTCCACATAAAGCTAAGGTTATGAAATTTCTAAAAACTTCAAATACCCCAACGGTGTTGAATAATCCATTTCTGAACCCAGAAATAGACCTGGTTGCTATTGATCATGCTTCTCCATCACAAGTGCTTATGATGTCCATCTCAAAACAACAAAATGACGCTTTCATATCTATAAGAAATAAGGATTATGGAAATCCACAATTGTCGAATGGAAAGGCTACTGATGACCCAAGCAGTTCGATAATGACTTCTTTAGAGATTGTTCCGCCAATCATTCCTGAATTAACAATAAAAACACCTAAGGGAGTAGTACATAAACTAACATTTAATCCTCTTGCTCAAGCATCGCAGAATTATAACATAGTGGAGGATCTGGCCCAATCACCATCCACCATGTCGACACTTGAAGTACTGCAAAATTGCCCATCCCAAAAGCAGTCCTTGTTATCAGCGATAGGTGGGATTGATCTAGCGGATTCCAATCTAGTGGCCTTTAACCATAAAGGATACGAACCTCAGTTACCAGCACAGTTCGCTTTCCTCATACAGGTAAAAGCCCTCAACAAAACTTTTCATCGAACAATCATTGATGAGGGGGCATCTACCTGTATTATGTCAATGAGTTGCTCGAAAAATTTGGGCTCTCCACCCTTGTCATGATCATCAATGACATTAAAAGCATTCGATGGAAGAACATACATGCCATACGGGATATTAAGTAACTTGCAAGTTGAACTGGGGGAAGACAGTAGAAATTGAAGTTGCGGTCATTGATGGAAACCTCGACTACAATATCTTGCTAGGAAGGCCTTGGATTTATGCTATGGCCACCGTTGTGTCAACATATTTTAGAACGATTGCATTTTCCTTCCAAGGTGGAATTACAATCGCTGACCAACTAACCTTTTTCCCCAATAGTTCCCAAGTTACTGGAAGCATTCCATTGATCCATGGAAGCTATCAATCGCTTCAAAATATCGAAGTAGGTCTCCTAAAAGACCCTTTCTTAATGGGTACTTTTTCCCTCTCGCCTCCAAGTAATTTGGTGGAAGTGGCCACAGTGGAAACCTGTCATATAATATCTTCTACATCATCAATGATTAAGAATAACTCTGACCATTTTGGTAGTGTGGATCATCGTGAGGTATTTCCCCTAGAACCTACCATACCTACATCATCTGACGATCAATTCAGTGATGTTGTACATTATGTACTAGGGGCATTGGAAACAGATCTTTCCTTCATGACCCCTTAAGAGTTGTGATGAAAATTCGCCTGAGCAGAATTCCTTGTCTTGTGTCAAGCTCATTAAAAAATGAAAAAAGGTTGAGCAAAGTTCCAAGTCGAGTCTTTCACTTGATCTCATAAAGGAACGTTCATTCCATCCACCTAATTACTGCGAGTAGTCTGGTGAATGTAATGAAGCTTAGGGGGCATACACCCTTGTCCATTTTCTGTAAAAACCTAGCTGTAGAGATAAGTTTCCCTGTAAGTTATGTGATTGGTTCGAGTGACCTTTCATCTTTGTCTATTTTAGCAGACAAAGTGCAGGAAGTTTTTTATCTAATTATTGACAGAAAATCATCTTGCTTAACCACAGTATGTTTCCATGTGGTTACTGAAGACCTTTTCATGGTGGGGTCATGCAAACCTTTTTTATACAAGAAAAAATGACCAATTTCATTTTTGGCTTTTTAGCATTTTTAGCTTTTTAGCTTTATAGTTTGGTCGTTCCTAGCTTACATAAAAAGAAAATACATGAGCACATGTTCCCCCAAAGTTCAAGCTCATTAAAAATGAACCCAACTTCAGTAAATAATCTTTGTGATCACATAGCTATCAACTTTTGAACCTTGGTCATGTTCTTACCACCACCTCCAATTTTTTTAGCCGATCATATGCCTCCATTTGATTGTTTACCCTTTTGAGGAACAACTGTGACGAGTGATTCTATTAGCCACCTTCTTTACACTGCCATGATTGAAAAGTTCCAAGCCTTACCTGGAACCAGTTGTTATCCAAAAACATCACTCGTTCCTTAAAAACGAGTCTCCTTTAAGCTCTTTTTATCTGACTTGTATAATATGAAAAGATTGCCAAGAAATTGGCCTCTCTAGCTCATTAGAGTGATTGGAAGTGCCATCCCTCCTCTATATTTTAATCTTTTTGGGCCTCAGGGATCATTACACAAAAAGCTCAAGCGTTTGTCTTATTCGGCTCATTAAAACTATCGAAAAGTCATCCCTTTCATATTATTTTATACTTTTTCAGACTTAAGGGATTATATTACGAAAAAGGACTACTAGAATTTCATTTCTGTCTCTTTTTAGACTCTATAGAATTAAAAAGGACCGAGTTATCTTTGTCGTTAAACTCGTTAAAACAATAGCGACAAACTTGTCCATGCAGACAAGAGCGAGTTTCACTGTCGCTAGGCTCGTTAAAACATAGCGATAGGTTTGCCCGAAGGGCAAATTATAGAACAAGCATATGTTATCCTCCTCAAGCTTGACAAAAATAAAGAGGTACTAGTTAGAAATGACTGGGGAAAAAGGGAAGAAAACTTGAATAACTTCATTGGTAGTAGGTCGCTCTTGAACATGACACTTTCACTCCATCACCATGTTTGAGTCAGGTTGGGTTATTCTGTTCACTGGTCATATCACCATCGGTCCTCTGTACCATCCATTTTGTGGTTAACGCTACCAATCCATTCCAGTGTTGCCGATATGTTCAAGGGAAGTCACTCAGAGAATTCACAAACCCAGCTAATGCATCATCTGCTGCAATACCTTAACGCTCCTGTTATCACTTAGAACTAAAATTGATATATGTAACTTTTCATCCTAGCCCGATGACAAAGGTCAGTGCTAGTTTATTTTTGTTTTAATTTTCTTCCCTTAGAATTTGGAGTTTAGAAGAGTTTTTGAGTCAAGTTATTCTCAGCTCCCATTGGTTCCCCTCCATCTACCATTGTTTTATAGCCACCTGTTATCTTATGTCAGTCACCTTGCCTTTTTGTAATTTCGCAGCGCATCATTAAAATTTAAAACTAACAGTGCTGCGAAATCATGGATTCGTACATTTCGCAGCGAATCTTTCCCGAAATGTCAAGTCCGTTAGGTGAGTCATTAGCCGTGTCTTCTCATGTCATCTCATGTTCCCCTCTTATCACATTTCACCACTCATTGCCACTATCACCACCACTAGATCTGTTGATACGCACGAATTATCATTTCCAAGAAAGACCACCGTGCATAAATCTTAATGATGGCCGTAAGTCTTGCATGAATGACAAATCTGCAAGATTACAACTTGAAAGATTTTAAACGGCAAAATTTTAAAATTCAACTGCAAAGATAATCAAGCGAGGCTGAATTCAAATAGAAGCTGAATCATAATTCCAACTGGAGTTGGTAGTCATTGTTTGCGAAGATTTGGAAGAATCAATGGAGAAAAAGGAGCACAGATCCGGCAAATGTCTAAGGACTGAGCCTGAAGGTTTGGATATAACTCTAAGAAATAAAGAGGTGGAGAAAGCATTTAAAAAGGCCGGGTGCTGGAATTTTTGCAAAAAGTTATAAGGAGGACACGCACAGGTAACTAAAGAATTTGCACTTAACTTCACAGGCTTGAATTCAAAAGTAGCCATGATAGAATTGCAGGTTTTGCCAGAAGTGATATCTACTGTGACAGAGATCCCACGAGGACAAGAGCAATGGTTTAAAAATTTCAAGTTTGACATGAATCCTTGCAAGGAGTTTTTGAAGGATGAATTTGTAAATGAAGATTTAAGTAAGGCAGTGCGCATGAGTTATGTCAAAGAATATTATGCTCATTTACTCACCTGCATACAAAAATATCTGACTTGTGAAGGAAGGTATAACAAGGTTTACTCTTACCATTTTAAACTCCTTTTGCATTTCACCGGGAAGGTCTCCATAGACTTACCTTTTTATCTTTTCCGTAGTTTGAGTAAGATGTGTGATAAGGTACAGTTGAGGAAAGAGGATTGTGAAACCTCTTTGTTTCATCATGGTTTGATCAAACTACTGGTTTTAGATGTGCTCCAAAAGGTAGACAGAGATTGGAATTCATTCATTTTTATGGCTGGCTTCAAAAGCCAGACTGGTCTCACTCCTCCACCTGCTAGAGATTTTACAATAGCTGAGCTCCAAACAGAAACAAGAGCTAAAAGAGTTCCAAAGTCACAAGTAAGAAAACAAGTGAAGCCACTCATCATCCAAGATCAACCTCAGCAATCAACTAAGGAAAAAGCTCATGGTAAAAAGACTGTACCTGAAACAAGCACATCTGAAGTAGTCTCAAGGATAAGAACAAGAAGCCAGATGAATAAGGAAAAAGGTAAAGCTATAGAAGTCGAAGAAAGTCCAGTGTCCAAGGCAAGTTTAAATGACTTATTACAGGCTATTGAATTTGAGCAGTCTCTACCAGTTCAAATTGAGTTGATACAGTCAGAACAAGAAAGCACCAAGAAAGCTAAGGCCTAAAAAAGGCTTAAATTTGACGAGCCAGCTGAAGAGTTTGTTTTTAAACCTAGAAGACCTATGACAAGGAGATTCCAGCAAGTACAGGAAGCACTGCCAAGAACAGAGGAAACAGGGGAAGGGACACAGAAAAACACTGGCAAAACAGTCATTACATCTAAAGAAGATAATATAGCAGACCTGAAGAGCCAATTAGAATCAGCTAAGTATGAGATTGCCAAATTGAAGAAAGCTTCAAGAAGACATGCAATCATACAAGCAAACTATTATAAAACTCTATGGAAAGGGAATGCAACTGTAGAAGCCCAGCTGAATTCAGTGGTTGATGGCCATTCACAATTTCACACCTGGACAGTACCAGCAATCAAAGAAGCCAAGTACATCAGAAGGATCAATATGCAACTGAGAGCTGGGAATAAGGTTATGAAGAAACAAATTGAAGATCTGAAGACATAGCTAAGCCAGCTTAAAGGACCTGCTAAATGAGTTTTCATTTCAAGTAAGATTTTGGTTTCAAAATTTTGATAAGTTTGCTTGATCTTATCTTTCTGAAGAAATCTAAATCCCTATTCGACCTTTGGAAAGTCTAAAGAAGTTTTTGGCAATCAAGCACTCGGTTAATAAAGGTCTCAAGTTAAAAACAAGCTGTTTTAAATAACTCAGCAGTTTCGTAGCGCGCTACGAAACTGCTGAAAGTGATGATTTCAACGTAAATCAAGCAGTTTTGAAGTTGAAGCGGGAAAATTTTGAAGGGAAGTTGTATACAACGAGAACACCTGAAGATACAACAGCCAATCAGATTAGCACAAATGGAAATAACTAGTTTGAATCAAAAAGTGGCATTTTGTCATGTCATAAGGAAATTAAAGCATGTATCAGACAGCTGGAATACGTTTTCCTTTTTGTCTTCGAAACAGTGAATGACACATCATCAAATGGGGTTTCATAACAGCGGACAGCACATCAAAACGTGGCCACCATCATATTTTGAGGGATAATAATTAAAAAACCGACTTATGAAGATTCGAAGATCATAAAGCCGAGAAGCAAGGATAGTCTCCTAATTTTTCTGGACAGTGAAGAAGATACAGCATCCAAGGTCAACATGGAGCATTAAACACCCATCTCAGCCAAACTGAAAGAGAACCAGATGTCATAGAAAGGAATCATCTTAATTAAAGCCATCATGCATGTAATATGGAGTTAGAGTCATAGTTGATTTAGATCTCTTAAAAACTCCAGTCAACACTTTGTTGTATTTATTAGTTAGTTAAAGGGTTAATAGGTGTCATTAGAAGTAGTTTTCGAATTCCCCTCATGCTTGAGGAGGAATCTCGATCAGTTAGAATAAGAGCTCTATATATAGCTGAAACAGAAATGTAATCAGGGTTGGAAACTTTATGGAAAAGCTTGTATTTGGCCTATGTAAGACTCATTTTCAGTAATACATGCTTGACTTTACTTCTCAGGATTCATGAAGGATTTTTTATGTTCAGAATATGTGATGTTGTCCTTTTCTTAATTCTTACAGTGGTATGGATGTATAATCACTCAGAATTCACTGAATGTGCTCTGACTTCCTGTATACATTTATAAGCTGTGTGGTCCCATATGAGTTTATGTTCTGAATGTTTAAATGCTAAATACCCTGACTTCCATGTAAGGTTGAGTTCATTGTTATATTGAGGTGTTGTTGACTCCATAAGCCCAATGGATAGTTGTTTAATGTGTTCCCACCATTCATATTTTCCACAGTTGTTCTATAAGAGTTAGCCATCTTATCTTTATTCAATATCATTAATCCATCAAGAGAGAGCCCTCTCAGGTTGAGGAGGCTAAGCCTCAGCCTAAAGTAGGTTTGAAATAGTTACTTAGAGTCAACCTGACCAACAGCCTATCAGGGCCTGATTTTGAGATAACAGCTCCATTGTTTCATTACTACCACCCTAAACCTCGAGTCATCAGATCATTTTCACCTCAACAAAATCATTTTCTCTGTTCCGTGTCGTAGATCTGGGATTCATCAAGGCCCTCCTACGACAGGTCACTTCTTGTCGACATCAACTCATTATCCAAGAATTTGACTTAGGAACAACCCTTTCAGTACTTTGAAGCTTGCATGCCTCAATGGCAAGTTTATCACTTCCGGCGACAGGTTTACATCAATGGCCTTCGACTGAAAGCTTTTGCATGGTGTTCGACATCAATTCATTTATTCACACCATATGAATTGTGCTACAGTACCTTGAGGGTCATCATCATTATTGGTGAGTTCCTATCGCACCTATTAACACCTTACATCAATGGCTGGTAATCAAGTGATGTCCTTCCATGTTTGACATCAAAACATCTTTTCACATGGATCAACTTGTACTTCGGGAGAAGATTGAACGAGTTTGAAGACCCCGGATCTAGTTTCATCCATTCGGGCTGTGATATATCCAGGAAAATAAAAACATCAAATGTACATCATAGCTGCACAGATAATCATCCAAACTAAGGGATGATGGCTCTACTAGAATCATCAGTCTGCCACACAGATGATTGTCAGTATTATGTACATGAAAATGAATTTATAAAGCTGAGAATGGGAATGCCCACCTCAGCTAGATCATGAAAATATTATGAACATAATGTATTGTATGGTATCTTATTACAGGTCACCTTCCAGTTCGAAAAACCTCAGATCCTCATAATAAAGAATTTCACTCGACATCAGAAGATTTACAACCTCATGCTTTACAGGGAAACTGTTATAGACATATTTGGGCACTGGAACCCCAATCACATATGTCCATAAACCAAGGGCTTCTAAACCCATAAAAGTGTTGTTTCAGACCCTAAAATATGAAGGTCAGCTAATTACATCATTTCCCAGAAGTTCTCCCTGAAAAAATACTCAGAATTGGTCAAAACTGGACCATATAGACTGCTTCATGCTCAGGGTGCGATGCATCTCACCTGTGACACACAAAGGTTGTGATGCATACTGAAAATCCCTTCTGTAGGGTGTGATGAGTGAGAGCATACAAATGGCAGAAGTAGTTTTATAGGTGGAAACTCAAAGAATCTTCTAGAAACTGCTCATATGACACTTGGCTCTCTAAATTCGCCCTGGGATGAGTAAGAGATCATGAAATCTCCAAGTGGAACCAAGAACTATCAGCGAAATGACACTAATAAAAATCCCAGAAGCTGACTCACTCTCCTGCAAACATCTATATATGGATCCCTCATCCTAGAGATCGAGAGGCTGGAATTTTGTAATTTGTAAGGAAGTGTTGTTGTTTTCTCTTTGAGACATTGTATTGTTGGGTGATCTTGCTTTGTATGAGGTGAAGAGGGCCTTCATGCTGGGAGGATGATGCTGGATCAGACAGCTTGGTTGTAATCCTCTCTTCTACTACTTCTATCAATAAAGCTATTTGCGTTTTCCTCCATATACTTTTATATCTCTGAATCTTGTATTTGTATATGCATTTGTATGGTTAATGTACACCTGATCCTATATTTTTTATGGTTATAGATCTCTATGCTTTGATGGTATTATGCTACTTTGACTCTACAGGTGTTCTTTGAAGCAGTACAAGTGAGAAAGTAGTGGTGAAAGCTCTATCAAAGGAGAGGGGAAACAAGCAAGGAGACTAGCGAAAGACTGAGATTTGTATTCTCTGGTTATCTCTCATCTATCTCCCATAAATGAAAACACAAGTAACTTTGGTTTGTTTGTTTTTAAGATAGCTACCCGTCTTAGTGGGACTAGCAGCTCTGAGTGGAAACTAGTTTTCCCAATAACAATATGCCTAGCTAGATTCTAAAGGGCCTCGGAAGCCACCCGAGGCCAAATGAGAGGACTTGATATTAAATTGGAAAAATGTGTAAATGTTAGCTATGTCAAATCATTTTAACCAATATTAAATTGCATATTGTTGAGTGAAAAGGGAGCCTTGCTACCATGAGGAATATTACTCAAATAAATCTATAATTTAACCAACAATAGAATTGTCATACTTATAGTCGCTTGGTAAAAAATGAATTTAATTTTTCTGATACATTGGTGAATATAGGTAGGTTTAATATGCATGTGACATCTGCTATGAGAGCCGCAGGTTGAAACTTTGTGGCCTTGGGCAAGAAAATTGTCCATAACCAAATATTTAAATGAACAAAGTGGAGAAAAGGGGAATAATATGAGAGGGGGATGAGCAACTACCCCACCTAACCTAGAAATTTGGGTTCAGTTGGGGGAAAATAGGACAAATGATAATGCTATATTATTATAGATTATTCAACATCTATGAGAAGAAATGATGAACTTGTGCGTTGAAAATGAGAAACTGACGTTATAATAGGATATAATCCTGAAAGGTCTCTCGGATCGACAAAATATGAGGGATCTAAATCCTAGTGCATGCAACAGACATGAGAGGACATAAGGCAGTAGTAGAGGGGTCCTTTGGAAACCAAGGAAACTCAGATGAATAATAATCAGGTAGAATCTGGGAATACTTCTAGAGGTAGAGAGAGTAAGAAGACAAGAATTGAGTTACATGGAGAATTTAAGAAGATAAAACCTCCAATGATTCATGGTGAAGCAGAGGAAGTAGCAAAAGCTTGGTTGATTAATATAAACTAGTATTTTCAGAGATATGAATATGATGATCATTTAAGGGCCTGACTGGCTGTTTGCCAATTACGAGATAAAGCTACCCTTTGGTGGGAAGAGATTAAGAAAGTTTGAAATGTGGACGAGGAGGGGGTAACTTGGGACACCTTTCAGAAATATTTCAAAGATATATACTTGACAGAAATGATTTATGATGACAAGGTGAAGGAATTCCATACTTTTCGATTGGGCTAGCATTCCATGGATGAGTTCATAGCCAAATTTACTTCGTTACTACGCTACATCCCTTATATATGAGAAGAAAAGGCAAAGGTACAACACTTTCTAAGTAGTTTCCTTGCTCATATGAAAGAATGAATAACATTCGAATAACCCCAAAATAATGGATAAACTATTTGAAAGGCTTGTATTTGTTATTGGTAGATGCAGAAAAAATGTGAAGGTAATAAGAGATGGATCAAAAAAGGCGGAAGAAGGAATTTTCAAGAAATTTTAAGGGTAACAAATCAGGTGGAGTGAAGCCTGTACCCGGAAAAATAGGGGGAGGAAACTTTGGAAGGTATCAAAAGTGACACCTGAACCTAGATGAAGCGGGAACAACAGAAACTTAGAACAAGACACTACTCAAATATCCACCAAAACCACCTCTCCAGTTTTCTGGGTGTGGGGAACCCCACTACTACAAGAACTGTCATCATCACACCATAAATGGAATTGGAGCAAGTGTTCAGGAGGCTTCCATGGTTGGAGATGTGGTGAGAAACATACCCAAGATCAATGCTGCCTTGGAGGATCATCAGGAAAAGTATCAACCCGCTATGGTGGAGTTTGAAGGTAAGATAGTTAACCATCCTGTGCCTATTTTAATTGACCTAAGAGTAAGTCTTAACTATTTTAGTCCAAAAATAGTAAAAAAATGGCAATTTCCAAGTATAAAATTTAAAACCTCATGGCTGGTGCAATTAGCCATAGGGGCGAAAACGTAGAGTGAAAGCGAAGGTAGAGAATTTCCCTGTGGAAATCGCAAGACAACCCACCAAAGTAAATTTAAATATATTACCTTTGGTTTCTTATGATGTATTAATTGGAAGGACATTGGTCCTTAGTAAATTGTAAGGATAAAATCATGATTTACCTCACACCGAAAGAAAATTGATATGGAATACAGAGTATTAAAAGAAATATTAAGTTTCAGTCAATCATTGCTAACGAGTTAAAGAAATGTGTGAGGAAGGGTTGTCACATATATGTCGTATAGGTTCGATATACAAACTTGAAGGATAAATTGGTAGCTTTGGAAGATATACTAGCTGTCCAAGATTTTATTGATGTATTTTTAGAAGATTTTACCTGGGCTACCTCCGAAAAGAAGCATTGACTTCACCATACAACTTATTCCTAGAGCTGCCATGGTGTCAAAGACACCCTATCATATGAGTATTCGTAAGTTGAGTGAACTCGAAATGCAACTACAGGAATTACATGATAAAGGGTACATCTGACCAAGTGTTTCACCCTCGAGAGTGCCCATATTGTTTGTCAAGAAGAAAGATGGAAGATTGAAACTTTGTACTGACTATAGGCAGTTAAACAAGTTAACCATAAAAAACAAATATCCTTTACCTCGAATAGATGACTTGTTTGATGAGGTCAAAGGTCCCACCATATTGTCTAAACTTTATCTGCGATCGAGGTATCATCAATTTCACATTAAAGATGAGGATATATATAAAACAATGTTTAAAACACGTTATGGCCACTGTGAGTTTATTGTGTTACCATTTGGGTTGACTAATGCTCCAACAACCTTTATGAGTTTGATGAATGGAATTTTCCATTCCTACTTGGACAAGTTTTTCCTAATTTTTATTGATGATATTCTGATTTACTTAAAGAATGCAGCAGAGCATAAGGAACATCTAAGGATTGTTCTCCAAACCATAAGAGAGAATCAAATCTATGCCAAATTTATTGAATGTGTTTTTTTTGAAGGAACAGATACAATAGCTATGACATGTGATATCTTCCAAAGGTATCATCGTTCACCCTGAAAACATTAAAACCATTTTAGATTGGCATGTTCCTAAAAATGTAGCACACATTCGGTTCTTTATGGGTTTGGCAGGTTATTATCGTTGATTTATCGAGGGGTTTTCTAGAATTATGTACCCGATAAAATCCATAGAGAAAGGGTGAGAAATTTTAAAAGGAGAGTAGAATGACGACTTAGTTTTGAACAACTAAAAAAGTTGTTAACATCCACACCAATCTTGAAAGTATCTGATCAAGAAAAGGACTTTACTATTTGTATGGATGCCTACCACCAAGGAGTTGGAGGAGTTCTGATGCAGGATGGTAAAGTGGTGGCTTATGAGTCAAGGAATATCAAAGAAAATGAGCAATGATATTTATCTTACGACCTAGAGCTTATTGCAGTAGTACATGCATTAAAGGTATGGCACCATTACTTGTTCGGAAAGAAATTTGTACTCATGATAAACCATAGAAGTTTAACTAATTTCTTCAAGCAACCCAATCTAAATGCACACCAAGCTTGGTGGAAATAATTCCTTAGTGATTTTGACTTCTATATAAGGTACCTTAAAGGCAAGGAGAACCGAGTAGCAGATGCTTTAACAAGAAAATTTCAATGTGTGTATGAAATTCAATATCAACATGTGGAGTTTGATGTGACCAAAGAACTCAAGGAAGTCATCCTTAAGGATCCTGAATATAAATTTTTATGGCAGCAAACTATTCCAATGCATGACTCCGGAAAACCAACTCAGTATGCCATTGATGATAAAAAAATGTTTAATTTTAAAGGAAGGGTGTATGTCGCTAGTCAGGTAAGTTTAAAACAAATGTTGTTAGATGAGTTTCACCACAGTCGATATGCTGTGCAGCCGGTTTATCAGAAGCTATTCTCTATAATCAAGAAAATATATTTTTGGCCTAGAATGAGGAAGGACATAATGTTGTATTTGGAAAAACGTTTGGAGTGCCAAGAGGTCCCATTTGAGCATCAAATCCCTGCTCGATTGCTCCAACCACTCCATATACCTAAGTGGAAGTGGGAAATGATTACATTGGACTTCATAACTGGACATCCGATAACCCGGAACCAACATGATCCATCATGGTAGTGGTGGAAAAGTTGAGGAAAGTTTCTCATTCTATTCCTATTGTGTCCACTTACAAAGTTGTGGAAATAGAAAACATCTTTATGAGGGAAATATTTGGATTGCACGGTATGCCAAAAATAGTGATATCATATAGAGATGTGAAATTTACATCTGCATTATGGAAACCTCTTTTAACAAGGCTAGGTACTCAGATCCAATTTAGCATCGCCTATCATCCTTAGATCTATGGGCAAATGGAGTGGGTCAATCAAGTGCTAGAACACATGTTGATAATGTATTTGATGCAACAACCAACCAAATGGGAGGCTTACATCCATTAGGTTGAATTTTATTATAACAATAGTTACAATGAATCAATAAATATGAGCCCCTATGAAGTGTTGTATGGAAGGAGGTGTAGGAATCCCATTGGGTGGCATAACCCGGAAGAAAAATGATCATAGGACCTGAAATTTTAGTAGAAATGGAACAAGAAGTGAAGAATGTTCGACAGAACTTGAAAGTGGCTCAAGACAGACAAAAAAATTATGCAGATAAAAAGAAAAGTTTCATGGAGTATGAGGTGAGGGATCATGTTTATGTCTAGATAAAACCTAAGTGTTATCACCAAAAAATTGATCATCTAGACTAATTTACTAGATGCATCGAAGTACACCACGTAAGACCAATTTTAGCATAGTAAAATTGCTTTCACTGTGACAAATTACTTAATAATCCACATTTGCTAAGTAATTTATAATGAAACCCATGAAGAATAATTAAATAAATAACTATTTATTTAATTATATTCTAGGAATATTTAATTAAACCACTGTTTAATTAATATTCCTTGTCATATTTGACCCAATTATGAAAAATAAAGAGATAAATCATTAATTATCTTGATTTTCTTTAGGAATAATTAATTAATGACTAATTAATTATTATTCATTTTCAAGTTCGACTAAATCCCTTAGGAATAATTAAATAAATTTTTACTTGTTTATCATTCCGTAAGCATATTTCTTGAGATGATAAATAAATCATTTATTTATTTATTATATCTAAATAAAAGCTTAAATATTTTTTCCCTCCTAACCAAATACAATAAAATATTCCAAGTGGTTATTCCAAGAATGGCGTTAATAATATTTTATTATTTCTCATTATTCAAGGATAACTCACTATTATAATATATTATAAATAGAAGGGTTTTCCATTCATTAGTCACTTTTGATTATTTTCATTGTTGCACTCACTACTGTAAGTTTGAATATTATCACTGTCGCACATCATTTTTCTTCCGTTTCAGTTCCCATTGAGCTCAAACATTTTATTTGCTTGGTTTACACATTATACAGGAGAGAGACTCTACACAAGCTGAAGATGTTTGAGGATAGCCAAGAACCCATCCCATAGAGGGTGACTCTTAACATTTATTTGTTCCCTTCACAAGTTTTATATTAAAATCTATTCTTTGTATATCTCATTTCCATTGGATTATTGGAGTTATTATTATTGTTTCATTTTGTTGTTTAACTATGATTGTGGCATAGATCAAGACTTTGGTATGGTTTTTTTAATCAGTTGTTGTAGATCTACAATGTTTAGCAACCATTTATATTGTTGAGACGGTTTGTCATCCACGGTCTTAAGTGTTTCCTTTTCATACATATTCGAGGATAAAACACTATAACACTAAGAAAAGAACCTTGGAGTGGTGTACTTGTGCTAAATTGGCAACTAATTACTATGGCCCTTTCCAAGTTTTGGAAAGGGTTGGACCAGTAGCTTATCAGCTTGCTCTCCCTCATCACATAAAAGTACATAATGTGTTTCACATATCACTATTAAAGAAATATGTGTATGACCCCACACATATTATTAATTGGCAAGATGTGCAAGTAAGTATGTATGAATTTGAGTTATTTTATAACCCAACAAAGATGAATAACTAATGGTGTTTGGCAAGTCGAACCAAATGGGGAATGTTTGGTAGAACCCCTGTGTATTCTTGATCGGAGAGAAACAACATTGTGGAAGCGAGTCATCAACCAAGTTAAAGCGAAATGGAAGCACTTTCGCCCAGAGGAAGCTAGTTGGGAGGATGAAAGTCTTATGAGATAGGTTTATCCTTCTCTGTTTCATGAGTTACAGTAAACAGCGGGGATAGTGTTTCACCGAGGTGGGGAAGATGTAACACCTCCTCGGTAGTATTTAGATTTACTTTGTTTCAAACATTAGTAATTAACACATGTTAAATATCATTATTATTTTGAGGATACTAAAGTAATATTTAATAAAGTGTTTTCTGTTGAAAATGCAACAAGATGATGGAGCTTAGTGGAAAGGAGTCGCCTTCACTAAGTGGGCCCGTAGGCTATTTTTGGCGCAAAGTCTATTTTTAGACTATGCCTATTTTTAGACATATGGATCATGGTCTATGAGTTGCAGGATGCTATTTGTGGATAATTAGTCATGTTGGTAAAAATACATGGACTTCTATTTTTAGACATATGGGCAGAGTCTATTTTTAGATTGTCAGGCTAAAAATAGAACAATCAAATATTATTAGCTCTTAATAATACTTGGAATATAAACATTATCTTATCCTCTTGGAGCACTTCAGTTCCAGCTACGGATGTGGCACATGCAACTGTCAAAAGGAAATACGATTTCCTTATGGGTTAGTTGAGCTATTGCATTATGGACTTTAGTTAGAACTCAAGTGATTGAGTTTGGTGGAGCTGATTGAGGAGTTGATGGAGTTGTGTTCAGTCTGACTTAGTTGAACTAGTTGTATTTAGTCTAACTGCAAATACAATAGTGATGAGTGATGTGAATTAATTATTAATTAATTCACTAATTATTAACTCATAAAGAAACTAAAGAATACCTCAGTTAACTCAGTGCATGGACAGTTCAGTGGAGACAAGTGTTAGAGGTGAGTGAAAGGGCAAGACAACTGTCAGTTGTGACTATAGTTATGCATGAGCTTTGCACAATCAATGGATTGAGTATTTCCAATGAGGATTGCCTGGTTTAGCCAAGGGAAATACGAGTTTGGATCAGCCATTCTCATCTATTCTCACATTGGATTGCACAGTAGAGGTAGGCAGACAGCGGAGGAGATTTGAACCTATGACTTGATTCAGATCTGAGCTAGTTTGTGTGTAGCAGGTGGAGATAGTACTGAGTACTTGTGAGGAGTATTGTACTATGTATTGTTACATGTTCTCTATCATTATAATATACAGATAGTTGGGGGTTTTCAGCTGTATGCTTTCCCCAGTACATATTGTGTTGATATGTGCTATTGATGTTTCAATGTGCACATGCGATTGCTTTTTATTCCGCAAATTGATGATCAACATAGAGGAGGTTATGTATTATGCATGAATTCTGAAAATAGTGTATAATCAGGATAATCTCTCTGAATAAGTGTTATATTATTCAAAATTTCTACATGGTATCAGAGCAGAGTTGATCATTAGATCTATTATTCAGAAAGTGATTACATTTTATTTCTTCAGTCAGAGTCTGTAATCGGGCCAGGTAGCTTCTGGATTCATCCTTCTTTTGGAAGGTGAGATATCCAGTAAATGCCCATACAATCAATCTCTGTACGAGAAATACTTTGTTCTCACAAATTTTAGATCATAAGCAGTTGAGTTTTGAGCTGGTGGAATTCGAATTTGCAGCAATGTTTTCTTGGTGTCGAAGTTGAAATGTCTTTCAACAGATTGCGATTGGAGTATGCTCTTGAAAGCAGCTCGAACTATGTTGCATGGAAAGACAGGATGGAGGCAGTGTTAGATGACAATGAGTTGAACGAGTTCATAGAGGCTGAGGTCCCAAAGCCTACTGATGCTGTGCACGTTTAGGCTTGGTAAAAGAAGATAGCAGACTTCAACTTGTCCTGACGATGAACCACACTGGTTGGTTCGAAACGTGTCGACAAAGGTTTTGTTATGTGATTTTGCCGAAGAGTTTCTGAACAATGTTATGGATCACAGAAGTCTAAATTCCTTAAGATAGCAAAGTGTCGAAGGATTCTGTTGGAGGGCATGAAGGATCACATTGTATCCAGCCTGCATGGAAAGGCTTCTTCAAACTTGATGTGGAAAGCATTGACATATTTATTCCAATGTAAGAGCGAATAGAGGAAGTTGGCGCTCAAGGATAAACTCAGAAACATTAAGTGTGAGAATGGAGACAGTATGCCCAAGTATCTCACGAAGTTCACCCAATGCCGAGATGAGCTAGGAAGTGTGGGGGTGACTGTCGATGATGAGGACTTGGTGAGCTTGGATCTCCTTGGTCTTCTGAAGAGTTGGCATTCCTATCAGGATTCTATCAATGGTCGAGAGAAATTGCCAGGATGGGAGAGACTTTGGTCGGATCTTGTGCAAGCAGAGATCAGGAGGAATACTAGGGACAGATCTTCATCAAAGGCATTTGATGAAGAAAATTGCACTTTGGCTGCCAAGGAAAAGAAGGGGAAGGAGAAGGGTTCTCTTTCTGAATCCAGTTACTCCAATGATGGGAAGAAAGTTGACAAATCAAAAGTGCGATGCTTTCGTTGTCATGAGGTGGGCAATTATGCTGCAAATTGTCCACGGAGGAAATCTAAGAAGGGATCCAGGGAAGGATCTGAAGGTGAGGCACTTTCTTCACAGTTTGAGTTGGATTTCACACTCTTTGCATGCATGGTTTCATCCATGGTGGGAAGTGGTTGGTTTCTTGAGAGTGGAGCTTCTTTCCACATGATCGGTGACGAGAGTTTGTTCAGTACTTTGGAGGAGAAAGATCTCCAGATACTCATAGTGATGGGTAATGATGAGAAGTATAGTGTCTCAGGTGTAGACACGATTATTTTTCAGAGGGAGCATTGAGCTCTTCTTACCTTGATCGATGTCAAGTATGTACCAAGACTGAAGAGAAACTTGGTGTCGATCACGATGCTGGAAGACGGAGGCTATGATGTAGTCTTCAGTAAGGGAAAGGTTTTCTTTAGACACATCATCACTATACACGTGAAGCAGATTGGTTCACGGGTCAAGAACCTATATGCTTTTGAGGTTCAAGATGGATGCAAAGCCTTGAGTAGTGAGGCAACTGATGGAGACTTGGTGGTTGAGAGGGAGCGTATATTACCTCTCAACATGCAGAGCCAGAAGAAGTCTCAGACGATTGTGGAGGAGCCACGATTAGTGCAGCAGCTTCAGGAGGTTGTGGAGCGGCCACAACAAGGGAAGCTGAGAGGAGATCGAGTAGAGACATATACTCATGCGAAGACCTCTAGTAGGGGGAAGCTTCAAGCCAGGTGGGCTGAGGGATCACATGCAGCCATACCTCCAAGTAGGAGGTGGGGTGATATAGAGCGATCGTCCCAAGGAGGAGTGGCAGGATCCTTGAGGTACCCAACCTCTTGGATGAGACCTTGCTACGAGAGCCCCAATGTGGAGTAGTAGGAACTGACTAATTGGGTAGAGACAGATGCAGATGGAGCAGCAGAGAGAGTGATAATGTAGGGAATCCCAGGACAGCGCATCGCTAGCAGGCTGCAGCAATGCGAGAGGCACAAGTGTTTTGCACAGTTCTAGGTGGCACAAAGAAGTGTGCAATGGTGCGAGATGCGTGGAGATGTTGCAGTAGCACAGATTTCAGAGAGGTAGAACTTTTTAGTAGCAGGTAGAGATTCAGCATTAGAGTATGTTCCTAGCCTAACAGAGTGGTCAATTGGGAGTGTTTTTGTTCCTAGTATTGTTGCAGCAAGTGGACCGGGCAAATGTGTTACATGCAGAACATTCCAGAGTTGCAGGATAGGGGTTGTAGATAATCCATATCTTGTTGAGAGAGAACGTTGAAAATGCAACAAGATGATGGAGCTTAGTGGAAAGGAGTCACATTCACTAAGTGGGCTCGCAGTCTATTATTGGCGCAAAGTTTATTTTTAGACTATGTCTATTTTTAGACATATGGATCATGGTCTATGAGTTGCAGGATTCTATTTGTGGATGATTGGTCATGTTGGTAAAAATAGATGGACTTCTAATTTTAGAAAATGTATGGGCGGAGTCTATTTTTAGACTGCCAGGCTAAAAATAGAATAGTGAAATATTATTAGCTCTTAATAATATTTGGACTATAAACATTATCTTATTCTCTTGGAGCACTTCAGTGCGAGCTACGGATGTGGCACATGCAACTTTCAGAAGGAAATATTCTTTTCTTATTGGTTAGTTGAGCTATTGCATGATGGACTTCAGTTAGAACTCAAGTGATTGAGTTTGGTGGAGTTGATTGAGGAGTTGATGGAGTTGTGTTCAGTTTGACTTAGTTGATCTAGTTGTATTTAGTCTAACTGCAAATACACTAGTGATGAGTGATGTGAATTAATTATTAATTAATTCACTAATTATTAACTCATAAAGAAACTAAAGAATACATCAGTTAACTCAGTGCATGGACAGTTCAGTGGAGACAAGTGTTAGAGGTGAGTGAAAGGGCAAGACAGTTGTCAGTTGTGACTATAGTTGTGCTTGATATTTGCACAATCAATGGATTGAGTATTTCCAATGAGGATTGCGTGGTTTAACCAAGGGAAATACAAGTTTGGATCAGCCATTCTCATCTATTCTCACATTGGATTTCGTAGTAGAGGCAGGAAGACAGCAGAGGAGATTTGAACTTGTGACTTGATTCAGATTCGAGCTAGTTTGTGTGTAGCAGGTGGAGATAGTACTGAGTACCTGTGAGGAGTATTGTACTATGTATTGTTACATGTTCTCTATCATTATAATATATAGATAGTTGGGGGTTTTCAGCTGTATGCTTTCCCCAGTACATACTGTGTTGATATGTGTTATTGATGTTTCAATGTGCGCATGCAATTGTTTTTGATTCCGCAAATTGATGATCAACGTAGAGAAGGTTATGCATTATGCATGCATTCCACAAATAGTGTATAATCAAGATAATCTCTATGAATAAGTGTTATATTATTCAAAATTTCTACATGGTATCAGAGCAGAGTTGATCATCATATTTATTATTCAGAAAGTGATTACATTTTATTTCATCAGGCAGAGTCTGTAATCGGGCCAGGTAGCTTCTGGATTCATCCTTCTTTTGGAAGGTGATATATCTGGTAAAT
Organism: Pinus tabuliformis; assembly: GCA_031772625.1. Lineage (NCBI taxonomy): Eukaryota > Viridiplantae > Streptophyta > Pinopsida > Pinales > Pinaceae > Pinus > Pinus tabuliformis. The sequence goes on along the minus strand of CM062817.1, from coordinate 1,220,122,721 downwards.
GCCCATACAATCAATCTCTCTATGAGAAATACTTTGTTCTCACGAATTTTAGATCATAAGTGGTTGAGTTTTGAGCTGGTGGAATTCGAATTTGCAGCAGTGTTTTCTTGGTGTCGAAGTTGAAATGTCTTTCAACGGATTGCGATTGGAGTATGCTCTTGAAGGTAGCTCAAACTATATTGCATGGAAAGACAGGATGGAGGCGGTGTTAGATGACAATGGGCTGAAGGAGTTCATAGAGGCTGAGGTCCCAAAGCCTACTGATGCTGCTCACGTTGAGGCTTAGCAAAAGAAGACAACAAAGTGTCGAAGGATTTTGTTGGATGGCGTGAAGGGTCAAATTGTATCCAGCCTACATGGAAAGGCTTCTCCATACTTGATGTGGAAAGAATTGACATATTTATTCTAAAGCAAGAGCTACCAGAGGAAGTTGGTGCTCAAGGATAAACTCAGAAACATTAAGTGTGAGAATGGAGACAGTATGCCCAAGTATCTCACGAAGTTCACCCAATGCCGGGATGAGCTGGGAAGTGTGGGGGTGACTGTTGATGATGAGGACTTGGTGAACTTCGATCTCCTTGGTCTTCCGAAGAGTTGGCATTCCTATCAGGATTCTATCAATGGTCGAGACAAATTTCCAGGATGGGAGAGACTTTTGTCGGATCTTGTGCAAGCGGAGATCAGGAGGAATAACAGGGACGGATCTTCATCAAAGGCATCTCATGAAGAAAATTGCGCTTTGGCTGCCAAAGCAAAGAAGGGGAAGGAGAAGGGTTATCTTTCCGAATCCAGTTCTTCCAATGATGGGAAGAAAGTTGACAAATCGAAAGTGCGATGCTTTCGTTGTCATGTGGTAGGCCATTATGCTGCAAATTGTCCACGGAGGAAATCCAAGAAGGGATCCGGGGAAGGATCTGAAGGTGAGGAACTTGCTTCACAGTTTGAGTTGGATTTCACACTCTTTTCATGCATGGTTTCATCCATGGTGGGAAATTGTTGGTTTCTTGACAGTGGAGCTTCTTTCCACATGACCGGTGACAAGAGTTTGTTCAGTACTTTGGAGGAGAAAGATCTCCAGATACTCATAGTGATGGGTAATGATGAGAAGTATAGTGTCTCAGGTGTAGGCATAGTTATTTTTCAGAGGGAGCATGGAGCTCGCCTTACCTTGACCGATGTCAAGTATGTACCAGGACTGAAGAGAAACTTGGTGTCGATCGTGATGCTAGAAGACGGAGGCTATGATGTAGTCTTCAGTAAGGGAGAGGTTTTCCTTAGACACATCATCACTAGACAGGTGAAGTAGATTGGTTCACGGGTCAAGAACCTATATGCTCTTGAGGCTCAAGATGCATGCAAAGCCTTGATCAGCGAGGCAACTGAAAGAGACTTGGTGGTTGAGAGGGACCGTATATTACCTCTCAACATGCAGAGCCAGAAGAAGTCTCAGACAATTATGGAGGAGCCACGATTGGTGCAACAGCTTCAGGAGTTTGTGGAGCAGCCACAACAAGGGAAGTTGAGAGGAGATCGAGTAGAGACATCTACTCATGCAGAGACCTCCAGTAGGGGGAAGCTTCGAGCCAGGTGGGCTGAGGGATCACATGCAACCATACCTCCAGGTAGGAGGTGGGGTGATATAGAGTGATCGTCCCAAGGAGGAGGGGCAGGATTTTTGAGGTACCCAACCTCTTGGATGAGACCTTGCTACGGAGCCCCAATGTGGAGTAGCAGGAACTAACTAATTGGGTAGAGATAGATGTAGATGGAGCAACATAGAGAGCTACAGTGTAGGGAATCCCAGGACAACACATAGCTAGCAGGCTACAACAATGCGAGAGGCACAAAGGTTTTGCACAGTGCTAGGTGGCACAAAGAAGTGTGCAATGGTGCGAGATGCATGGAGATTTTGCTATAGCATAGAGGTCAGAGAGGGATCACTTGTCAGCAGTAGGTAGAACTTCAGCATTAGAGTATGTTCCTAGCCTAACAGAGTGGTCATTTGGGAGTGTTTTTGTTCGTAGTGTTGTTGGAGCAACTCGACCGAGAAAATGTGTTGCATGCAGAACATTCCAGAGTTGCAGGATAGGGGTTGCAGATAATCCATATCTTGTTGAGAGGGAGTGTTGAAAATGCAACAAGATGATGGAGCTTAGTGGAAAGGAGTCACCTTCACTAAGTGGGCCCGCAGGGTATTTTTGGCGCAAAGTCTATCTTTAGACTATGTCTATTTTTAGACATATGGATAATGGTCTATGAGTTGTAGGATGCTATTTTTGGATGATTGCTCATGTTGGTAAAAATAGATGGACTTCTATTTTTAGACATATGGGTGGAGTCTATTTTTAGATTGCCAACCTAACAATATAACAGTTAAATATTATTAGCTCTTAATATTTTGACTATAAACATTATCTTATCCTCTTAGAGCACTTCAGTTCAAGCTACGGTTGTGGCACATGCAACTGTCAGAAGGAAATACAATTTTCTTATGGGTTAGTTGAGATGTTGCATGATTGACTTCTGTTAGAACTCAAGTGATTGAGTTTGGTGGAGTTGATTGAGGAGTTGATGGAGTTGTGTTCAGTTTGACTTAGTTGAACTAGTTGTATTTAGTCTAACTGCAAATACACTAGTGATGAGTGATGTGAATTAATTATTAATTAATTCACTAATTATTAACTCATAAAGCAACTAAAGAATACATCAGTTAACTCAGTGCATGGACAGTTCAGTGGAGACAAGTGTTAGAGGTGAGTGAAAGGGCAAGATAGCTGTCAGTTGTGACTATAGTTGTGCATGAGATTGCACAATCAATGGATTTAGTATTGCCAATGAGGATTTCCTGGTTTAGCCAAGGGAAATACGAGTTTGGATCAGCCATTCTAATCTATTCTCACATTGGATTGCGCAGTAGAGGCACGAAGATAGCAGAGGAGATTTGAACCTGTGACTTGATTCAGATCTGAGCTAGTTTGTGTGTAGCAGGTGGAGATGGTACTGAGTACTTGTGAGGAGTATTGTACTATGTATTGTTACATGTTCTCTATCATTATAATATACAGATAGTTGGGGGTTTTCGCCTGTATGCTTTCCCGAGTGCATACTGTGTTGATATGTGTTATTGATGTTTCAATGTGCGATGCGATTGTTTTTTATTCCGCAAATTGATGATCAACGTAGAGGAGGTTATGTATTATGCATGCATTCCGCAAATAGTGTATAATCAGGATAATCTCTGTGAATAAGTGTTATATTATTCAAAATTTCTACATTTTATTTTATGAAAACTCAAATTCAAACGGGAAGTCTGGAAACGAATTCCAACCTCCAGGTAGTGCGGGATAGTTAGACAATTATAACCACCTTCCTGGAGATCAAAAGCGGTCTTAGTGGAAGGAAAGGAGTTCACTTTTTTTTGGAAGAGAGAGGAAGTTTTTGTGGAAACAGAAAAGAGGTTTTGTGAGAAATAAATATCCAGAGCTTGCCTAAACCAATGGCTAATATCGAGTAAATAATTATAACACGTTGGACTTTTTTTGTAAGGCCTATCACCTAATTAAAGGTACTAAACGAAAACTGTCACCTGCTACCTGGAGAGGAACTTGCAGGGGAGAAGTGGATGTTATTTCCCTTCTCATGGTTGGGTGGAGAAGGTCACACCCTTGTTGAATTTGTGAATTTGATACAGACAAGTAAGTATAGTTCAGATGATTTGTTTTAAATCTTGAAGATGTGAATGAGTAGTTATTGTTTTTATTTGATATATCTATGCATGAAATAACTATACACATTTTCATGTAGTTGTTTGGGAAGCACTAAGGTAATGCATAAAACTTGAAGATTATATATATATATATATATATATATATATATATATATTTGACTAAGTACGTTGCATATTCATGTTGGAACATTACATGAAAGTTTCAGTTACTATATCTTCAGTGTGATGTGTTAATAACTTGATTAAGGGTTTTGTTTGGAGACAATTAATGATTTAGTCCAACCGTGGGAAACTTTTGAGAAATAACACAACTGAGAATTATTTTAGGAAACACAGTTTCATTATTATTAGAAACTTAGTAAAGGAAACTTGAACCCTCTAAGCACATTGTTGCGAATAGCAAATAAGGTTAATGAATGCAGATTTTAGGATGGATTTATCAATAATGGCCACCAATTCCAGTCCTCAAGAGAGCCTTAGTTAGGGAACTAAACTAAAATCAAAAAGAGTTTCACAATGATATAGTGAAGAGTAGACAACACTTTGTAGAATAGATGTAAATGCTTGCAGGAAAATTCCATAATTCACAAATGCAGTCGAAATACCTCTACGATGTTAAAAAAAATTCATACTAAATTCTCAACACCGGTGATTGTTTAAATATAACCCTTATAACCTATCAATGCATATCTATAGACTAAATGCAGTAACATCATATTACTATAAATTCAAGGGAACAAATGGGATTAAATCCAACATTCGAAAACTTAATACAAAGATGAACCTTCATAAGTCCTTCAAGCTTTTTATAATCAACAATCCATAGCTACATTGGTAAAGAAACCTTTACTTTGCAATTAAAATAATAATAATAATAATAATAGAACAAAATGGGTTCGACACGGCTCGGAAAACTCATTCAGCGTAATTAAATTTATAATATTTGAATATATATATATATAGTTATGTCCGTAGACAGAAACCCTTTGAAATATTCAAGGTAGTGTATACAAAGAGGCAGAAATAGCAGAAAGGGTTTTAAACCTGTGAAATTCATATTTTAACAGTAGAAACATTGGAGTGGAACTATTGTAGACTAAAGGTGGAAGGGTCGAAACCTAGGAGGAATCCTGATCTTTTTTATTGATCAAACTAGTAAGGATTTGAACAGTTGTACCTGCAACCAAACCGAGAGAAAACATATATTAACAAATAAAATCTTTAGAAGCTCAATCAGTTAATTTAAGTAAACCCAATAAGAGAAAAACAAAATACCCTCATGTAGGATGAATTGAAGTTAGATAAACAAGAATTGAGGATTATCAGTTGGACAATCCAAACCGTAGCCATCGTTGCAAGGAAAGAATGAATTTTCTAGTAGTTATGAGACCCATATTAAACCCCAACCTATAGAATACAACCACCATAGTTTAGCATTACAAAATTTATTTGTGTAATGCAACAGACTAAACTGATAGAGGGTTCTGAAATCACCCAGTGAAGGAAGTAGGTGAGGTTTCATGGTGCCGAGGGTTTGAACCAAGCGAGGTCGCAGAGCACTCTCTGACTGCTAAAAAAGAAAATGAGTGAAACAATCTCCAAACAATGTAGTTGGCTACTAAAACCCTAGCGTTAACCATTGGAACCATCAGATCAAAAGTCCTTTGATCAAAGGCTTGAAACACAATTGTTTTCACCACAATATCAATGCACTTGGCTAGATTCTGAAGGGCCTTAGATGCCACACGAGGCCAAATGAGAGGAATTTATATTAAATTGGAAAAATACGTAAACGTTAATTGTCTCAACTTATTTTAATCAATATTAAATTGCATATGGTTGAGTGAAAAGGTAACCTTGCTACCACAAGGCATATTACTCAAATAAATTTATAATTTAACCAACATTATAAGGGTCATACTGATAGTTGTTTGGTAATAAATGAATAAGTTTTTCTGATACATAGGTGAATATGGGTAGGTTTATTATGCATGTGACATATTTGATTATACATCTGAAGTTGCTAAAATAAAAATAAAAATAAAAATAAAATAAATCATAAGAATTAATTCAATTAAGACTTTATTTCAAATAAATATTAATATCATTAATGATAAAAAAGAATTAATTTATAAGTTAAATATATATACACATAGAAAAGAACATGTAACAAGTTCGTCACTTTATTGTGAAGATTCTTAACTTGTAAATATGTTTTGTTACAATACCATGTGTCAATACAATAGCTTATGAGTACCACATGGCCAAAAAACCATAATGCCTTCTATTTGACACTTGTTCATATGATTTTTTTATTTAATTTATAAATTTAATTGAAAGGACAAAAAAACATAACTATATTGGAAATAAATGTCAACTTTTAATTTGTGTACTATTAAGGAAAATCTAGAATATTCCACGCAGGTTAGATCCCTACCATCCACCCAACAATTATTGATAATTAAAATTTAATGCCCTACTCCAAAATAGACATGTGTATCGACATAATTATTATTGATAATTATAAAAAAAATTCACCTTCACCTAACCATAGATATGTGCTGATACGCTTTCTTATAATATCATGAACCAATACCAAGGTTTATCAATACAACATTCCCCAAAAAAACCACAACTAGTTTCACATGACAATTTTTCAAATGGAAGTTCTTTTTAATTAATCAATTTGATTGAAAAGTAGAAAATGCATTACTACTTTTAGAATTATTCTCAATTTGTGACTATTACAAGGAATATTCTAGAATATTCCTTGGATGTTAAATATCTATCATCCACCTAATAGTTATTGATAATTAAATTAAAGTTATGGAATCCCTAATCCAAAATAGACAATGTGATCCATGTAATTAGTTAAATCCATTGAGACTTTACTTTCAAGCAATGGCCATATGGAATTGGATATGACACTCTATGACATTCTAAATCAAAATTCTTTGGATGTGACATTACATGATATTTTATAGCTGAGTGCTTTGGATGTCACATTTAGAATTCAGAAAATGTTAGTCAATGAAAGTAGTTTAACAAATTGCTTATGTATTGTGTTATTAATTCTTTCAAGAATAGGAAATTGGGTTGGTCACATAATTGTGTGATATAGGGTCACTTCCAACAACTTCACCATAATCACTATAAAACCCCCAACACATGATCTCGAGTCTGCTACCACTATAAGCTTTAGTTGACCACAAACACATGGATAGAGGTAAATAAATAGAGATTTAAACATGAGATTGTGTACTCACATTTACTGTACAATTTGATGAACTTGCCATGTGAACCCTCCAATAATATTAAAAGAGATATCTATGTATCAAAATTTACCATAATAAAAAAGTAACTTCTAATTTGTTTTATTTTTTTAAAATAAATTAAATTATAAAATAATTTCATTCAATATTATTATAATATATTAAAAATAATAAAAGAATATGTAATCTGTGTATGGTTTGGTATTGATAAATAAGATATAATTTTAATATAATTAAAATATATAGACATTCAAAATATTACTGATCAAATTCATCATTTAGATATAATTTTAATTTTAAATTTAGAATTTTTGTGTCATATTATTATATTAGGCATATTAATATAAATAATAAAAGTAAATATAAAGAGTGTCATAAATAATGGATAGGTAAGATTAATGAGAAATATAGAGTTTTTAAATCATTTGTAATAGGATTCATAAAAAAACATGAGAAGTATTAATAGTAAGAATGTTCAAAATACAAATTTTATATATCTTCACATTCTAAACAAGAATTCAATCATGAAACGTGATCCTTGAATGATTATATTGACCAATAAATTAATTATTGATATGCTATATAAACTTTAATTTCAGAAAGAAGTTTTGTGAAAGAGGGGTGTATGTAATGACCAATATTGAATTACAAACATAATATGATTATTAGCATGCATAAGGGGCATGCATATAATAGCTACATATACATGCATAACATGCATTGCCCTAGTATACCTACTAATTGGCTATGAATAATGTCTAGATATAGATAAATGAATTAATAGTGTGAATGTCATGAATGTATCAAGCCTAGAATTCTATGATAAAATTTAATGAGTATAATAAACTAAAATTACGATTAGTAAACCCATTAATTAAAAAACACATTTAATAAAATCATTAATTAATAAAATCAATGAAATAAAAAGATTAACTAAACCCCTTTCTAAATGAACTAATTAATAAACCCATTTCGAATGAAACTTTGGAATAGACTTAAATCAATTGAATCTGATTTTTTTTATTGTAAATACATTTCCCACAGAGTTGTTAATTAATGGTGACAAATATACTAAAACAGTGAAGCCGTCGATTTAATGGTGTTTGGGATATTAAAATCCAAAGGACAAACGATCACTCGAGAGCCATAAAGACTCATTCATCATGTTGTTAGGAGGGACTGACTGAAATTAAAAATTATTTTTTTATTATGAGGTGGTGAGGAGATCTTTTAGATAGGAAGAAAAATCTTTGATAAAACGAGACGAGAGGGTGAAGACCGAGGGGGTTCTTTTTGGTTCATGGATTGGAGGTAGAAGAAGAAAAGAGTTAGGAGAGACTATGACAGAACTCATCTGAGGGACAACCTTGAGGCTCTTGACTCAACAGAAACTTGGAAACTTAAGCACAATTCTTGGAGTTTTTGGTAATTAGGGATATTTTTGGTGGTTGGGTGTAATAACTATTATCTTCCCCACCCAGTGTCAAATTCCTATTAGGCATATGGTAAACATTGATGACTTGATGATTATAGTTGTAATGGTTTAGAGCCTTGGAAAACCACTCTTAAATGAGTATAACTATGGGCTAGCCTAGTAGCAGAAATCCCACATTTCTCTTTGGGATATTTGGGCTAGCCCAGTAACCATAACCTTACTCTTTCCTTCAAGTTAAGGTGAAGGTTGATTTATTTCCTTGGAAAAAATGTAACAAAGTAATATTTTTTGATCTAATTGAATTCCCATTATTTTTTTTAAATGAAATATTTGAAAAAATAATCACATCTCTTTAAGCATAAAAATACTAATTGCATGAGATGTAACTATTATTAACTTTCATTATAACATCACTAGATTCTACTTTCGATGGGGTGACTTAGGAGTGATAGGTGGGAGGTAACATGATCCAAGTAAAATAAATACATTAATTTTCAGCCATCTCTATGATTTTTTGATTGCAAATTTTGGAGGAATAAACTTGTAGGGTCTTTTTGATGGGAAGTTCCAATTTAAGAAATATCAAGTGAAAATACTTCAAAATCCCTTTTGATGTTGTTAATGAGAAGAATTTATGTTCCTGACATTGATATGGATATAAATTCCATAATATACACACTAATAAATATCTAATGGCATATGATTATCCTCCATTAAAGGTCCTATGAGAAATTTATGCATTGTAGAAGTTGAGCTATTGAAGTTGATCACCATAATTTGAGAGGATACCACATCAAAACCTATTACTCATGGAAAATAAGCTAGTCATGTGGAAATTATGAGGAATACTTTAGAAGGGTCATATTGTAACTCATATTCAACATTAAATAGGTCAAATATAACCCCTAGTTGACTATCAAGTTGTTTTATTTTTAGGACACTAGAAGGAAAATTAGTTCCATTCTATTAAAGTGACTTTTGTTCCATTAATGAAAAAAATAGTTTGAAGTGGATAGAGGGAGAGAAAATGGAGAGGATTTACATACTATTGCATCTTTCAATCCATACATCTCACTCCTTTATACTTTCATCAATTTCCATTCAAACAAAGAGAGAGAAGGGAAACCTCACTTTGTAGATGGGTTTTATCCCGATGGGTTTCCCAAGTTATATCTTGTGTTATTATGGTTTGTGAGTGGTTCTTATATTTTTTCAATATTTTATAAATATTTATATTTTTCATGCATACCCAATAAATAATGAATTAGTAATTTCCTAAATTTAAGAAAAACATAATTGTCATACTATATATTTCAGAGTTTACATATAATATTATTAGTTTTGTTCTGAGAAAGTGTCTAGCAGCATATATTGTGGGGAGATGTAGGGGATCTATATTGATTAAACTGAAAAATATAAAACCCTATCCAAAGTAGATATAAACTGGAAGCACAAGTTAAAGATATAAAGAATAATTTGAGCCTCCTCATGGTGGCTTGCTAGAATAAGGAATTAGTCAAAGGGGTGGGGGTAGTTGGGTGTGAAATAGTAATTAGTGAGGTTTTTTTTTAATTTTATGCCCAGTTATTAGTTTCCTTCCATTCTTCTCAATTAATTATGTGGGGATTATCAATGCAATATATAGGAAACAATGTAAACTATTCACATGAACATACAATCCATCAATTCAGTAGCATGCACATATCGACACATGTATTTTTACATGGAAACCCAAAGGGAGAAAACCACCAATATATTTTTTATTATGATGTAATTTAAGCTCCTAATTAATTACATCATTATTTTTTTAGAACCCACTAAAAGGAGGCCCCAACCCCCTCTAGGGTAGCGACACTACTTGCTAAGAAGAACAAAACTCTTATGAATGAAAGCCACCACCTACTTTAGCCAACTGTTCTACCTTTCATACAAATTTCAAATTGAGAAAGCAAAGGCCTATACAAATGCACATAAATCTAAAACATGGTTAGTTGTTCCACACAACACCTTTCTCTTTGCACTGAATTCCTTCTTTGCACTATGCCCTTCACTGCTCCTTTAGTGATGGTCTCATCCCTCAAGTGCTTCGTATAACTTTTAGGACTTGGGCACCATAACCCTTATTCCCACTCTTTGTCACTTGTATCCCCTCACACTCTTCACTCAACCTACAATATTACTTCACTCGTGAGACTGTTTTCTCCACCTTTTGATTCACTAGACACACCATTCTCAACATGCCTTGTTAGCTCATCAATCACACAATTCAATGTGTTATATGGCACACTGGTCTTTAATTATAAAATTTTCATATGGGACTATTAGACTCGATATTTGGCAGAAGTATGGTCCCCATTCTATTGACACTTTTGTATAATTACCTCTGCAGCTGAATTAATTCTATGATTGACCATCAAGGTGTTCCTCCATGATGAGAAATAATTATTAGTCACCAAGTGTATGGGTAACATTATCACTCAACCGCTGCAGTTGCATTTATTCTAGGTATTGGCACCTAAGTATTTATTAAACCTAAAATTAATATCTCGGTCACACTCGACATTACAACAAAGTTCTTCATGGCTATTAACAACCCTTCTATTGTACCAAGTTTTCTATAGGATGGTGCTCTTGCTTAATGTGTAGATATTTAGCACCAATCGATCATTTCCATTTAAAACTTCATAGCATGAAAGAAATACCAGTGGTGACTTGTTCTTGTTTCGATCCAAACTTCATTAAATCATCATGTAAATCATGGTCCTCTCTATCTCAATCCATGAATCACAAAAATTTCCATTAACTTCAATTCTCATATTTTCCTGTTGACCTGTTTGAATGATCAGAGGTGCTAAGATCCTAAACAACTAGTGACTCATATGCCCTTTTTAAATTATATTCCCCTGGTGCTTTAGATATAGCTTGAGGGCCCTTGATCATAAAAATAAACAAATGTGTTGTCAACTACCACTCAATAGATCTTGGGTGCCTTTTGTTACTATAGCCCTAAGGGCTTAAATGCCACGCATTAAACTTATGCACCCTTGGTCACATAACAAAATATAACCTTGTTTTGGTGATTGTGTTGGACGCTGACACATTTAGCCTGCCTATATAATCTGTGCACTCTTATTTTCCTCTTGGATGAGTTGGACGAGATGAAATGTACTATGGGGTCCAGTCAGAGCCTTTCCTATTCTCCTATCAGTGGCCACTTTGTTGTGTTATCCTAGTGCATAGTCAACCTACTGCTCCCTCCTTTTGTACCATTCAAACCTTCTAATATAAAAACCCACAGGAATGACGTATCTCGTGGGTCCCCTATTGTAAGCATGCGATCTAATGAACTTCCTGTTGGGTTGAGTTTTCTTTGACATCCTCCTTGTTAGCTCGACAGCTAATCAACCTTCCAGTTCCTTTACACATCTCTCCAAAACCTTCTAGGTCTTGTGAGTGGGATGATGTCATGTGGATTTCACACATGCCACATGTCACTTCAATAGTGGTCCATGTGTCACCCAAAAATGGCCCACTTAGGTTTCTTAAAACCCCAAATCTGCATGCCACGTGTCCCATGTACTGACGTCGTGCTGACATCATCACTAGCCAATACAATGCTAGCACTTGTTTGCCATGAGGAGAGAGAGAAACATCACGAGCCTTATATTTTGTGGCAAAATCCATTGTTATTTTTTCAAGGGTTCAAGTCAATTCTTTAACTATTCCATCCCCTCATTGTTCATTGGTTATTATGATATCTTACGGATGTTTCACAACGCCATCCTCCCAACCAAAACTTTGTGCACCTTAAGAAATATCCTGGGGTCAGCCCTTTAGGATGACATCATGCTCATACCCGCTCGGTCTATCAAAAAAACTAGCTTACGGTTTTCTCCCCCTTTTGCTGGTGGTTTGTACTTCGAGGGTGAATGTTGGCACATTCAAACTTAGTCATCAATCATGGGATCGATGGTTTTTCCAAGCAAATTCACACCACCGTCCTTCATTTTAACTCCCAAGTGGTAGACTATATCGCAATTTCACTAATGCCTTGGCAGGGACTCAAGGCACCTGATCAGCCACTAAACATGCCTAACTTTTAAACCTTTTGTTCCCACCAACCTTTTTTCCACCTTTGGCCTTATGCCAAAATTAACTGATGTTAAGGATTTCAAACAAGTTTGGCTTGTAATTTGAATTTTTGGATTACATGAGATTTTACTGGACATAACTCTTGATGCATGAGGCCAATTGCACATTGTTTTATACCGTTGGAACAATATTTCTAAGAATTATCCAACTATGCCACATCCAAGAGCATATAAGCTAGTATACTAAGTTAGAATGTCCTCCAAATCATGGGACTCTCCCTAAGCTTCAACTATCATGCTTATCAATGTTATCTTGGCTAAAATCAATGCCAACATAGTGGATGCCACCAACCATTCAAACAAATCCAATTGCCCAACAATCTCCCCCTTTTTCATTGATGGCAATAGATTAAGATCCTCCTGAAACAAGGTTAAGCTCCCCGTAAAACCAAGCATGGTTTTCTCCACCCTTGTACTTCCTTTGGAATGAATAAACTCTCCCCCCCCCCCCCCCCTCCCCCCTTTGACATCAAAGGTAAAGGAGACAACCAAAAAATCCCCCTAAAACTTTGCATCCTACTCTTCAGTTGATCCCACAAGCTGAATAGTTGCCAATACTCATTGTAGTCAAGCCATTTGGTTAAGCGAGATACAACTCCTATTTCTTGCCTAAGATATTGAAAGGGTTTTCATGCCAATGTCTTAGTGAAAATATTTGCAAGATGCTCATTAGTGACCACATATTCAATTCGAGCAACATTAGAAGCAACAAGTTCTCTTAAGAAATGAAAATTAATGGGAATGTGCTTGCTACTTCAGTGCATGAAAATATTTTTAGAAATTTTGATATCACTAATATTGTCACACATTATTGGAACTGAACAAGTTAAGTTTACCTTGATTTCCTTTAGGTTGTGCCTCATCAACAAAATTTGTGTGCAACAAGTGGCAACAACAATTTACTCTACTTCAACTGTAGATAATGAGATTGCATCTTCTTTTTAACTAACACAATACACTAAACAATCTCCTAGAAAAAATGTTGCTCTAGAGCTGATTTTCCTATCATCAATATTGCCTACCCATATGGCATCAATATAAGCCTTTGATCTATATATGAAAACTTGAAGATTTTAACAAATTGGAAGTGAAATTCTTATATGTGTTTTGGGTAATGGATCAAGTTACTAAACACATAAAAAGTTATTTTTAAATACAATTAATAGCCAAAACATATAAAATACCATATCATAAACACATAATAGAAAACATGATAATGGAGTTCACCCGTCTCTTGGGCTACATCTCTTCGTCCAACTTTCAATGTAGGACCTCTTTCATTAAGTGCTCAAATTTTTGTTTCATGGATTTACAATGCTCATAATGCAAAGAAAATGTCTCCAATAGGTCTAGAACTTTCAAAAACCTCCATCTAGGTTCTTTCTATACCTCATTTGGCTAAAATTTGAGAAAATTATGTCTATTACAAGTTTTTGCTAAATTCCATAGCTAATCATCCTACAATTCGACCCAAATCTAGCTTGAGTTCCCCAAACCTAGAACCTACATGCAACCTAACCTACAATCCCACTTGATGAGTGAAATTGTCAAATAATTAAACTGTCCACTAATGCCCAGTTTCCAAAATTTGATGTCGTATAGGGGCAGGTGCCTAGGGGCGGGCTGCCCCTATTAGTTGGGCCCCAATGAATTAAGATGTGGTCCCATGCGCACCATAAAATCTAAACTCATTGCTATATTTCCGTGTTGGGAGCTTTTATGCTAGGAACACTTCAATAGTCGATGGTAAGCTCATCTAATTAACAATGTGGCATGGGGCTGGCCCCCTCTGTTGTTCACGCTCCTAGCTTTATCAAGGGTCATGTGACCCAGGCTAGCGCCAAAGGGCTAGCCCCTATACATTACACCATCAATGGTTCTCCACATTAGCCTTATGTTGTTGGATGTGACCATGGGGTTGGGGCTAAGCCTTGGCCCATGGTTCTTCCCCATGGTTATGTGGGTGCGGGGAGCAGGGCTAGTGCTTTGACCTGACCCTATTCCAAAATCAAAAATGTGCCCAACTTAACCCAAGCCTGAGAACCTGTTTTGTTAAGTAAAAAAGTGTTGGAACTTGGTGGTGACTCTTACTGCTCGGTGGGAGGTTAATGGTTCAAATCCTATTAAGCCTGATCCGGCCCCAACAAATTTCTACATGCTAAGAGGAGGTTAGGTGGTAGCTAGTCACTGGTCCACATGGCTCTCCACCATTGGACCATAATGAAACCATAGCCAATACAATTGTGTTATTCACAAGCCAATAAAATACACTTGTCTAAAAATCATTGGCCCACAAAATACATAGTCAACTTCTTAGTCACCTACCTAGTGAGCATATAGATTGTTGATTGGGCGTACCTGCAACCTAATTACAATACTTTTAATTGTTTGGAAATTCGATCAAAACATGATATCAAGGGAATACAATATCAATTTTATTTAAATGAGTTGCGTTGGATTTAGGTTGCCAAGATCTACACATTGGTATAGATTTCAAGCATCCTTGAACACTTTGAATTTTGAGCACTAAATTGATCCCTTGGATCACACCTCCCCATTTGAAGCTTTTGGAACTCCAAAATACTACTTTTAGTCAAAAAATAGATGAGGGTAAAGTTCCCTTGCCCTTCCCTTCTCAATCCATTTTGCTTTGCCTAATTTGTACCTTGGATCCCCATATGAAGGTGCTTCCTGTTCCTTCTTCTTGAAGCTCCTGTTTCTATGTCAAGGATAGGACCTTGCTGGAATTATTGAATATGTTTAGAAGAGATTTTTTTTAAATAAATATAGTCTCTCCTCAATCTTCAATCAAATAAGACTTATTCAATTTCAATTTCACTTCACCTTGAACACTTAGTTATAACGATGCTTAGCATGTATAGCCTTGTTTTTGGCTTGGCTCTTCACCCAATGTGATCACGGTCACCATGCACCATTCTTCCTCAAAGCCAAAACATTATGAAACCCACAAGAAGATATTTTAGAAGAAATTTCCTCTTTGCCAAATAGCTTTTTATTCTTATTTTTTACCCCTACATTCTTTAACACTAGCATCTTCTTCATACCAATGTTCAATAATGATCCAACTTGCTACAACTGAAATTCATATTGTTATCCTCTTTTAGGAGGAAACATGTTAGCCTCTTGAAACATCTTATCACATGGATAAGAAACCTCAATGAAATCAGATTTCAAACTTGATTCATATCCTTGAAAAACTTCAGATTCATCAGCATCTTTATGTTTAATCTTCAACTATGTAAAATTATGACTAGCACTAACAAACCTCTTCATTTGTGCTATTAGCACTCCATAATTTCTTAAGGCTCTCAAAGAAACCTAGAGGTAACAACAAAAAGAATTTTAAGTTTACAAGCTAGCCCTTCTAAACTCAGAGAGGGATCTCTCTATCAGATTTAGATTTGTTTGTAGTGGGATTTTAGGCTAGATGTGAAAGTTCAGAGTTAGGTTTGTAAAATATTTTGGTTGTTACAGCAGGGAAAACCATTTGGAAATGGAGTCAAAGGGGCTTAGAGTGATCAATTTTTCATAAATATCAAGCTTAAGTGTAACAGGGAAAGGTAGGCACGGTACTAGATCTTTGAAATTTGTGAAATGGAGGAGGAAGAATAGATAAATATTCACTTTAAATATAGAGCATTGTTACCTGAAATCTATATTCAAATTTCAGTGGAAAACAGTGATATTGCTTAAAGGAAAAACATAGTGTATTGAAAAAAATTCTGAACTTATTTTTCTTAAAAAAATAAATAACTAATTGATATATAAAAACAAAAAACAAAAAAAAGACGGTTACAGCAAGAAGCACTTCACTATATAACTATGACACATCAATCATGTAAACAAATTTCTTGTATTAATGCAAATGGCCACTTAAACTCAGTAAACAACTTTACAACTAATGGTAGTCTTTCTCATTACAAGTACCAATACTTTGTTTATTACAAATGAGATAATATATAGAATAAAAATCTCCTAAACTATTACAATAATTATGGAATAAAATCTGGAATAATAACTAAAAATAAAATGATATCTCCAATTTATTTGATCGGAACATTGAACTGTTCACTAAACTCTCGAATTGGTTTTCTGAATGATGGAAATCTATAAAATGACCCTCAATCTACTGATATTCTACTACTAGGTGTCTTAGACTAATTATATCTTTATTCCCTTGAAATTTTGAAAACAGTTGAAATTCTCTTTACAAAATCTACTAACTAGCCCCTTAAATCTGATTTCTCTGCAATATGTATTAACTAGTTGACCCCTTTGAGTTCTATTTCTATCGTTTTTACCTTTCATCACATATTGAATACTTCATTATTCTCCCAAAACATTTGGGGAGAAATATATATTTTAAATAATATTTCCAAATATTTTGATTAAACCCTTAAATGAATTTCATAATTAAAATTTCAACATCTTCATTTGAGTGATTTAACAAACCATCTTGTTTTCAAATCCATGTGTTGTTTTCTCTTCCATGGATTTTAAAACCCATGTTTTGTTTTGTAAATCCATGGCTTTTTTTCTCTTCCCATGGGTTTTGAAAAACCATGTGTTGTTTTTGTAAATCCATGGCTAGTAATATATTTCTATTTTTCCTTTTATCCCTGTAAAAACATAAATATCTTTCTTCTCTATAAAAACTCATCTTTTACACCTCCTCCATTTACTTTCACCAGTAACCTCATTTCATACATGTAAATCTTGTTTTAACTTAGCCTCCTATCCATAAAAATTCTTTACATAAATATCATTTTTTCTCACCTGTACATTATTTTCATAAGCATATGGTCCCAAAATTTCTCCTTTTATTTTCTCTTGCAAAATTCATTTTCTTGCACCTATGAATTCAGCACACTGTAGCTGTAAAATCATTTGACACCTTAGCCGGTAATTTCATTTCAGCCAGCCTTGTTTAACTTAGCCTCCCATCCATGAATTCCTTCAAAATCTCTTTTCACCCCAGATCTCTTTTACCACACTGTAACTGTAAAATCATTTGACACCTTAGCCGGTAATTTCATTTTAGCCAGCCTTGTTTAACTTAGCCTCCCATCCATGAATTCCTTCAAAATCTCTTTTCACCCCAGATCTCTTTTACTCAGCCTCCATCCATATAAAATTTATTTCATAATCATATAAAATTCCATTCCTGCCACATTTTATAAAAGTTGAACAATATAATTAGTTGATTTCGGAGGGAGGTAGGTAGTGAGAGGTTTTAGAAGAGGGGGGTCTGAAATGAAGGGGAACATGACACTTGTAAAAGATTGTAAGAGTGAAAACAACTTTTTGGACCCCCTCTTTTGGTTAAATGTCATAGGGGTTGGGGGATCCAAAACATACCAATAATTGGCGATGTATTTATTCATAGATCTCGGGGCTTTTACATTTGGGACATTTAATGCATTAAATGCGGGGTGAGGACATAAAGTGAATTTGATTTTTGGTTTTGACTGGTGATTTGACATATGTAATATTATTATGAAGTGGGAATTTAATGGACATGGTAATTTTAATGGCAAAGTGGAAATAGAAAGGGATAAGGTGGAGTATAGGATAAGGTAAGGTAAAGTTTTATTGTATACAATATTATTTTATTTAAAATATTAAACCAAAATAATATTGAAATAAAATTATTTTACATCCGAAATAAAATTAATTTAAACTTGAATAAAATTTTGATGAGGGAAATTGAAAAATGAGTACAAAAGCCAATTTTTCTTATTTTGTGGACCCTCATAAATTATCTTGAAGCTTTTCATACCAAAATAAGCATTTCCAGGGCATAAATTTTTCAAAAATTTATCATGTGCTAACATTGGCTCCAACTAGGGATGATGGACCCCCTGCAGGGTAGCAAAGAACCGCAACTCTAGTGCCTGACCATTCAGTAGTCATCACACCCCCCAGCTTGCAACTTGTGACCTGTTTTGAAACTCAAACGTCTATAAAAACTGAAAATGGTATTGAATGCTGCAAATAGTAAACTAAATGTTGAAAAAGGTGCTTGCCCAACAAGCTTATTTATGTATAGGAAATCTTATTCTAACAACTGAGAATGAAATTCTTGATTTCAAACAATGTAAAACCTTCAATATAACCAATCAAAAAGTTGGTCGAATACCTAGGCTCCTTCACTGTGTTTAAGAAGCATCAAAACTAGAGCTTGTAAGGGCACTGGAAACGGATTGTAGGGTTGAACTTCAAAACAGAAACATAATTGGAGGTATGTAGTGAATAATTCATTGATATAGAGAGCTATGGGATTATGAAAGACATGACTTATTTCTTGATTTTCAAAGTATTATGCAAATTTATGTTCATTCTTGGGTAGTTCATATATGCTTTATTTACCATCATATAGTTTCTACTGAAATTCATCAGATCTATTCTCAAAATAATCCTAAAACTCAATATCAAAATGTCACACTACCACTTCTTGTTTTGGCTAACAAAGGTTCTTAAAGAAATGATTTTGACATTGTAAATTATGGCCTTGAATTTGAACTTCTAAGGCCTGAAGATCCTTTTCAATTTGTTGAGAAAACTCCGCTAAAAATATGGTCTTGGATTTAGAGCTACATTTGCATTTGTCTAGGTAAATAGGCAAAAAATATGAGAAAGCTTCATGAATTTGATCATCATCAAAGTTATTGCAGTATTCCTTGAAACCTTCAATAGAAACAGGGCCCACCACATACCTTGTCATCTTCTTTAGCAAGCAACCTAATCAGTGTGTAGTGGAGTCGCCATGACTATTTTTCAATATGGATTCATCAACAATATATTCTTTGGATCAAGTTGAAACTTGATTGAAGTCGTCAAGTGAATGGTTCATCCTCCTTGCATGTAATAACTACCGACTATCAGCAATCATAACTGAAACTTGATACTCTTTCCTGAGGATGATGAAACCTCATCCCCAGTATGGATGCCAGGATGTTAACACTCCGTAATTTCTTAAGGATATGAAAGAAACCTAGGGGTAACCATAGAACTACTTTTAAGTTTAGAAGCTATCCCTTCTAAACTTATAGAGGGATATCTCTACCAGATTTAGATTTGTTTGTAGTGGGATTTTAGGCTAAATGTGAATGTTCAGAGTTTGGTGTTTAAAACGGTTTGGTTGGAACAATAGGGAAAGCCATTGGGAAATGGAACCAAAGGGGTTTAAAGTGATCAATTTGTAGAAATATCAAGCTTATGTGTAATAGGGCAAGGTAGGTACACTACTGGATGTTTGAAATTTGCGAAATGGAGGAGGAAGAATAGATAAATATTCACTTTAAATATAGAGCATTGTTACCTGAATTCCATATTTAAATTTTAGTGGAAAACATTGATATTGCTTCAAGCTAGCACATAGTGTATTGAAACAAATTCTGAACTTATTTTTCTTAAAAACAATATAGAATTGAATGACATATGGAAACAAAAGGAAAAAAAGGTTACAACAAGAAGCCCTTCACCATATAGTTATTACACATGAATCTTGTAAACAACTTTCTTGTATTAATGCAAATGGCCACTTAAACTCAGTTAACAACTTTACTACTAATGGTAGTCTTTCTTAGTACAAGTCCCAACACTTTTTTTTATTGCAAATGAAACAATATATAGAATAAAAATCTCCTAATCTGTTACAATAATTTGGGAATAAAATCCTGAATAATAACTAAAAATAAAATGATATCTCCAATTTATCTGCGAGAAACATTAAACTATTCATTAAACTCTAGAATTAGTTTTCTAAATACTAGAAATCTGCAAAATGATCCTCAATCATATTATATTATGTTGCTAGGTATCTTAGAGTCATTATATATTTATGCCCTTGAAATCTGGAGAAAGGTTGAAATTTTCTTCACAAAATCTACTAACTTCCCTCTTAAATATGATTTCTCTACCATTTGTATTAACTAGTTGCCCCTTTAAGTTCTATTTCTATTGTTTTTACCTTTCATTTTCTTCTGAATACTTCATTATTGTGATAAAAAATTTGGGGAAAAACATGTATTTTAAATAGTATTTCCAAATATTTTGATTAAAACCTTAAATGAATTTCATAATTAAAATTTCAAGATCTTCATTTGAATGATTTAACAAACCATCTTGTTTTCAAATCCATGTTTTGTTTTCCCTTCCCATGGATACTGAAACTGATTTCTTGTTTTGTAAATCCATGGCCTTTTTTCTCTTCCCATGGGTTTTGAAAAACCATGTGTTGTTTCTGTAAATCCATGGTTAGTAAAGTATTTCTATTTTTCCTTTTATCCCTATAAAAATAAAATTATATTTCTTCTCTGTAAACACTCATTTTTTACTTCTCCATTTACTTTCACTGGTAACCTCATTTCACACATGTAAATCATTTTTTAACTTAACCTCCTATCCATAACTCTTCTCTACATGAATCTTGTTTTTTCTCACCTATACGTTTGTTTCATAAGCATATGGTCGTGAAATTTCTCCTTTTATTTTCTGTTGTAAATTCATTTTCTTGCACCCGTGAATTCATTTCACCTGTAGCTGTAAAATCATTTTACACCTTAGCCTGTAATTTCATTTCACCCTTCAATATTGTTTAACTTAGCCTCCATCCATGAATTCCTTTAAAATCTCATTTCACCTCAGATCTCTTTTACTCAACCTCCCATCCATATAAAATTTATTTCATAATCATATGAAATTCCATTGCCACATTTTATAAAAGTCGAAATAATATAACTAATGGATCTTGGAGGGGGTAGGTACTAAGAAGTTTTATAAGTGGGGGGTCTGAAATGAAGGCAAACATGACACCTATAAAACTCGATAAGAGTGAAAACAAATTTTCGAACCATCTCCTTTGGTTAAATGTTGGAGGGGTTGGGGGGTTGAAACATACCAATAACCGTCGATGTATTTATTCACAAATCATGAGGCTTTTACATTTGGGAAATTCAATTCATTAAATGTGGACGTGGGGACACAAAGTGAATTTGACTTTCGATTTTAACTGGTGATTTTAGGTATGTAATACGATTATGAAGTGGGAATTTAATGAACATGGTAATTTTAATGGCAACATGGAAATGAAACGAGGGAAGGTGGAGTATAAAATAAGGTAAGGAAAATTTTTATTTTATTTAGAATATAAAACCAAAATAATAATGAAATATAATGATTTTATATCTCAAATAAAAATAATTTAAAATTGAATAAAACTTTGATGAGGGAAATTGAAAATTGGGTATAAAATACAATTTTTCTTATTTTGTCAGACCCTCATAAATGAGCTTAAAACTATGCATACCAAACTAAGCATGTCCAGGGCATAAATTTTGCCAAAATTTATCATGTGTTAACATGTCCAACATTCACAAGAGATAAATTCAACTTCTTGCTATGTACCCTAACAATGTACTCAATCCCATCTTTAAACATGTGATGCTTGTTCTCAGGGTGATGAAAGATGGATTTCCTATCATATAAGTATGGGCTTCCCAAATAAACACCACAAAAATCAAGTGGTACCACATCAATTTCTACCTCATCAATAAAATTTACAGTGATGGCAAATCAAAGTATGCATTTTCTTGTTATTAAACTTTTTGGGTCTCATCTTAGGATGAATTTTGCAACAGTGGTTTTCATCTTGGCATTCTTTAGGATAGTGTTTACATGTGATTTTTTCTCCCACATTCTTGACTGAAGAATTAGTATCCCTTTTCCTTTGAATTTCCCCTTTCCTTCATCTCCACTCTTAAATGTATTTTTGCTACCATCTTAAGGAACATTCTTCCCTCTTGCTTCTAAACGAGTTCCCTATACACAAACTTCATCTAGTTTTGTAGGGTTAAACATGAGAATTGTGTGTCTCAAATAACTATGCAATCATCCAATGTATTTTAGTAGAGTGTCTTCAGAGGATAACTCTATAACCAAAATCAAATCTCTTTTTCTAGATTCTTGAGTATAGCTTTGCACGTTTTGGCCTCTAGCTTACCTAAAGTTTTTCCAATCCATAATAGATTTTTTCATCTATTCTAATGGATGAAATTTCCTTCTTATTGCAACAACAAAATCATTCCAAGATGATAAAACCTCACCATATTTCTTGATGTCCTCTTGATTTTTGGCTTCCCACCAAATAAGTGGTGTACCTTCCAATCTAAGAAAACTAAGCTGAATTTTGGTCTCTTCATCCTTGATTCTTTATATCCTGCAATTTACTTCAATCTAACAAACCCAATTATCCAATTTGTCAGCATTTACCTCCCCATTGTACATAGGAAATTCTAACTTTATATCAACCTTAAGCAAAGTAGTTTTACCGTGACCTTTTGGAGAATTTGGAGGTGTTTGTGAAAGGGTAGAAGTAGAAGATCAGGATGAATATGAGGATGAGGATGGTGGTGAAGGTGGTGGTTTTTTACCATTCGCTTCATTCCATTTTGGAGGCTTGTGTCCTTTTCCTCCATCTCCTTTTCGAGGCTTTGAGCTCTGTCCATAAAACCTTGAATTCATTTCTTCATAAAGAACCTTTAACATTCCAGACATCTCAAAGAGATATTTTCTAAAATTTATTTCATCTTCAAACATCCCTTCAGGGTCTTCTTCATGTGCGACAACTATTGAAGCTTGAGGTCTGTTTTTTCTCCTTGAAATAATTTCATATATTGGCTCCAAAACATCTCTTTCTCCTCCTTATCCTCTTTTAAGCTTCAACCTTGTAAGCATCATAAAAACACTGAGAAACAAAATCAAACCTCACAATAACCTGATGCTCTGATACCAAAATGATATCTATATGAAAACCTAAATATTTGAAAAAATTGCAAGTGAAATTTGTATATGTGTTTTGGGTAATGGAGCAAGTTCCTAAACACATAAACAAGTGATTTTTAAACACAATTAACGACCAAAACATAGAAAAAATATCATATAACAAACACATAATAGAAAACATGATAAAGGAGTTCACCCCTCTTTGGGCTACATATCATGGTACAACTTCCAATGAAGTGCCTCTTTCATTAAATGTTGAATATTATGTTTTTTATGGCCTTACAATGCTCAAAATTCAAAAAAATGCCTTTAATCAATCTAGACCTGTCAAAAACCCCAATCTAGGTTCTTTCTACACCTGATTTGGCCAAAAATTGAGAAAGTTATGTTTGTTACAAGTTTTTCCCAAATTCCATAGCTAATCATCTTACAATTTGACCCAAATCTGGCTTGAGTGCCCCAAACCCATAACCTGCAAACAAATCTGGCCTACAATCCCTCTAGATGGACAAAATTGTTGGACAGTTAAACTTCCCACTAACACCCAGTTTCGGAAATTTGAGGTCGTATGGGGGAATGTGCCCAGGGGTTAGGCTTAACTGCCTACCCCCGTCGGTCGACCCGCAAAAAATTAACACGTGGTCCCACGCACCCCATAAAATTGGGCCTAGTCACTGTATTTCCATGTTGAAAGCTTTTATTCTAGGTGTGCTTCAATTGTTGGAGGTAAGGTTATATAATGACCATGTGGCTTGGGGTTGGCCTCCTCATCTCTTTGGGCTCCTGGTTGTATCAAGGGTCATGTGACCCAGGCTGGCCCCTATACATTACCTCGCCGACAGTTCTTCTCCCAAGCCTTGTGTTATGGCCTGTGACCATAGAGCTGGGAATAAGCTATGGCCCATGGTCCCACCCATGGTTATGTGGGCGTGGGGCCAAGGGTTGGGGATTCACCTCGAACCAATTCCAAAATGAAAAATACATCCACCTTAAATCAAACCCACAAACCCTATGTTGTTATGTAACAATGTGTTGTCATGTTGGTAGAGACTCTTGGTGCTTGGTGGGAGGTTTCTGGTTTTAATCACATTGGGCCCAATTTGGCCCAAACAAATTTTTAAATGCCAACAGGAGGCCACGTGGTGGCGAAACATTGGTCCATGTAGCTTTCCACCTTTGGACCATTTCAATGAACCCACAACTAATAGAAATTTTCCATTCATTTCCCAATCACAAAATATGCTTGTCAACAAACCATTGGCCCATAAAATACACATTCAACTGCCGGTTCGAAGGCTTAGTCAATGTATAGACTCTTGACTAGGCTTATTTACAACCCATTTACAAAAAGTTTAGTTGTTTGGAAATTCAATCAAAACACGATATTGAGAACATACAATATCAGTTTTGAGTGAAACGGGTTGCGCTGGGTGTATGATGCCGAGATTCATGCAATGGTATAGATTTCGAGAATTTTTAACACTTTGAACTTTGAGTAGTAAATTGATCCCTTGGATCAACATTTAACTTAAAACATATTCTTCTTTCATACATATCGCATAGTTTATCATGCCTTGTAAGTATTTGAAAATCCTTTTACAGCATTGACAATGATTTTATAGGGGAAGGCTTGAAATCTAGCTACCAATCCTACTACTTGCATGATATATGGCCTTAATGTTGTGAGGTACATTAGACTTCCAATCATTAATCTTTAGACTGTATGAATTACTAGAGTTGTCTCATTTTCTTTTCATAGCTTAAAAATAGAAACCAGGAGGATACTAACTAGCTTGCATTCCTCCATCCCAAACTTCTTCATTGTGTCTCTTAAATACTTCGATTGGAAGATGAAGATGTCTTCTTTGGATTGAGAAAATTGCAATCCCAGAAAGAAGGATACTTTTTTCTATCATGGAAATTCTAGATCCTCTATGCATATAGTTTTCAAATTAGTGTCCCAAATTCTCCAAGTCATTGTCAAAGATTATTGCATCTACATAAACCACCAAAATCAACAAGTAATCATATTTTGCTTTATATACAGATTTTTATATGTGGTTCCTCTCTTGATGCCTTGTTGTTGGAGGTATTTATTCAAATTGGAATACCAAGCTCTAGGCACTTACTTGAGCCCACACAGAGCCTTTTGTTGGCTTATATGAGCCTGTCCCAGGTTCGGAAGAATTATTTAGCCAAGAAAATTCTACAGCTACAAGCCCTTTAGGCAACAACCCGCAATGCGTGAACTGAGGCATCACCCGAGGTAGCAGGGGAGGGTGTTGGAACCAGATTTCTGCACCTTTGGGATGTCTAGATGTGGTTTGGAGGCTTCACACTCCGTTCTGCAGCTTCAACTGCGCTGTATTCATGCAAATCGAGAATACCTCTTAGTATCTATTAACGCGCAGTCTACAGATCTAATCTAGAGGAGGAAGTATTGCAACCCGGATCTACTTTAAAGTGGTCTTTAAGCAAACATTTATCACTTTTATTCAGTTCACAGATTAAGATTTAAAGCCAGATTCACAAGTATTCAATAAGCAATTTGCATAAATCAAAATAGTATTATTAACCATAAAAAATTCCAGATTCGCGATTATAGAGATCACAAATAGTTCATAGAATGAACTTATCTTTATTTCCACTTCTCACCCGTACAATCAGATCCACCCTGGGCACTCAGCTGCAGGGGTTCGTGCACACAGCTACAGACTCTTCCAGGCCTCTATGCACACAGCTGCAAAGCCTTTATCCTCTACCCAAACCCTTGACTCAGACTTACAGATGCTTTCAGAGTGCTTCCCTCAACAACCCATTACAATTTAGATCCAAGATCATGCCCCAAAAATAACTGCCTTTTCCTCATAGAGTTGTGCTCTATTTATACCTTCCTATGGTCCGCAGACCAACTTACTTCCTATTATTTTACATTATTTCTTGGGTAGACAACCCTTTGAATCGACCTTTTACATTTCGCGCTCTGTATACTTCAGAGTTTTTACAATAATTTAATCCTAATTTCTAGGCTTTCTGCCCCAAAACCATTACGCGGGACCTCTGCTACCCAATAGTCCCCCAACACAATCATTGTGACTCATCCCGAGTCACTCACCAACGCAGCTATATTATTTTCCTTGGCTTTGCGGTTCACCTCCCTTTGAGTGATGCTCGTCGTCCTACTGCTCCTTTTTTGTCTCCTGGAATGCTTCGTCTAGCTCCAGCTTCATTGTTTCTCCCACTTCTCGCAACCGATAATACTCATTTTGCACTACTCAATTAACACAGAACACCCCCTCAAAAGATTTTAGCACGAGCGGGGGAGCCGCATACTGGATGCCCTGGTACCACCACAGCCACTTTTGACCTTGGTATCTTCTCTTCGTACTACCTACTGCAGGTTGTGTTGCAATTTTGCAAGACCTTTGTTGTTGTCCGTAAGATCCCCATTTTTAAGGAGCCACAGAGCTGACTTATTAACTACATATCTACCCGTGGTCTCTGTCTATCGATCCTTTTGCTTGTCTATTGTTGGGGGCAACGACATCTAGACCAATTCTACTTCGTGTCTCCCCTTTTCCAGTACATCCTCTACTGTTGATGCGGCATTCTGCGGGGTGCCCGCAGCTATCAACACCATACCCCTTAGAGAGTCCTACTTCTTCAACATCCATATCACCACCCTCGGGCTTACTCCTTGTGTAGAGAGAATGAACAGCTCCATATCCATACCCAGTATATGTTTTCCAGAAGCGTAGGTGACCCGGTAGATGCCCGTAAGTGATTTATAAGGCATACGAATTTTAAACTCACCGATTCCTGCCTATTCTATCATCCTCCTGTAAAATCTATGGTAGCTCGTTCCATATCTGGCTCGTACTGTTCCGCTTAATTGCCTGTCGCCCGCTCCCTTTTGCCATAATGTAGACACCTTTTCATGAATAGTTCTATCAATAGTCATCGTTCCTCTTACCGGCACATCCGTGTGATTTGTCTTGCACAACCATGACCCTCGTGTTTCGCCAAATGGATGTGCACCCGGGTATTCATGCATCGGTCCCCCAGACTGCTTTATCATCTCGCACTCTCTTTCAACTGGTTGGAACAATGAGACTACCCTTTGAATGGTTAGTCAGGAAGTCAGCCCGCCCGTGTAGATCTTCAGGTGAGAGCCATTCACTCTTCCTGGGAAGGGGTCTCCATTGAATTTGTCAAGATAAACCGCACCCCCATAAGTAACTTCTTTGACGACATAGGGTCCCAACCAATGCATGCACAGCTTTCCCCGAAACTTCTCAAACTTACTGTCATATAGTAATATTAGATCATTTTCCCTAAAAGTGCGGACCTTGATATGGTAGTCATGCCATGATTTCTTACTCTGTTTCTAAACTTGTTGATGGAATCCTGCAAAAAATCGTTCCTCCTCCAGTTCTTCTAGCTGCGAGCCTTTCTTCCAATGCCCCGCAGTCTGCCATACCTGTGATTGCCACGATTCACAAACTAGGCACAATATATTCCATAGGCATAATGGCTTCCTTGCCATAGACTAACTAAAAAGGTGTCTAGCCTATCAACTTCTTGCACATGGTTCGGTATCCCCATAGCATATCAAGATGTGCAAGTCCCAGTCATTTCGCCGTGCATTACAGACCTTAGTCAATGGGGTCTCCAAAATTTTGTTGAATGCCTAAATGGTCCCATTTTCTTGTGGATGGTATAGCATACTATTTTGGTGATATATCTGGAATTTGTCAGTGAGCACGCTGATCGTTTCATTCAGAAAATTCATTCCCCTATCACTCATGAGAATTTTGGGACATCCAAACCTTGTTAGTATGTTGTCGAACAAGAACTTCACTGTTGTCGCAATCATGCAATCCTTTACCAGCTATGCCTCTACCCATCGGGTCAAATATTTGATCGCAGTGATGATATAGCACGCACCCATCTTTCCTCATGGTTCAATAGGCCTAATGAAGTCAAATGCCCATTTCTCAAAAGGCTGTAGCGTTATCTGTGGCTGGAGCGGAATTTCATCCCGTTGCGACGGTTTCCCCATCCGTTGACATACATCGCAAGCACCACAATATGCTTTTGAATCTTGATTTAGGGTGGGCCACCATAATCCTGCGTGAAGAATCTTTTGGGCTGTGGCACAACCCGCATAATGTCTGCCAGCAACCATGGAAAATTTTAGGGATGAATTTTCACCCTTAGGCGAAATTAGGGGGTTTTAAATTTTTAGTGGGAAAATATTTTGTATCATAGTACATTTTTACAAATTTCCTCAAATAGCCCACCTTATTTTAAGGGAGAGGGTAGAAAAGGTAAATTTAGCCCTTGCAATTAGGAGTTACAACCTTCCATTCGCCCTAATTTTCAAGAATAGGTTTTATTTAAGTGAATCCTATGGGCCAAATACCATATTTATAAAATAGGTATGGTAAATTAATAAAACTATAAATAAATGAGAGATATGGTAAATAAATATAACATTTTTTATATTTACTCCATAAGTCACCTTATATACATGCAAGGGTGTAAACAAATAAAAATATAAATAAAGTGGAGGTATGGTAAATAAATAAAACCTCTTTTTATACAACCTATGGGCAAAATACTATCGAAAAATACCATGGGCTGGATTATTATTAATACCATGCAAAAAAACATTATTAACCCTAATATTAGTATTAATAAAAATAAAAATGGCACATGGTATTGACCCATGGTATTCATGTGGAATGTAGCTTATTTAAATGGGGGAATTAAACCAGCATAGATCCATCTTTACTCTGGATCTACTAAGCCCCGAGAGGGATCAAATATCGTGATATGCAAACTAGCATAGAGTGAAAAAATATTTGATCCCTCTCAAGGCTTGGTGGATCAAGAGTAAAAATGGATGTTGTAATTTAATGTATGTTAAACATTTTAACTTGGTTAAAATAAAAAATAAAATAAAAATCAATTATTAATTTTATTAATTTTTATAAATTACTAATAGTAATTTTTAAGCTCCAGGTTTATGATAACCCATGGTAATACCATGGTATTCATGTGAGCATAGACTATTTAAAGGGGAAATTCTATCATCTTAGATCCATCTTAATTTTGGGTCTACCAAGTGCCCAGAGGGATAAATAGATTTCATCCCCCTAAGAGTGGTAGATGTGGAGTTAAGATGGATATAGGTTGGTTTTTATGATAATGAAGATATTAAATAGACTTAGGAAATTATATTGTAAAAGCATGTTAAGGTGAATGGTTAAAGCTACATTTAGTCACTTCACAAAATTTACTAAAAAATACCAATATCTCCATTAATATTTGTTTTTAACCTTTTCTGATTTAACAAAAAAATTCAAAACAATGAAACCTTATCACTCTTTCCGCATCACCCTCACAGAAGATTTCTCACCAGTTTTCAAACATTCTCAATATGATATCTTCATGAAAAAGTTTAGGTACTGATGTTGGATTAGTTGTTTGAAAAATAAGCTGGTTTGTACAACCTTTCATCTTTGTGCTATTCTTAGTTTTTCCTAATGATTTGTAGGGGTTGGAGCCACTCCACCATATTTTCCTAAAAGGTGGACATTTTTCACCAAAAGGGAAATTAATCTACATGTTACAACGTTGTTAAAAAATGCGAGACCTATGAGGGTAGTGAATTATGCTAATAAGCAATTTAGATTGGGAGAGACATAATTAAATTTTATTATTTAATTGAAGATTTCAAATTAAAATAATAATAAATCTACGTTTATATATTCATATATTGATTGGAAAGATTCTCACAATGGTCACTTCTTTCAATTAGATCCCCTTCAAGCCTTTGGGATACCTAATAGTTTCTTATATAATATAGTTGGGGCTTGCTACTTGTTGGCGTGTTGGGGTAAACAAACTTGATGTGTTTTTTTTTATCTCTCAGTTGGAGTCTATGGAATAAGAAAGAAATTTGATAACTTGAAAAACGTGATAGCTTGACAAAAGTTGTAGAGAAAAGATTAATCTCTCCTACCTTGACAGAACTTGTTGTCAATATCAACACCTACAAGAACTTTGTTGTGGAATATTATCAAAACTAATAGAAGGATATGAAAGAGTGTATTGTAAGAACCTTGACAAACACAACCATTGAAAGTTGGAACATTGTTTGTAGGAAGAGAAAATTATGTTTCTTTTTTCCAAACATGTATGTTAGTATATTACAGTTTAATGAATATGTTTTCTTATTATCATATATGGTTTCATACTTTAACAAAACATTCGCCAAGACATCACAATGTTTTATTATTCAGTAAAAGATTAGCCAATATCTTACAAGATTTTATAATTCAGTGAAATATTATCCATCAGTGTACAAGATAATATAATCTAGTGAGAGATTCGCCAAAAAAATTATATATACATATTATATTATTGATAAAATCGCCTCCCATTTTTCTTATGTATCATGGGGATTAGCCCATTTATTATACATATAAATTTAGGGTGGTTCTTAAAATTTTCCCTGCTAGCAACCCCCCCATGTGCTTCGGCTAGGATCGGTCCTTGCTCGAACTCCGGGACATATCTATGTAATATTTCATCGTTGCCTACTTTTTAAAGGTGCCCTTCAATCACTGTGAAGTCTGCTACACATATTACCAATTCCTTCTTTTGCTGAATAGAATATCCCTGTAGCACGGTTCTTGTCGTTAAGAAGTGGATTATATCTTCAATGTGACCATCCACTACGCATATCGCATATAGTTGTGCATCTGGGAGTCCATCATCTAGATTTGTGGGTTCTTCACCAGTCTCAATTCAGGACAGGTGATCAGGGCCTGCGTCTAAACGTCCCAGCTTTATGATGACCTCAAATTCATACTCTTGGAATAACAGTAACCACTACAAATGCGCCCCCCCAACACAGGCTTGTTCACTAGGTATTTTAACACCGAGTGATACATCTTAAAGTGGCCTCCAAGAAGATAGTGTCAGAATTTTTTAAGTGCGTATACCATCGCTAATCCCTCGTGCTCAGTAGTGGAGTAATTCTTCTTAGCTTTTTAAAATCGGTGACTTGCGAACGTAATCGGGTGGTCAATTCCCTCCACTGCTGGTTGAGTAAGTACGACCCCCAATGTGATACACGAGGCATCCACATGCACATGAAACTCGATGTCCCATTTCAGAAAGACCAATATAGGGGCTAATGCCATGCTTTTCTTGAGCATCTCTAGACTTTTGTTGCATTCCTCATTCCAGTAATAAGTAGCATGCTTCTTCAACAATTTTTCCATCGGAGCTGTGATATGGGCATAGCTTTTGATGAACATCTCATAGTAGCCCGTGTGTCTGAGTGTGGCATGGAGTTTTTTGACACTTTGCGGCGCTTGTGGATTGAGTATGTCGGTGATCTTTGCCGAATCCACCTTCAGGCCTTGCTTACAGACCACACAACCCAGCAGGTTCCCGAATGGGACAAGGAAAGTACACTTCTTTAAGTTTAGCACAATCTAGTGTCTGTGGCAAGTATTCAGCATCAACTGTAAGCTTGCTACGTGCTTCTTAACCATTCCAAACATAGTCCAATCATCAAGATAGACCTCTAATAACATGTGTATAAATTATTTGAATGCCTCTACCACTATTCGTGAAAATATCCTTGATGCATTCTTCACTCCAAAGGGCATCATTGTGTACTGAAAGCAACCCCATTCAGTGGTGAACGTCATTTTACTCCTATCCTCTGGCGTGATCTTGATCTGGTGGTATCCTGAGAATCCATCCGTGAAGGAGTAGGCTTCCTGGCCTCCCACATTTTCCAGAACCTCATCTATAAATGGAGTTGGAAATGGATCATTAACGCAGGCATCATTAAGCTTCTTGAGATCTATGCAAATACGGATCTCATCCTTTTGTTTCTTCTCTTGCACAACCATTGGACTTACCTAATCAGACTCCTTGACTGGTTCAATGATTCCCGCTACCAGCATCTTGTCTAGTTCTTCGCGGACCTTTGCTTTATATTTTGGATTCAATCGGTGGGGTCGCTGCTTAACTGGTTTCGTGTCTAGCTTCAATGTTATCTTCCTCATTCCTAGGTCTCCTAGGATCCCTTTTAGCTCCGTGATTTTTGTTGGGAATACATATTGATATTCGCGAATCAATTCGATGACCTTCTCCACTGTGGCATTGTCCCAATAGTCCCCAAGCGTTGCATACTCTGGCTCATCTTCTGTCCTGATATTGACTTGTCTCGTTTTCAATGGCGCCATGATATCTGGATCTTTGATTTCGGGTCTGCGCACCTCATGGATCCCCTCTGATTCCATAATATTGACATTTCATGGATCGTCCTCATCATCTTCTGCCTGGATATTATAGCATTCGAGAGCCTGGCTCAGCTGTCATGACCAGTTGGGCTGAACAGTTTCTTTTGGTTCTAGTGGCATCTTGAAAATGGAAGCCTTTACCAGCTATAATGCATCGTCCATGGGATCCATGTATTGATCTTCAAAGAGGAATGTTGACAAAAACCCTTTGCACAAGATATACCACTCGCCTATGTCGCGCCAGAGCTTTGCTTCATTATACCAGTTTCTGGGAATGACATCCAGGGTCTGATAAAATAAGTCCACCCAATCTGGCTGAGGTTCTTCTCCGTAGGCTTTGATCCATCTGGTAAGGTGCATGCGCAGGTCATCACGTCCATCGTATTTCTCCATTAGGCATAATTCTGGATTCCCAAATCTGATATTAATCATACACTTGCAGGCATGCCAATCTTCGAACATCCCTTCATGTGTTCCCCACCATTGCGCAAGCATTATGTGAAACACCCACCTCATCGCATCAAACCACTGGTGCTCTGGTACTGGGACTTCAAATTTGGTCACGAATTTGTCTACTATTGTCAGCCCATAATACATCAACATTTCAAGATCCTAGGCCTTCACGTAATACAGAGATTTAGTCACCATGTTGCAATGTAGTTTGGTCACTCTGTTCAGCTTGCTCTGCCACCGCTCGTCTTCCTCACCTAACTCGGAAGTGTAGGATTCTCCATAGCCTTGTGATATTCTTCTATCCTTCATTGTCTTGACCCCTTCTCGCCTTTGTGTAGCCATTTTGTAACTACAATCTGCATCATCGTTGCTTTCCTTGTTGCGCACAGGTTCAATGTAGCTTGATCCTTCAACTGGATCTAGCAGAATGACCACGTGGAGTGATTTTGTTTCAAATACCATCATCCGCTTCTTTAAATTAATAATCCTGTTCATTTGAGTTGCCAGTCTATCCCTAACAATGCAAGATATGGCACACTTTCATCCATGAGCTCAATAACTTCAAAGTCCGTCCAATTACTTGTGCCATCAAGGTCTACCGTAACTCCTTGCAGCCTTCCCATGGGTAGTACCTTCTGCTGATTTTCCAGCCACAGTTTGATAGGGGACCATTATAGCATAGGCTTACCCATGCGCTCCCAAGTCTGTTTAGGCAATACATTGGCATCTGAGCCTAGATCTAGAATGACTTAATCCATTTCATACTCGTCGATTTGTGTTGTTTGTCGCATTTCCCTCCCAGTCCGTGATGCATGTCTTCCCAACTTTCGAACAATGCAAGGTTCACTCCATCTTGCGCATCTATTTATCAACTCCTGCAAGCCTTTAACTACCCTATTGTCACGAAGCAGTTTTATACATGTCTCTAAAAAGGTAGTTATCATTAAGGGATCCTTATCTGCCTCCAGCTGATCCCTACTACCTGGAGTAGAGACCTCCGTGAAGCTCCCGCGATCTTTTGTAGATGTCTCCTTACTGATCCCTAAGTTCCTTTCATCTGCTCCTGCGGCCATGTCACTTCTCAGTACCATGTTGACTTTGGGATCTTCCTTGCGGGGTTCGGACCTCATCATCTGCACATTTTGGGTTGTTGTTGGTTGCGTTGTCCTTTTTTCATGAATCTGTGCTATCAATTTAGGACAATCTATCAGCTCATGATCAAATTGCTCACAGTAACTACACGAAATTCTAGCTGGGTTGGTACAATCCTACGCATAATGTCCTAGTCCCCCGCAGTTGTAGCAGATTAGCTACCAGTGACCCCTTCCTAGCCCCATTCCACCTCATCCTTGTCCTTGGCCCTGGCACCCACCACGCGTGATTGCCGTGGTTAGATCCTAACCTCGCACCTCAGTCTACATTCTGTAAGCAGGTGACTAGTCCATTAACAATTAGTAGCTATGATAGTCTCTTTCCTCGTGGCCCACCGACCTCCAAAAGTTGCAAAATAGTTGTTGGGGGGTCTGGTTGTATTTTAGTAATAGATGACAGTTATCAGTGTTGTGCTTTCCTCCCACCTGACAGATTGTGCACTAGAGTGGGGCTGTGGTGCTCGGTCCTACCTGTGCCTCTGGTCGCAATAGGGTTGGTCCCTCTATTACCACAAAATTCACTAAGACTAGGTAGTGATCTTTATCGTGTCCCTGGCTTCTGCACTTTATGCACCATACTTCCTCCCGGACTTCCGATCGTGGTACCTATTCTTGTTTTAGCTTCTTCATTTCCAAAGACAAATTTTGGATATGCACTTGGATTTGCTAAACTCCCAACCCCGGGTCTTGTAATGGAGTTTCATGTAATCTTGTTGCTGTCTCTAGTGCTTCATCCTGGGTTGAGATCTTCTGTTGTGATAAAGTCATCCTCAGATGTGGTGTTAAGGATGCCATAAACTAAGCACAGTGCTGCTCATCTGTCAATGTTATGTTAGCCTCGCGAATAGTACTTTTCAGTCTTTGTTCCAAACTCCACGGGGTTTCACCAGGCATCATCGTAATCTCTTTGAAACCTATAATCGACTGTGTTTCTAACTTTGGCTGGCTAAACTCCTTCAATTCGGTCTGGATTTTTTCTGTCCCTGCCATTGGGTGATCATTTGAGTACTTTATGTGCCATGTGAGTGCTCGATCCTACAACGTGCTGACTAAGGTAGCCTTTCTAATATTATCATCTGCAATTCACTGCGTGTTCCATACTGATGTTAACACAAACCAGAATTGTTCCGGGTCTTCGCCTACTGCTCCTTTGAATATCAGTAACTAGATCATGCTCATCATTATTACCCTTGAACTACTACTATTCTTGGTCCCTTCGCTCCTTTTGTTCTTTTCTCTATAGGGTCATCGCATTTCACACTAGACACCTCTTAAGCAAATCCCAGTCTCGGCAACAGAACCATTTTTTGTCTTATATGGGCCTAACCCAACTTCAAAAGAATTATTTAGCCAAGAAAATCTGCCAGCTATCGACCCTTTCCGCAACAACCCGCAAAACAGAGACCGATGTCTCACCCAAGGTAGCATGGGAGGGTGCTGGAACCAGGTTTCTGCACCCTTCAGATGTCTAGATGTGGTTTGGAGGCTTCGTGCCCCATTCTGCAGCTTTATGCTGCATTGTATTCACACATATCTGGAATTTCTCTTACTGTCTATTAACACGCAGTCTACAGATCTAATCTAGAGGAAGAAGTATTGGAATCCGGATTTACTTTAAAGTGGTCTTCAAGCAAACATTTATCACTTTTATTTAGTTCACAGATTAAGATTTAAACCCAGATTCACAAGTATTCAATAATCAGTGAACATAAATCAAAATAGTCTTATTAACCATACAAAGTTCCATATTCGAAATAATAGAGATCACAAATAATTCTTAGAATGAACTTATCTTTATTTCCACTTCGCACATGTACAACCAGATCTGCCCTATGCACTCAGCTACAAGGATCTGCGCACACAGCTGCGGACTCTTCCAACCCTCTGCGCACACAGCTGCAGAGCCTCTATCCTCTACCCAAACCCTCGACTTGGACATACAGACGTTTTCAGAGTGCTTCCCTCAACAACCCATTACAATTTAGATCCAAGATCATGCCCCAAAAATAACTGCCTTTTCCTCATAGAGATGCGCTCTATTTATACCTTCCTATGGTTCGTGGACCAACTTGCTTCCTATTATTTTACATTATTTATTGGGTGGAAAACCCTTTGAATCGACCTTTTACATTTCATGCTTTGCATACTTCGGAGTTTTTAGAATAATTTAATCCTAATTTCTAGGCTTTTTCTGCCCCAAAACCGTTACGCAGGACCTCCGCTACCCAACACCTTTTTTAGTTTATAAACATAATATTCATTCTCTCAGAGCATGAAACCTTATGTTTGTTCTATATATATGTCTTTTTTTAGATCACACTTAAGGAACTTTGACTTCACATCCAGTTCGTATACCTTGGTGTTCTTTTGACTGGAAAAAGAAATAAACATTTTGATGGCTTCTAATCTAGCTAGGGGTGCAAATGGTTCTTCAAAGTTGACCCTGATTACTTGGCCTTTCTCATTTAACTTAGTTTTGAGGACCCATTTGATGCCTATAATATTTTTCACTTTGGGTATTGGAACAAGCTCCCAGGTATCATTCTTCTCAATATGATCTAGTTCTCTGTTCATTTCCTTCACTCAAAACTTATCTTCACTTGAATGATTAAGGTTCATAGGCTCAATTTGAGATAGTAGAGAAAGATTTGCACAACTTGGACTTCCAATGAATCTCCTACTATTTTGAACATCAAGCCTTTAATTACCAATAATTTTACTTTTAGTATGTTGTTTCATTACATACCTTGAAGGAGTTTTTGGCCTTTGCATTTTACTTTATTCTACATCTCCCGCCTTTGTTTCTTCTTGGTCTGAGAATTTAGTGGTTTAACTTTCTTCTCCATCTAAGTTCATGTTTTCTTGATATGTCTTAGGTTGTGGTAGTATTTCATCCACTACAATTGCCATGAAATTCTCAACCACTTTTGTTCTCTTGCTGAAGCATTTGTAGACTTTTCTTTTGACTAAGTATCCAAGGAATATACCTTCATCAGCTCTAGAGTCAACTTTTCCAATATTTTTATCATTTTTTTTATAAGGTATTTACTCTGAATCACATTGTAGTGTTTCACCGATGCCAGTATCCATTTCCATAACTCATAGGGAGTCTTATCATTGTTAGGCTTGAGTTGTGTTTTGTTTGCTAAATACACTATTGCTTGTGTTTCTTCTCCCCAAATGGTCTATGGAACATTTTCCTCATCCATCATAGCTCTGGTCATGTCTGGGATTTTCCTATTCTTTCTCTTCACTACTCCATTTTGTTGTGGATTTCTAGCCACCGATGTAGGAATATGGTGATAGAACTTCAATTGTTCAGAAAGTTTAATCTAAAATCAAGAGACACAATTCTACTCTATTGATTTGGGAATTTAATTCACAATTTAGAAGAAAATTTTCAAACATGCAATAAGAAAAACCATAGATGAACATTTTTTTAGGTGAGCTCAACTAGGAGAAACCCCTCAAATCTCTTTCTATTAATCAGATGAATAGAGAATGTATTACAATTGCTTTGCCACTATGAGCACAAACTCTAGGTGAATAACCTATCTCTCTACTCAATTAGAAGCTATGGCCCTGACTTAGCGAATTTATACCACTGCTTGAGCCCCTATTTGCTTGTGCAAATCATGAGGAATTAGCCCCTATTTTTTAGAAATGTTCCCCCAATTGATTGTTCTATTCCCAAGGATTGATCAATTGACTGCATGCAACACTTGTATACTTATACTAGTTTACAACTACTTGTTACATTGCCTTGGAATCTCCACCATTGCTGAGGAACTTGATCTCCTTGCATTCACTAGCTATTTTGAGTTGATTCATCAACTAACTAGATGATCATTGAGTTATACTATTGTCCCACTACATAACTGACCTTCCACTAGTTCCATCAACTAGTAGAACTAGCTTAACTGAACACAACTGGATTACTAAAATTTAGTAATCACACATGCTTAATTGAGCTCAACTGGATTACTAATATTTAGCAATCACATATGCTTAACTAAAATCCAAGCCCTATAAATAAAATTTACTAAGACGACTAAGTGACAAGAGCCATGTCACAGAAGTTAACTGACTCCAAGTTGTTTGCTGATGTGCAAATTCTAATTTTCTCAATTTGACCAAGGCAAAGTCAAAGTGAGACTTTATTTCTACACTTCTCAACACTCCCTCTTAGAATGAAAGTGTTTATCAACCACCCCTATCCTGCACCTATGTAGTTCCAACATCCCTCTTGACAAAACCTTGGTCAATATGTCATCATCTCGCTACTCTGTTGGAATGTATTGCAACAACGTTATCCGCCTCTACACACAACCATGTAAATGATGAGACTACATATACATATGCGTGCATCGATCATGAAATATCATATTATTAGAGAGATTAATGCAACTCTGATTATCATAATAGGTCACAGTTGGATCCATCATCTTACCAAAGAGTCCCATAAGTATCCTTCTCATCCAAATCGCTTTGCATGTTACTTGAATTGCAGCTATGTATTCTTCTTGTACTAAGTTGAGCACCATATATGTTTTCTTCCTATCGTACTAGGAAACCATTGTGGGCCCAACACCAAAAATTCCATTGATTTACTCTTTCATTTGTATGGAATCTCTACCCAATCTACATCTGTGAATCCACATAGCTTCACTCCCTCTGTCTTCATGTACCATAGTCCATACGTGGTAGTTCCTCTAAGGTAACGTAAAACATTCTTAGTTGCCTTCCAGTACAATTTGGTCAGCCTGACCATAGCTAGCTCAATTGGTTCACTGCGTAGCACATATTTGGTCATCGATTCACAAGACACATCATTGAACCCACTAGTTTCTAGTAAATGATATTGTCAACCTCTTCACCTGAAGTGTCATCCTCCTTCCTCCAATTGGTTGCTAGAGATATCTGAATGGGCTTACAACTCTCCATGTGAATCTTTCTAGTATCTTCTTGGCATACTAACATTGAGACACAAATAATTACCTATCACCTTTCCATATTTCTAGCCCAAGGAAGTAGGGCATGAGACCCATGTCCTTCATCTCAAATTTCCTTGCAAGAGTAGATCAACTACTCATCACTTGTTAATATTAAATCAATGATAAGCAATTTACATTCTACCAAAGTATGATAGAGGTCAGAAACCTCTTCACTTTTGGGGAATCCCAAACCATAGAGATAATTTTCAATCTTGGTGCACCAAGCTCTCCTTTTTCAAACTGCACAATGCTCGCTTGTGTCTGCACACAAGAAAATCCTGATAAAATGTATCAAAATCTTTTGGTTTCTCTATATAGAACTCCTCCTTAACAACACCATTTATAAATGTTGTTTTTACATCTATTTGGTGGATTTGCCCCCCCATTTACAAAACCAATGCAAGAATTGATCTAATGGATGAATAACTTGATACAAGAGAAAAAATTTCCTCATATTCAATTCCCTCAACTTGAGAGAGTCGTTTTTCCATGAATATGGCCTTATACTTCTTTATGGTTCTGTCTCCTACATGCTTAATTTTGAAGATCCATCTCTATTCCAAAACGTATTTATCTATCAGTCTTGGGACCACTTCCCATACATTGTTCTTCATGATGGATTCATATTCTTCCACCATTGCATAAAGCCAAATAGGTTGTTATACTGCTTCCTCAAAAGGGGATGGCTCAGTCCCTACACAATCCATCATTAGAACCATGTAGCCAATGTACCTCTCAGGTAACCTACTTTGCCTATGAAAAATTGAAGGAGCTCCCACATTCTCCCTCATATCCTGCACCAATATATCATCTTCCTTGGTTCTTTTTCTACCTACTCTAGATGGCTATGCTTTGGTATATTTCCCCACTCCACATCCTCTTTGATCCTCCATTTGTGGCTACTCCACAACATCCTGAGACTCCCCATGAGGCTACTCCTTTGGAGCTAAAATCTCCTCTTCCGGTGCGATCTGAAGCTCCCTCTCAAGAGAGCACCACATAACTTTATCCTCATAAAAATTTACATCCCTTCACAAAAATTTCATTTGGAGGAAGGTAAGTAAACATGGTAATTATGTGGAGTTTTTGTGTAACCCAAGAAAACTCCCAACTATAATGTCAACTCAAGCTTCTTCCTCAAATATTTGGAGACATGGCAGTAAATAGAGGCTCCAAAACATCTTAAGTGAGACACATCTAAATATATCCTTAAGAAAACCACCTTCAGTGTAATCATATGAAGAATTTGATGAGGACTTTGGTTCTACAAGTACAGTATTGTGTTACACGCCTTTGCTGACGAATGTAGTGGCAAGACTTGGTCATGTAGCATAGCTCTCGTAGCTCCAACAATGCTACGGTTCTTTCTCTCAGCTACCCCATTCTGTTGTGGGTTCTAGGGTGTCATCAACTCTCTTTGAATGCCTTATTTTGCATAGAAATCCTTGAATTCATTTGAAACATACTCACCTACATTATCACTCTTGAGAGTGTTCACCTTCTTATCAGTCTCTTTCTCAACTACTACCTTCAGTTCTACAAAAATTGAAAATGTCTCATCAGTCTTCTGCATGAAGAAAATCCATAAGTTCTTTGATAAATCATCAATATAAATAACATAATATTTATGTCTTGAAGTGGAGGTTGTTTAGAAAGGTCCAAAAACATCATAGTTTAATATTTTCAATATTTCATGTACTTTGTTGTCTTGACCATGGAATGTGGATTCTACATACTTCCCTAAGGTACAACCTTTGTAGAAATCCTACTGCTCAAGTGCTCCTTTAGTGAGGCCATTGGTTATTTGCTACATAATTTTCAAGGCACCATGAAGCAAATGGGCCAATCTCCTATGCTAAAGTTCACTAACATCATGACTCTACACTTTCTCTACCTTACTACTTAATGCGACACAAACTTACACATCAAGTTTATACCGGTTCTTCACATGAACCCCGATATGCTTCACCTGTCCAGTGGTTATGTGTCTCAAGAATGCTTTCCCTTTGCTAAATACCACATCATAACCATGGTGTTCCAAAACTGCTATAGAGATGAGGTTCTTTTTTAGTCCTGGTATAATCATGACATATTTGATGTGGAGAGGTGATCTTGACTCCCTCTTAAAGGTTACTATACCAATATTGGAAGCATTGTGCCTTCCATTATCCCCAATCTTAATATGCATATGGAGATCTTTCTCCTTCGGGTCACTAAAAAAATCTCTATACCTTGCCATGTGGAATGAGGTACTTGAGTCCAAGTACCAGACACTCCTGTTATGTGGACTAATACCTCTTGCGGCAAAGAGAGATCTCCCTAGACATCAAATAACCCTAGTAACAAATAATAGGAACTGCTACCTTTATCTAGACTCTGATTCACTGAAATCAAATGGAATGATAGAGTCCTCTTATTGATTTAACAAAATGATTGATGAATTCCCTCAAAGCTTCTGACCATTCACTCATCGATGATATAGATGTCCTCTTGTCACTCTCAACATCTTCTCCACAATGTTCTGAAAGATATCTGCCTAGAGAGAGAAAAACAATATATCCATGCATCCAAAAACTAATAAAAGAGATAAATGGAATAATTAATGAGTTATCTATCATAAATTGATCAATTATGTAATCAAAATCTATGTACATGATCAAGGAATCTGTTATCACTCAGAAGTTTTCCCTAGGAGTTATCAAAAGAAGGAATCATCTGAGGTAACCACAAACCAATCTTTTAGGGTTAGGTTCTAGCCAACCTAAGTCCAAATATGGCTCTCTCTTTATGATTTAGCTTTGTCTTTATTAGATTTTAGGCTAGTTCTTAGTGTTCATGGGGTTTTAATTTTTGGATTGAAGGTTGGGTGGTGGAATTCTTGGAGCAGATGGATAGAACTAGGTATTCAAGCCATTGGGCTATGGAGTCAATCAATGGATAGCATAACTGGACCAGATCATTAAAGGGAATGTTCACAGGGCAGGCTAGCAAAGAAAAGTCAAATCTTTAGGTCTAATGGAGGAAATGATTCTAACGAAGGTGGAAGGGCACTTAAGAATCCTTGGGTAGGGTTCAAAATGAAGAACAAAGGATGATCATGAACAAAGGGTAGTTAATAATCCTTTGCTATAGACTAGAGGAGAAACTATGGAAGCCAAGGAGTAGTTAAGAATTCCTTATCTAAGATAGTTTAGCAGAAAACATTCAGAACGTAAAACAGTTAAGGCAGAGTGCATTCAAGCAATTTCTGAAATATCATTCCATGTTATACATTTAGATTTTAGAGAAACAAACAAGATTATGAAGAAGCATAAGAGAAACAATAGTAAACATGAGAGAATACCTATTTTTATTTTGCTTTACACAATAATTCTGTAAAATATCTGATCTTTATTCCTTAATCCAACAACCCAATCAAGTCATTGATACAATAGAACTTTGATTTGAGAGAAAAGTCTATAGAAATGTCTTGGAATCCACACCACATACCTCGAAATGTGAAGTATTTATATAGAAAAATGATTACAAAATATCTCATAACAATTTGAGATTTAATCTAGGGAATAAAATATCTTCATGCATGAAGATAGAGACAAATGTAAAATTGTTTCTTGTTGTCCCTTTTATTGTGGTGTTGTTGGCTATTCCTTTTGAGTCTTAAGCCCTTTAATCTAGCTGGTAGTTGTGGTATTTTCTACATTGGAATCTTCTTTACGTTGATTTTTCACGGATACTCTTTGACTCTGTTACTCTTTGACCCTGTTTATCTGTCTTTCACCTATTTCACCTAGCTACCTTCAGATTTACTGTGCTAACTTTCCGATATACAACTTTTTCATAGTAAATCTATCATTTTTTCCCACCATTCAACCTCAGGCAATCTCACTTTTAACATTCTTCTGTAAATTTTGTTTGCCTCTGTGTATTTTGCAAAATTAAGCTTGACGAGAAACAAATGCTTCACCTCATGTTCTAGGAAAAACAGGTTTTCCAATGTATCATATAATACTTTGCCAATGGGTAAAGCTTTAATTCCTGAAGAGCTGGCTTGTTCCTTGGCCAACCTCCTGAGTCTATCACTATAGTCCAATTGGGTCATGAGTTTATCATTAATGACCATAGGACTGGGAAGGCCTTTGTCCCTCAAAATTTGAAATTTGTCCATAAACCTGTCAATGGCCACCTACATGTTGTGGCACTTTTCTTCTAAGTTGAGCATGAAGTTTCTTTTGGAAAAAACCTTTTTAATCTCTATGATGGCTTCAGTCCTATCCACTACACCAAGCTCATGGACCTCATCTCTGTTCTTACTGTTTAGGAGGTGGATGAGTCAATTTGCATCCTCAGGTTGGTCTCCTAATTCTTCCCTCACTTTCTAGATAGCCTCAGTGGCTACCTTCAACAATTAAGTTTTCTCAAATATAACTTGAATTGATGGCCAAATATCATTGATATAGTCAATGATAATGGCCCAGAGCATATTTTTGGTCTGTCCTAGTGGCTTGTGCAGCGTCAGATATTTCTCTACGACTTTGATTTTCTCACTCATCCTTAGGGATTTCTGTGTTTCTTGTCTTTGCTGAATTTGGGAAAGTTTACAGCCAGTTTCTAAACATGCCACTTTCTCCTTTAATATTTTGAGCTATGTGGCTTGGATGGACATCTCCTCCATAACTTTTACCAGTTCTGCTATTATTTCAGTTCAAGTACTTGTTGTTGTAGTGGATTAAGTTGGAAGTGCTATGGTAGGTGGAGCTATAGGTGCCAATGGTGCTGCCAATGTGGAAGGAATTGTTGTTGTCACTGTAGGGATGGCAGTTGTGGAAGTTGTGGCTAGGTCACTTTGCTTGGACTGAATCAAAATGTCCAGCTCCTTCTATATTTCTTTAAATTGATCATTTAGCTTTAGGACTAGGTCCATAAGCTCTTCATGTCCTTTTTGTGCTTGTAGGACTTCCAATGTTTGAGGGTGATACAGCTGAGGAATTTTGAGTTGCTTCTTCAGGGCAGCAATGTCATCATTCTTCTCTTTAATTAGCTTCTCTGTTGCTTTCACATCTTTGGTGTTATATACATATTTGGGAACTTCAACCCCAAAAATTATGTTTCAATAAAGTTGGGCTCATCAACCCCTCAAAGAGTTGTTTCATACACTAAAAGTACATGGTCAACTGATTACATCATTCCCCAAAAGTTCCACCTGAGAAGCCATCCAGAAATGGCCTAAACTGAACCATACTGACTACTACACTGGCCAGGTGCGATGCATACTGAGTGATACACTGATGAGGTGCGATGCATATAGAGTGATACACTTCTCAGGTGCGATTCATATAGATTAGGCCTTCTATAGGGTGCAATGGGCGAGGATGGACAAATTTCCGGGACAATTTGCTAAATGGATGCTCATAGAATCTTCTAGAAACTTCTCCTCTGCCACTTGCCTCTCTGAATTCGCCCAAGGATGAGTAAGAGATCTAAACTTCAGTGATCTCTTCTCTTGTGGAACCAAATGTAACAAGTGGAATGACACTAATCAAAACCCCATAGATGATTCACACCCTTGGACACATCTCTAAATGGATCCCTCATCTA
This sequence comes from Pinus tabuliformis, assembly GCA_031772625.1. Taxonomy (NCBI): domain Eukaryota; kingdom Viridiplantae; phylum Streptophyta; class Pinopsida; order Pinales; family Pinaceae; genus Pinus; species Pinus tabuliformis. The sequence continues at coordinate 1,220,077,805 of CM062817.1, read as the reverse complement.
AGAGATCTAAAGGCTGAAATGTTGTGAATTACAAGGAAGTGTTGATAGTTTGTAATTGAGAAAAGAGCATTGTATTGTTGGTGTGATCTTGCTATTTCATGAGGTGAAGAGGGCTTTATACTGGGAGGATGATGCTAGATCAGACAACTGGGTTGTAATTCTCCCTTCTATTTAATAAAGTTCTTCAAGTTTTCTTCCATATGATTTACAATTGTGAATGTTATCATTTGTGACTGCTATTATATGTTCATTATATATCTGATTCTATAATGTGTATGTTGTAATAGATCAAGATGCTTTGACAGTCCTTTGTTACCGTGTTTCTATAGGTAATCTCCAAGTGGGATAAGTACTGGGAGGAGTTGCAAGTTCTGTCAAGGGAGATAGAGATCAAGCAAAGGATTAGGTGGAAGTTCCAAGTTGGTCCCATTATACTTCTCTTATCCATTACATGTAGAAGAAATTGTCGAATTTCTTTAAACCGTTGTTTCTAGGGTAGTTTCCAAACCTAGAGGGCTAGTCACTCAAAAATACACTAGTTTTCCAGGAAAATGACAACTCCACTGGGGATCGAATAGATCTTTGTTTGTTGTTATCATTTGTTTTATAAACTATAGATAAAGCTTCAAGTCAACCAGGTAGCCTTCGAACTACTCTTGCTCTGCAATTACATACTAGATGAATGCTGCTTCAGTCAATCTCTTGTTTAGTTTATGAATTAAACATTTGACTCACAAGGATTCTAGATGCCCTTTTGGTAGCTCAATAACATCTCGAGATGTTCCTCTGTACTTTGCTCTTTACTGTCCATCGTAGCTCAACTTAACTCATTGAAAACAATTGCACATCTGAGCCAAAACCCATTTTAGTTGCGCTGCCTAGACCATCGCACTATCTGTCACTATAACCCAGTATGCATCGCACCTCCCAAGTGTAGTAAGTTTGATTCATCTCTGTTTCTATGAAGCCCAAGTGCAATTACTGACTGAACCTATTTCCATTCTAGAAATTGGGGGTTTTTGTCCTTGTTTTCAGTATTATTTAGTTGTTTTGTTGCTTATGAACAGTGCCTCCTTACTCAAGCCTGCTTGCATCACATAGATCATCCTCCACTGATTAGGATTAGTGAATGTTTTTTTAATTTTTTTCATCATTTACAATCCTTTGTTGAAAAGTTATTTAAATCTATTTGTCGCTTTGATGCAAAAAGTGTCGTGATTGTCGTTTTGTGTCGAAAAGAGGTGTGTCGTGGATTCTTCCTTCCCTGAATAGTTGATTGAACTTTTCATCATGTATTTGGTTTGATTTTTTGATATTCGAAGTGTCGAAAGCACTGTTTTTATTCAAATTTGAAAAGTTTCGTTTAGTCTTCCTTTCTCTTTTGAAGAAGAAATTGTCGAAATGTCGCTTTGAAAGAAATATTTCATATCTTTGTTGCATTTAGTTTTCCTTTTTGGCATTTTCCACATTAAGGAGAATGAAAACAAATACATGCATTTGCATTTGCATTTAGTTTGTGCATGAAAAATGATTTAGGAAAATGCACTAGTGTGTTCTCTTTCCTCTTTGTTGTAAGAACTGTAATCTTCTTTCCCTAGTAGCTAGGATTTTAATTGATCGAAATAAACAAAGATTGTTTATCATTATAGATTGCATTTTTGGAATTTCAAATCATCATCATGCAGTGAACCATTGAAAAGAAAACTTTAAACAAGATCAAATTTAAAATAAATCTCAATGAACTTAACAATGCTTTGGAACTTAACACAACATATCTAGAGTTCTAGGCTAGAGATGTGTTTCGGCGTCGTAAAAACTAGTAACTATCATTTTCATTGAAGGTTGGGTGATTCCTCCTCCTTGATACGACAAGTGCTAGCACGGACTTGTGCTCCCCGTACCGTCGCATATATATTGGGAGACCATAATAGGCTTATATCCTTTATCCATAGGAGGCTGAGTTTGTTGCTCTATTGATTGCAATGCACTGAACACAACATTCAGGAAGATTGATTGTCGTACATATGTCCTTGGTAATTTCTCTTTATTTTATCACCAAGGTGTATATTGCAGTTTTACGATTGGTTTGGTAATCCTTTTGTCTAGATTTTCTAGAGTAGTCACTTTCGTTCCTTTTCGACTCTTTAAAATAAAAGGTCCATCTGAGCACTTGTCACTTTAGGCTCATTAAAAATCGAAGGTGACTAGAGTCATCTTTAGCTTTTTCTTGACTCTTAAAAACTAAAAAAGCAAAGTTGTGTCAAAGAGTCTTTAGAATTAATTGAATTCGGAATAACATCATCTTCCCGTTTATTTTGAGTTGATCAAGTAATCCGCAATCGTGGAAGAAAGTCAATCAAGACCCCATCGTTCGTGGAGACTAGCGAGTCAACCATCTTTGACTCCAGAAGCGAAGCCAATCTGGGAAAAACCGTCTCGTTTAACTGAGTCCAATTCATCTTGTTTATTTGAAACTTTTGTTTCAACATCGTCGGAGACTACAGTTACTCCAATTATTTCTAGTACATTAGTCTTAAGAGAAGAAATTCTATAGTTACAAGAGGACATTAGAACTGATCCTACTGTAATGGTAGACAATTCTGTACCTGAAACAACTCCATCTAGAGTTGATCCAGAACCCCTCTCATTTCAAACCGAGGATACATTTGAACCAGTAGTTGTTCAAGAACCTCCCTTTGATACTGAAGTTCATTTACCTGAACATCTGGAAGTTGAGTTTTAGTATTCAAAAGGTGTCACCCCTCTAGTACCTGTCACTGCAAAAGCTATACCTTCTTCAGCTCCAAAAATATTTTACGGACCTGACGGTCTACCTCTCCCAACTTGTCTGATTTCTATACAAGAGATAGAAGAGGATCCCTCGTCGAGTACCCTATTTCATTTTGGTACTGGGATTCATTTGTATCCCTCTACACTTGAGTTTGGTTCTTTTAATCCTCCTTCATCGCAAGTTCCTATCAAATTGCTAGGGAATCTTTTGGATAAACTAAACATGTCTGAGCAACCATCAACATCTAGGAATGTATCATCTGATGCAGCTGTGGCGAAACCTCCTGCTGCTCTTCCTACAATGTTTTCTGGTACACCATCTATTCTAGCTACTTCGGCACCATGGTCTGCTCCTATTTGTTCATCCAGAGTCCCATCTGGTCTTTCTTATGTTGAAACTCAGCAATTTGATCCTGCCAACCAGTATCAATTTGGGGAAACCAGTTTTCAAGGACCAGTATATCCTTTAAATACTGGATTGCTACCATATGGAGAGCAGTATGCTTTTTCATTATTTCCTCCCAGGGAACAACCATATGAGAGTTTCCAACAATATTTAGGTCAAGCTGGAATTACATCTAGTGGTTGGATACCAATATTGCAAGAACAACCAAGGGTTGTATATCAAATACAACTAATCCAACCTATGTCGAATATTCCCACTACACCTGCTATTACGACTGTGTCACAAACACAAGCACGGCCTGTTTTGTCTCAACCTCTAATCTCTCAGGTCATGATACAACAACCGCTTGTCTCAATGGCTCAACCACAACCTCAGGTTAGTGCTACTTTATATGGAACGACTCAGGCACCAATGGGTATCGTCAACCCACAACTTGGTCAATCTTTCGGTATTGGGCAACAACAAATGGCCCAACAACCGTGGTGGCCACAATACCAACAACCACAATTCCAGCAAACCCAACCTCATTTTGGACTTGGTTCACAAGCTCAGACTAGATTTGGTCAATACCAAGCCTACCGAGGACCTGAGCAACAAGGCTTTGTAGGTTATGGATAGCCACATTTTCAAAATGGTTATCAACAACCACACTATATTGGTTATGTCCAACAACCTTATCAAAGTTACCAGTAGCAGATGCATTATGCTGGTATGCAAAGACCTACTACTCAAGCGATTCCATCTTATCCTGGGTATGTGCCACCCAACCTAAATCAACAGCTGCCTTTTGTAGCGACTTTAGAATTACTAGATTTGAACCGGCTAACAAATGATCCAATTGCATATGCCCCTTGGTGGCCAGCGATTCATCACAAACTCCCCTCTGACATTGCTAAAGTCAATGAAAATCTAGGTGAAGATCCATCGAATCATGTAATGACTTTTCATTTGCGGTGCTCATCTAATACTCTAAATGACGATTCAATTAGGCCTCGCCTTTTTCAGAGAATGCTCACCGGTCCGGCAACAAAATGGTATATTGAATTTCCTAGAGCTTCATTTGATAACTTCAATACCCTTGCCACTACTTTTCTAACCCACTTTCAGTTACCCATTAGGTATGAAACGGGAACGAAACTCCTTACCAACTTTAAGTGGACCACAGCCACTCACATATCTGATCATACTCATGAGTGGCGATGTCGTCATCGAATGGTAAAGACCTATGTTCATGATCAGCTATTAGCTGAGTGGTTTATTAAGTCCTTATTGCCATCCATCACTAAGCACATGGAAAAAGGAGGAGTTGTCACTGAAGAGCAAGTCATTGCTCGTGCCCAATATTTAGACTTGATCTATACTCAGTCTGGCACACTCTACGACAAAAATACTGATGTTCCTAGACTAGAATTTTCTGTTCCACCTCCTCCTAGATCGAATAGGGACTCTCATGCCGGTGATGGCGTGATCAGTGCCCTAAGCACGCAAACCGCAAGGGCTCCATCTGGTAAAGCTCTTGCAGTTTCTAGTCAGAATGCAAATGACAAACCTCTTTCCTCGGAGATTAATGTCGTGTCATCTAACAAGGGAAAAAATCCAAAGCAACTAGGGGGTAAAAAGAAAGGGAAAAATAATAAGAAGAAACAGGATAATTCCACTCCTAAAAAATCTCCTGAAAACCCTACTGCGGCAAGGAAACCTCCTAAGTATCCATGTTTAATCTGTAATGAGGATCATTATACAAAAGAGTGTCCACATTGATCTAAGGTTTCAAAATTTTTGAAGGCTTCGAATACCTTAGCGGTGTTGACTAATGCATTTCCAAACCCAGAAAGTAATCTGGTTTCTATCGATAATGCTTCCACATCCCAAGTGCTTATGCTATCCATCTCAAACAAGAAAAATGATGCTTTGATATTGACAAGGAATAAATATTATGGGAATCCACTGTCCACAAACAAAGGCTACTGATCAACCTAGTAGTTCGACAACAACTTTGCCAGAAGTTGTTCCACCCATCATTCCTAAACTAATGATAAAGCCACCAAAGGGAGTCGTACATAAATTGACATTTAATCCTCATGCTTGAGCTGCTCAGAATTATAATATAGTAGAGGATCTGGCTCAATCACCATCCGCTATGTCAACACTTGAGGTATTGCAAAATGTCCCTCCCAAAAGTAGGCTTTGTTATTAGCAATAAGAGGGATCGATCCAATGGATTCCAATCTTGTGGCCTTTAATCATAAGAGATATACTCCTCAATTACTAGCCTAACTCACTTTCCTTATATAGGTAAAGGCCCTCAATAAAAATATTCATCGAATCATCATTGATGAGGGGGCATATACCTATATTATGTCAATGAATTGTTGGAAAACTCTCAGTTCACCACCATTGTCACGATCATCAAAACATTAAAAGGGTTCAATGGAAGAACATAGAATTAGTACGAGATTTTAAGTAACTTGCAAGTCGAACTGGGTGGCAAAATAGTAGAGATTGAATTCAAGGTCATTGATGGAAACCTTGATTACAATATCATACTAGGAAGACCCTAGATTTATTCTATGGTTGTTGTTGTGTCTACATATTTTAAAAAGATTACATTTCCCTTCCAAGGTGGAATTACAATCATTGACAAACTAGCCTTTTTTCCTAACAGTTCACAGGCTACTGGAAGCATTCTGTTTAACCATGGAAGTTCGCAATCACTTCAAAATGTCAGAGTAGGTCTCCTAAAGACCTTACCTTAATGGATACTTTTGCCCTCCTGCCTCCATATGGTGTTGCGGAAGTGGTCATAGTGGAAACCCATCATATGATCTCTTCTACATCATCTGAGTTTAAGAAGAATTCTGACCATTTTGATAGTAAGTATCATCGCGAGGCGTTGCCACCAAGCCCCATCGAATTTCTGTAGCAATCAATTTTCTAGGCTTGGACGACAAACAAGAAACAACACTTGATGAGTGTTTGGGTAGATAGGTCATTAGAATATGGTACCTCCTCTAATCCTTGGTCTCGTATACATTTTACAGACGAAGGAATCATCTAGTCAATGATGATAGGAGAGAAACCGTGGGAAAATTATCATCATCGTTCCCACCTTCGAGGTGACAAAGAAGATTATTCAAACGACCTTAGTCACCCTTCAATTGCTGATTTTTTATTAAATTCTATAAATATAGTAGATTCCGAGTGAAATCTGTCCAACACTGAAGAAACTATAGCTATTAATATTTCGACGAAACCTAATGTTGTAGAGAATATTCACGGTGGTAAAACTTGTTCTCCATCAGAACTAGAGATTTATTGCACTCTATTTTCCGAATTCAGAGATGTCTTTGCTTGGTCAAGAAGAAATTCCAGGCATTGACTCAATAATTGTTGAAACTGAAATTAAGATGTATCCAGATGTCAAACCAGTACGACAACGGCTTCGACCGGTCCATCGGAAGAAAGCCGCTGCCATCAAAGCAGAAGTCGAAAAACTTTTGCATACTGGTTTCATTTACCCCATTCCTGTCAGTGATTGGGTATCAAATATTGTTCCTGTAATGAAAAAACAAGGAACGATTAGAGTGCGCATCGATTATAGGGATGTAAATCAAGCATGTCCAAAGGACAACTATCCTACACCCTTTATCGACTAGATTATTGATGAATGTGCCAGATGCGAAATCTTTTCGTTCATGGATGGATTTTCCGGATACAATCAAATCAATGACTGCCCACAGGACCAATCAAAAGCTACATTCATATGTCCATGGGGAACATTCGCATACCGTAAATTACCTTTCGGTTTGAAGAACATAGGGGTGACTTTTCAGAGGGCAATGAGTTATGCCTTCCATGACATCAAACACATCATTCAACCATATCTCAATGATCTGTAATCTCATTCACGAAAACCGATTGATGATCCACAGCATTTGAGAGAATTATTTCTACGTTCCCGACAATACAAGATATGACTCAATTCGCACAAGTGTGTTTTTTGTGTTGGTTCTGGTCGACTAGGTTTTGTAGTTTCTAAGGACAGAATTCGACTCAACCCTTTTAAGGTTCAGGTAATCCTTGACATGCTCCCACCTTCAAATTTGCCTTAGATTCAAAGACTCCAAGGGAAAGCTAACTTTCTGAGGAGGTTCATTCCACATTATGCTAAGCTTGATAAAGGTTATACACGTCTTTTGAAAAAAGGAGTACCCTCCCACTGGGATCAGGTTGTGCAAGCTTCCTTTGATTCTTTAAAACATTCCCTGATAAAAGCATCATTAATGTACACTCCTGACTATCAAAAAGACTTTAACCTATATCTCGTCACTGTAGATACAACCATCGCTATGGTTTTAGTGCAAGAAGATAATGGAATTGAACATCGTATATATTATTTAAGTCGTAATATTAATGATACAGAAAGCAAGTACTCTTATGTTGAAAAGTTGCCTTTAGCAGCCATTCAAGCAGTACAAAGATTTCGACACTATGTTCTCTTTTGCAAAACTACCATTGTCTCAGATTACAACTATGACCTACATTTTGTCATGTCAATTACTAAGGGGGAAAATATTCCAAATGGATAGCAATTTTGCAAGAGTTTGATCTGGAATTGACCAAATCCAAATCAAAGAAGTCTCTCATCTTCACAAAGTTACTTTTTGACGTTCCCTCATCATCCAGCGATTTAACATCCAAAACATCAATCGTGGATGAGACTCTGTCTCTGATATCTTTAAGTGATCCATGGTACAGGGATCTACTGGTCTATCTCCCAACCCAAAATTTAATCCTAACACCTCTCACTCTGAACAGAGACGTACCAAATACCAAGCCAAGGACTATTTGATCGTTGGTGATACGCTTTACTGTCGTGGTGTCGATACAGTTCTACAAAGGTGCCTCATGCATGAGGAGGCTGAAAGAGTTTTGAATGATTGTCATTCAAGTGCTTGTGGGGGGCATCTATCTGGTTATGCTACTGCACAAAAGATCTTACGAGTTGGTTACTTCTGGCCCACCATATTCAAAGATTGCATAATTGCAGTCATAAGTTGCCATACTTGTCAGATTTTTTATCGCAAAACCAAATTACCACCTGCACCACTGCATCTAGTAGTTTTTGTTGGGCCATTCGCTAAATAGGGCATTGATTTCATGACATTTAACCCCACCTCGACCAGGGGGCATGGGTATATTATAATTGCTATCGACTATTTTACAAAATGGGCCAAGGCGGTGCCTACATTAAACAACAACGGCGAAACAACTGCTCTTTTCTTTTTCAATCATGTAGTTTCTAGATTTGGTGTACCACAGGCTATGGTCAAGGATCATGGGTCGCATTTTCGCAATCAAATGATGATCGAATTGACTGCCAAATTAGGACTATCCCGTGATAGTTCTACTCCATATTATCCGCGGGCTAACAGACAATTTGAGGCAATCAACAATGTCCTTAAGCACATGCTGCAAAGAATGATTAGATTCCACAAACGGAATTGGAATTTAATCCTGTACTCATCTCTGTGGGCATATAGGACTTTGGTAAGAAATGCGACGGAATTTACGCCCTTTCAGTTGGTGTATGGTCTGGAAGTTGTCTTACCAATTCAGTCTGAAATCTCATCCCTCAAGCTTTCAATTGATCTGCTTCCCGAAACTTCTGAAGAAGAGGCTCATTTCATGGAACTAATCTGTCTGGATGAAAACCGTCGTGATGTCACTTTGGCTAACGAAGCACATAAGGAATGCGTCAAGGTGTAATATGAAAAAAATGTCAAGCCTTGTGTCTTCTCAGAAGGTGACCTGGTCTTGCTTTACGATTAGGAATCTGACAAATTAAGAGCAGGTAAGTTCGAACCATTATGGATGGGCCCCTATGTTGTTAAATAGGTATTGACAAAAGGAGCCTATGAGCTAGTCGATTATGATGGGATTCCACTGTGGCACCCCGAAATGGGTTGTATCTTAAATGTTACTATGCTTGATTAAGTGTAGTAAACTCATTGTACATATGCTTTTATTGCATTTTTGAGTGTTTTCTTTTTAGAGTTGTCATTTTGGTTAGGTAATCCACTTTGCATTTGTTGCAGATGTCAAACTTTTTGGAACCATTTTTTGGGTATGCTGACGGAGCTAGTCGTAGTACGCGGAACCTATCTTCTGCAGCCTGGGCCATTTTCGCTCCAAGTGGCAAGTTAGTGAGTTTCAGGGGGATATGTATTGGTCGATCAACGAAAAACATCACTGAGTATAGCGCATTGATTAAACTTCTCTCTAATGCCATTTCACATGGCATACGCCACCTCGTTGTTAGGCTATATTCACAACTCATCATTCTACAGCTAACTGGCATTTATTCCATTCGAAACCCAGCTATTTATCGCATGTTTCTGAGAGTTAGAATTTTGGAAAGTCATTTTGATTCCATTAAATATCAACACATTTCCATAAAATTAAACACATTCACTGATTCATTAGCAAACTATGTGTGAAATAGACATTTACAGCATTTGTAAAGAAAGCATTTCACGTCATCATTTGCACTTAATTGAAATTAAAATCTAAAAATAAAAAATAGATAGTTGTTTATAGTTTTTACAAAATGTTTTGTGTCCAAGGAAAAATCAGTCATATGACCGACAAACTCAAAATGAATGTAGAAAAACATCATAGACTAATGATGCTGGTTATAACACATCACCACCTATGCTATTATTCGCAGGAGCCTAGTCCAACAACTCGGTATGCCAGTAGTATGGCACTATAACCTCAAAGGTAACTCATCGGTCCTAACATCTTCAATACCGAGAGTGAGGCCCTCGATCTGATCTTGTAACACTACGAGGGTCTTTGATATGTCCAGATAATGAAGGAAAACCCTCCCTATAGCCTCTCCTGTTGGAGCATGATCTGTCATCTGTGGGCATGCCACTTGTCACAATGGTACAATATCTGCACACACATATGAGTTTGATCAGTCTTGGTAACATCAAAAACACAAAAACATTATAAAACTGAAAAAAAACAAAGATGTGATCGAATCATTTTACCTATAGTGCTCCACTGCTCGCCAGCATGCAATACCAAATTCGGGTCGCCTCGGAAATCCATCCTGACATATGTATACTCTGTAAATACCATCTCCTGGCAGTTGAACCACTCGAAAATGTCATCAAAAAAGGAAATCTGTGACCAGCCGGAATGTCTAGCCATAAGATAAATCCATCTCTACATCCATGGTTCCCTTCTTGCTGGAAATCCCAGTGAAATGTTCTGATGCTGCATCAATGGAATCCTCTCCAAAGAAAAAGCAGTCAATATGGATCCATAACCAAAATTCTTGGTTCTTCCATTCTTTACTTTAGAGAGTTGTTCTTTTGTGATAGGACGTATTGCCTCACACCAATTGAACACCTTTGGCTCTAGGCATTCCAGGGCATACTGCATGTGAGATCTGTTCACCAAATGTAAGGCCACGTTACCAGCCAATCTAGAAAAGGTAAATAAAATGGTCCTCAAGGGCCGATCAATGACATCCTAGATATTAATCTTGCCATCTCTGCTAGGCTAAGATCCATCCCTACAGAACTGACGAATGTAATGTTTCACGGATTCACCCCCATGAGAAAATCCTGATAGTGAAAGAGGGCCACCATGCCTCGACAATCCTGTTAGCAAGTAAATGTCCTCGACCATCAATGGAATGGATTTACCTTTGATCTGAAATACCTGGTCAATTAGATCCCAAGCATCGAGAAAATACTGCAACAAACTGATCTGTTGCCTCATGCTGGGTATGCGGAAGAACTTCAGCAAGCTGTAGTTTCTTAATGCATCAACTGTGCCCTAGTCATGTAAAGCAATCATGTCCTCCTCTTCATGTTCTCGTTCATGCCATGTGACAACCATCTTGGTCCAACAAATATCTAAAATTCAGACAAAAGATGAGTTAGGATCCAAATTTGAGCAAGAACAGACAAAAATTTGATGAAAAATCACTGTGTAATGTTGCCTTTCTGTGCCCATCGCACCCTGCCTTTGAGCAAGGTGAGATGCATACTGACTGGCCTGTTGGCATCTCAGTATGAATCACACCTTTTGATACTGGCTAGGTGCGATGATTGGGGAACAAGATCTTTAAACCCTAGGGGCCCAGAAAAGTGGAAAAACATGCTCAAAATCAAGAAAGGATGGAATGAAAATGAAGAGCTCAGGGGAAGCTCCTACTTGGTCCTGACGGCGCGGAGAATGATCCACAAAATCTCCCAAGATTAGCTGGTGAAATTTGAGGGGGGAAAACCGCTTCAGAGCTCCAAATCCCAAATTTGAAATGAAATGATGAAAGTGGAAGGTAAAGCTACTTTTATGTTTACTATTCATGTGGTTCAAAATGAAAATTTTAGTATTAGTTCATTTTTCATCCATATATATGTATTTCTAATAAATTTGATGGAGTTGTGAGCAGGTTGAATGACTGACGAAAGAATATAATGTGCTAAATGGTGAATTGAACATCTTTGACCACTTATTCAAGCATAATTTTTTCATTTCGAACTTGTGTAAAAATGAAATTCACACCAAACATGGTTTGTTCGTTTCAAGCTTGTAGAAACATGAAACCAACACTGAGCATAGTTCCCCCATGGTTCAAGCTCGTTAAAAAATGAACCCACCTTCAAGTAAATAACCTTTGTGATTGCCATTCTACTAGCTTTTTAAGCCTTGGTTGTGTACCTCTCATCACCTCCATCTCTTTGGCCGATCATACACTTCCACTTGGTTGTTTACCCATTTTGAGGAATAGTTGCAATGCGTGGTCCTGTTAGCCAACCTCTTCACAGAAGTCACCATGTTTTGAGAAGTTCCAAACTCACCTAGAACTAGTCGGTACCCTAGACACCACTCGTTCCTCAAAACCAAGTCTCCCTTAAACCCTTTTCAGACTCGTTAAATATGAAAAAATTGTCAAGCACCAGCCTTTCCAGCTCATTAAAGTGATTGGAAATGCCATCCCTCTTGTATATTTTAATATTTTTCGAACCTGAGGGATTATCTCATGAAAACGTTTGAGCACTTGTCTTTTTTGGCTCGTGAAAGTGATCAGAAAAGTCATCCCTTTCATATTATTTTATCCTTTTTCGGACCTAAGGGGTTGTTATAGGAAAAAGAGCTTCTAGAGTTTTCTTTTCGTCCCTTTTCAAACTCTCTAAACATGAAATGACCAAGTTATCCTTATCGTTAAATTCATTAAAACAATAGCGACAAACTTGTCCATTCTAGACAAGAACGAGTTTCACTGTTGCTAGACTTGTTAAAACATAGCGACAGGTTTGCCCGAAGGGAAAATTATAGAACAAGCATATGTTATCCTCTTCAAGCTTGACAAAAATGAAGAGGTACTGGTCAGCAATGACTGGGGAAAAATGGAAGAAAACTTGAAAACTTTATGGTAGCAGGTTGCTCTTGAACATGACACTTTCGCTCCATCACCATTTTTGAGTGGGGATGGGTTGTTCCGTTCACGGTCATCTCACCATTGGTCTTTCACACCATCCATATTTTGGGGTTAACGCTACCAATCCATCTCAGTGTCATCGACATGTTCAAGAGAAGTCATTCAGTCGAGAAACCACAATCCAATTAATGCCTCATCCACTGCAATACCTTCAACCTACACTTTTCATGATCACCATTCCTAAACCTTATGTCACCAGATCATTATCACCTCCAGAAATAATTTGCTTTGTTTCATGTTGTAAATGTGGGATACATTAAGGCCATCCTACGATGAGTCACTTCTTGTCAACAACACCTCATTATCCCAGAATTTGACTTAGAAACAACCCTTTTGGTGCTTTGAAGCTTGCACACCTCAATGGCAAGTTTCTCACTTCCTGTGACAGGTTGACATCAATGGCCTTTGACCGAAAGATTTTGCGTGGTGTTCGACATTGGATCATAAATTCACACCATGTGAATTTTACTGTAGTACCTTGAGGGTTATCATCATTATCGGTAATTCCTCTCGCATCTGTTAACAACTCACATTATTGGATAGTAATTAGGCAATGTCTTTCCATGTTCGACTTCATAACATCTTCTCACATGGATCGACTTGTACATCGGGCGAAGATTGAACAAGTTTGAATATGCTGGATCTAGTTTCATCCATCCAGGCTGCGATATATTCAGGGATATAAAAACATCAAATGAACAAAGATGTTGCACAGATGGTCATCCGAACCAAGGATGATGACTCTACCTGTGAAGAATCACTAGTCTGCATCTGTAGACGACTATCTGATCTATGTACATGAAAAGAATTTATAAAGCTAAGCATGGGAATGCCCGCCTCAGCTAGGTCATGAAAATTATATTATGATGATGTATTGTATTGTATCCTCATGATAAAGCATTTCACCCAACATCAAGATTTACGACTTCATGCTTTAGGGGGCAACTTTTATAGACATATTTGGGCACTTCAACCCCAAAACTTATATTTCAATAAACTAGGGCTCATCAACCCCTAAAAGAGTTGTTTCATACCCTAAAAGTACATGGTCATTTGATTACATCATTCCCCAAATGTTCCACCTAAGAAACCATCCAGAAATGGCCGAAACTGAACCATACTGACTGCTACACTGGCTAGGTGTGATGCATATTGAGTGATAGACTGATCAAGTGCGATTCATACAGATTATGCCTTCTATAGGGTGCAATGGGTGAGGATGGACAAGTGTTTGGGACAGTTTGCTAGGTGGATGCTTATAGAATCTACTAGAAACTTCTCCTCTGCCACTTGCCTCTCTGAATTCGCCCGAGGATGAGTAAGAGATCTAAACTTTAGTTATCTCTCCTCCTGTGGAACCAAATGTAACAAGTGGAATGACACTAATCAAAACCCCAGAGATGACTCACACCCTTGCACACATTTATAAATGGATCCCTCATCTAAGAGATCTAAACGCTGAAATGTTGTGAATTGCAAGGAAGTGTTGATAGCTTGTAATTGAGAAAAGAGCATTGTATTGTTGGTGTGATCTTGCTATTTGATGAGGTGAAGAGGGCTTGATACTGGGAGGATGACACTGGATCACACAATTGGGTTGTAATTTTCCCTTCTATTTAATAAAGTTCTTCAAGTTTTCTTCCATATGATTATGAAATTGTGAATGTTATCATTTGTGACTGCTATTGTATGTTCATTATATATCTGATTCTGTAATGTTTATGTTGTAATAGATCAAGATGCTTTGACGGTTATTTGTTACTGTGTTTCTATAGGTACTCTCCAAGTAGGATAAGTACGAGGAGGAGTTGCAAGTTCTATCAAGGGAGAGAGAGATCAAGCAAAGGATTAGGCGGAAGTTCCAGGTTGGTCCCATTATCTTTCTCTTATCCATTACATGTAGAAGAAATCGTTGAATTGCTTTGAACTGTTGTTTCTAGGGTAGCTGCCAAACCTAGAGGGATAGTCGCTCGAAAAGACACTAGTTTTCCCGAAAACACTTGGGATCATGTCCCAATCCTATCACTAAGTCCTCTAAGGACTTGATTCTTGTACCTTTGGCTTATGAAGAGGCCTTCTCGAACTGAAACTATGCCAACATATTATTTAAAGAGTTCGACAGTTGGTGGGCTACTATAGCTTTCTATGTCAATGTAGAATAAGTCGTCTCGCCTGTTTGTTTTTGTAGCTCAAACTGGTCAATGGGATGAATATCCCTTGCCAGTATTTCAAAATCCACTCTTTTGAAATCTTTTGTTGTCCTTGGCTACTGAATGATCGACTTGATGAAGGTCATTTGCATCTTCCCCTCTTTGACATCATAGGCTGACATGAGCCTTGTTTGATTGGTAGGGGTAATTTTCAGGTACTATGCATAGGTTTGGGATTTTAGCCTCTCATTTCTGGACTTTAATTCTTTGTATCTCTCTTTCATGTCTTGGTCTTTATCTGCTGGCATTCTAAAAGAGGATACCTCGACACTTTGTTGTATTTCCAACATTTTGGTGTGAGATGTGGAAGGTTCTAGGATGCCTCCAGATGGAGTGGCATGCTTGCTCCCATCTCTTTATGTCCTGGTAACCTCACCTGTCTCCTCTGTGTATTCCTATTCAGAAATAGGATTTATTCTTTGTCATTTTTACTAGCTTGTCTCTTCATAGGCTCGTGATGTTGTTCTATCTAAAGGAGTGACCCCTTCCCTGTTTCTCTTGATGCTCTTCTCATCATTTTGAGGAGTCTATAAGATTGGGGGGGTACTCATGGTGGCCTCTGGTTTATCATTTTTCTATGATTGCTTTGGAATGTCTGATTTCTCTAATGCTTTTGATTCTTCTGGTACTTCCGATCCTTCTTGTACCTGTGATTCTCCCTGGATCTGTGATTCTCCTAGTAACTGCAAGAAAGAACCCTCATCAAGTTGTTTCTCTAGATCAATTAGTGTGTTTTCCACAGCAACTTTAGTACTATCCTTGTCCTCTAAAGTGTTTTCCACCCATTCTAATTGGTTGGCATACTTTTCTATTTCAAGGATTCGGTGATGAATATAAGGAGCCATCTTATTTTTCTATCTTCTGTTGCAGATGAAATTTGAGGGATCATATCTCCATATGAATCTCTATTTTAGATTTAATCTTTGAAGGATTTGGTCTGCCTCCTTTCCAACTTTGTGACTATTACAAATGAAGGGACCTAATTGGTCTTTGATCCTGAGCTAGGCCTTCTTTTTGGCTTTGACAAAGTGTACCTCATCTAAATTGAATATCTACCTATAGTACTCTAGAGAAAATAACCTCATTGGGAGGTATTTGGGTAGCTTGTATGGGGCCAGCTCACAACCATAAATTCTAATCTCTGTGTGGTTTTGGTAAAAGTACCAATCCCCCACTTTCAATTGTTTTTAGAGTTGCAAGATCCTCCTTATATCTGAACTGATTCTTGGAGGAGGGATGCCTATTAGCATTCTCATAGTGGGATGTACAAATAGGTCTATGAAGTATATATATGAATATGGGGAGTCATATTTATGGATAAATGGAGTCTACAAAATTACTGACCTAGGGTGACCTTTTGTGTCAAGCTTCTGAAGAGTAAATGGAAACATATTAGCTTGGTAGTATAGAAAGAGGTGATACAAAACAAAGCAGTACTTGAAGACTCACTCATTACTCATCCTAAGGAAATGGTCATGCATCCTATCAGCCATAAACTTTCATAATTATAAATAATAGCAGGAGGTTGCCCTGGAGTGTATATGGACATGATAGCCAAGATGATCTCATCTATATAGTCACTGCTGGTATAACCTAGGACATTGGATATCATGGCTATAATGTCTTGGCCAAATCGGGAAAATATGGTATACACATATGGAGGAGGATCTTCGGGGGTGTACTTCTCTTCTACAATGTAGGTTTGGATTATTTGTGCTAATCTTGCAGGGCTAAGCTTGGGAAATAATTCGAATAGATCTCCAATAGAAAGCGGAGTCAAGTTTTACCCTGGTTGAAGTTGCAGCATCTCATTTATTGATTCAGCAGTGATGGTGAAAAGTATAGTTTGGTTAGGGGACATCACTGATCTTTGGATGGGGATATAGTTTGCATGGCGGTAATGGACAATTTCTGGGAAAATGTGAAATTCAGGGAATTGGTACTTAGGCAAATTGGACTCCCAAAAACCAATTTTATCAGCATGGTTCAGGAATTGGTCTCTGTATCGACAGTGGAGTTTAAGAGGGGATTCATGGACAGAGGTGTCCTTTAACTGGAAATCCTTGTCTGCCAGTGGGAGATGGTCTAGGCCTAGATGAGGAGTGGAAATAGGTCTCACATCCATGGCAATTGGGGCAGCCATTCTCAGTTCTTGTGGATTTGAGAATGGTCGAGGTGATTTTCAGTTTTTTAGGGCAATGGTGGTTCAGTTAGAGTAAGCTTAAGTCACTTTGAGTTTCTTTAATTAATTTTTTACTTTAACTAAAAAACTCAGTAACTGGTTCTGAATTTCAGAGGTTTTCCAGTGAATTATGGCTTAAATACCTGGAATCAAGGAGAACTGGCTCTGAACAGGGAAATTGGCAACTCCGAATAGTTGAAAAGGTTCTGAGTAGGCTGGAGAGCAAACTAGGTGCTCTGTGGCATCTTTAGGGTGAAATTGGACATACGTTGACAATTTTGACATTCACAAGAGCATGCATGGAGCTTTTCGGTTGAAAAAACGATAAACAAATGATTTGGGGCTCTTTTGGCTTTATGCGCAAAAGTCATTTTTGGCAGGTACAGGTGAACAGTGGTTGTTTTTCATGTAGCGAGGTGAACACTAACCATTTTGGCACGTAGCGGGTGAGTGGTAAGTGGTTTCTATTATACTGCTTTTTAGGCATTCGCTGGTATTTGGGCGAGGTCGCCTGATTCCATTCATTGAGCGACACGTAGCCTCGGGGGCCCAATGGAAAACAACTCTTTTTGGGTGGGTAATGTTCGGACGTCGGGGCCTACCCGAAATGGATAAGGGTCGTCAAATGTAGAGGGGAGCGATCGTATACTAATTGGGCAGTAGAGCTGCACAGAGGGTAGTGGGGTGCCGACGGGTAATTAAGTGTGCCAGTTTGTAGTTAATGAGGGATTAAGGCGGGGTTAAGGCGTCGAGGTCATTAACAGAGGGTTTAATTCAGTTTTTTACTAACTTAATCATAGATCGATTTGTTAGTGGGTTTGGGTAGAAAATCATAGTTTATATAATTAAATTAGGGTGGGGTTAATTAATATTCCGATAGTTAAATATATACGGGAAAAAGGGTTTTTGTTTGGGATTTAATAAATAAATTAGTAATTAGTAAAATGAGCAGAAAGGGGCACAAGACCCTAAGTATATGATATCTCATGTTTTTAATGATTTTCCGGTAATAACATAAAAACTTAGGATATAGTGTTTTCGTAGATTTTTGATATGAAAATGTTTTATGTGGGGGAATAAATACTTTTCTTAGGTAAAAGTAATTTAACCTTAGGAAAAGAGTATTATTAGGGAAAATGAATGAACAAAATGGGGGAATGAATTTTTATGAGGGGATTTTAGTAATTTTTGCCTATAAGTCATTGAGACGAGGGTCCAGTCCATCCAGAAGTTAGAGAAATGCTCTGAGCCTCGTTGACTTAGGGTTTTTTAAGCACTTTGAAGTTTAATGTGGGAAATTAGTTAAGTAAAGGTGAAATGAATGAGGAAGGTTAATTAATTGACTTTGATATCCATTTGCATGCTTGATTGCCCATTCACATTTGAAATACATGTTGAAAGATGATAAATGTGCTTTTTTCTAATCAACCATCATACTTCTGCAACCTTTCTTCTACTTACCGATCTACTCATCCTACCATTTTTACTTCTCTTTATTAGGGTGCATTTGATCTAGAAAACCCTTATCAAACATTTTTCTTTCTCTTTACAATAGTAAACTAACTAAATCTAACCTTATTACATCCACGGGCTCAGATTAAATAGTTGATCTCCTTCTATTTTCTCTACCTATCTAATTATCTTTCAAGATTAAATAGTTTGGTCAGATTTTTATTCTCTATCTATAGACATGAAATTGAAACATGAAATAGCCAAGTTTAAACATTTTGACCATCATGGATTGTGAGAGGGATTACAAAGTGCACACAATCATTATTATGCATAAAAGTAAATAGTAGTGGCATTTTGGCTTGCTCAATTTCATGGTATTTTTCTTTTCTCGGGGTTCATACTTTTCAGCTTTTTTGACCTTTCTCTTTTTTTTTTCTCCCTTGATTATTCTTTTAGGACATACCCTTTTTACATTTTTTAATTTTTGAATATGGAAAACATTTTCAAAAAGCAAAGGTATGTACATATCATAGGTTTAATCTCAGACATTCAAAATTAGGACTCCTATTGGTATAGGAACCTAATAGTGGCTCCACTTGGGGATGGAATTTCCTTGTGAAATGTCAAGAACATTGTAGACCAATGACCTTCTGAATTGTTGCGATGTTACCCTGTAACTTTCCCTTTCAATATTTCTTCATTATTGCTATTTATGACAGTGAAAATTTTGAAGCTTAGGGCCTTCTCTTTGGGCTTCAACTTCAAACATTACCATCCAATCAACTATAGACTTTGAAAGTAAAGTATGTATAGATGATTAGTGAAATTAGTAACTAGGCTCAATATAGTGTTTGAGCATTCAACCATTCACTGGTCATCCTTTTGCTTCTGTGCCATCCATTTCTCTAAGGAAGAAAGCATTATTACCTCTGAAAGCATAAATAATATATGGGCCTTTGCATAGGAAATCAAATTTCCAATGTTTACCTTTATCTTCTCTCCTTGAATCCCATTTTAGAAATTTGTCCCCTAGGTAAAAATCTTCTGCCTTAGTCCTTTTATCAAAAGTCTTCTTGAACCTTTCTTGCACAACTTGAGATCTAATGTACACTTCTTCCCTGGTTTACTGTAAGTGAATTGTTTGGTTGATTCTTCTTTGGATGTCATTTGGTTCAACTTGCAACTCTTGGAGTAGCTTCATCACTGGTGTTCCCAAGGAAGATGGAAAAACAATTTCCATTCCATAAACTAGCTAATAAGGACTAGTTCCAACGGATTTCTTTGTGGTCAGCCTGTCTACCCATAAGGCATTTACTAGTTTCTTGTTCCATGTTTTCTTGTTATCCTCTAATAATTTTTTGATGATACTTACCATACTTTTGTTTGAGGACTCTGTTAGTCCATTTCCTTGGGAGTAATAAGTTGTCGAATGGCCCAGGGTTATATGACACTTATTACAAAAATCAATCATTCTTTTGGATTTGAAAGATGTTGCATTATCAGTGATGATCTTGGTTGGGCACCCAAATCTAGACAGGATGTTGGACTCAAGGAAGGTTATCATAATAGTGTCAGTGGCTTGCCTTGATTGTTTAGCTTCTATCCATTTTTTAGAATAATCTATAGCAGTGAGGATCCATCTGTGTTTGGCAGAGGAAGGTGGGTGAATTTCACCAATGAGGTCAAGACCGTATTGTTGAAAAGGTGCTTCAGAAGAGATTGGTTTTAAGGGCAGGGGTAGAAGCTTTTTGTTTCCTTAAAAAATTTGACACTTATGACATGAGGTTACAAACTTCTTTAGATTACAAAACAAAGTAGGCCAATAGAAACCAACTCTAAGAATCTTGTCAACAGTGGTTTTCCAGTAAAGATATCCTGCACAGTCACCTGCATGAAACTCTTGTAACATCTTGTTAGATTCTTCTTTCAATAAATAGTTAAGAAGGATAGCTTCATGATTCCTCCAAAACAAAGCATTGTCAATTATGAAAATTTTTAAATATTTCATTTTTAAAAATCTGCTTTTGGTCCCGGATAACTTAGGAGGAGCTTGTAGAAATTGTAAAATATATATGATATCAGCATACCATGGTGATTCAATAAAGGCCTGGTTGATTGGTGGAGTCAACATCTCCTCTCCATTATCCATTTCTGCAATAAAATTTATATCTAAGGCCTGATAGTTTGATTCAGCCATGAGCTTGGCTAAACCTTGGCCTTTGATTAACTTTGTTGGTTTGATTTCTAGGTCATATTCTAATATAGTAGTGATCCATTTCCTTCTCTTTCCATCTGGACCATCCTGAGTTACGATATCCTTGACTACTGAATTGGGGACATAGGTTATTACATGAGAATATAAAATGTAAACTCTAAAATCTTTGATAGCTTTGACCCAAGCAAAGGCTTGCTTTTCCATTATATTGTATTTTAAAGGGGCATCTCTCAGGGCTTTGCTAAAAAAGGAAATAGGTTGTTCATAACCCTCATCATTTTTTTGGAGTAAAACTACAACAATTGTGTGTTCTGAAGCCAAGGAAAATATGATGAAATCTCTATCAAACCTTGGATTGATCAAAATTGGTGTTTTTGTTAAGGCTAGCTTAATATCTTCAAAGGATTTCGTAGCCTCAATGGTCGATTTTATGGTGGAATCTTTTTTCAACATATTGTTTAATGACCTAATTAATTCTTCTAAGTTAGAAATAAATATCCTAAGAAAGTTAATTTTCCCTAAAAAGGCTTGTAATTCCCTAATTCTCCTAGTATGTTGTATCTGTAAGATGGATTCAATTCTTGCAGGATCTATTCGGATACCATCTTTAGAGATTATATGGCCTAATAAATTTCCATCTCCTAACCCAAATAGAGATTTTTTGGGATTCAAAGAAATTCCATACTTCCTCCATTTGATGAAGAGATGCCTTAGATGATCTAAGTATTGTTTATCAAATTTTGAGAATACAGTGATATCATCTAAGTATATTACTACGAAGTTATGAATTTCTTTAGAAAAATCTATGTCCATAGCTCTTTGTAAAGTGGCCGCTGCATTCTTTAGTCCAAAAGGTGTCTTCACATACATGAATGTGCCCCAGGTAGTAGTAAATGCAGTTTTAGCCTAGTCATCTTGGTGAACTAAAATCTGATTGTAACTAGAAAACCCATCCAATAATTAGATTCTGGTTGACCCTACTACCCTTTGTAATATATGATCCATTTTAGGGAGAGGGTAATTGTCTTTGAGTGAAACTTTATTAAGATTCTTGAGATCAACACAAAGTCTGATCTCACTAGTTTTCTTCCTTCTTGGCACCAAATTTGAAACCCAATCAGAGAATCTAATTGGTGCTATTATCTTGGCCTCATACATCCTTCATATTTCCTTTTCAATAGAAGGAAATCTAGAATGCGATTGATCCTTCTAGCTTATGCCTGAAAGGTTTCTGGTTTTATTTTATAGGGATAGTATGTTGTATGATGTTGGTGTCATAGGACTTGAGGACCTCATAACTCCAAGCAAAGACATCTTTGAAATTCTTCAATAGTTCAATGTATTTCCTTTTTTTGGTAGGAGGTAAGGACTTTGAAGTTTGATAAATTTTGGATTTTCCTTAGTGCCTATATTACACTCCTCTATATCAGATTTTAATGGTTCCATCTTTAGTTTCCTAGGGACATCATTTGAATCAAACAAGTCTTCCAAAGGGGTCAATCCTTTGGGAAAAAAGTTGTCTTTAATATTAATGATTTCAGAGCCTTCGTTAATTATCTCATCAATTTCAACTTGCTTTAGGTTTTCTACATCTAATTTTGTAAATTTAGTGGGGTGGAATCTATCTATCTTTTCATCTTCTATTTCATTCATCTTTAAAATCATGATCTAATGTTATGTCAGTGTCTATATTACTATCTACAAATTCTTCTTCTAAGGTTAAAAAATTGTTTATCTGTTTGTCATTAGTAAATACTTGCTAGTTTTTCAATTTATGTGGGATAGCAGGTTTGTGCCTGACCTCAGTAGTGTATTTATGGTTACGTTGAAATGGTAACTTACAAGTGCTTTCAAACATTGCTAAACTATGAGCCTGCATATTATGCTTCCTAGGAATTACAACAACTTTGGTTTCTAGGAAAGTGTTTAGTATTTCTATAATAGTTCCTCTGTAGCAACATAATCTAGGGTCTATGGTCATATATACAACTTTAATTTGATATATCACTAATTCAAAGTCTTCCACAATTGAAACTCTTATAGCTCCTAACCTTCTAACTAATTTAAGACCTAAAAGAAGTGCTTCATACTCTGTTATGTTGTTAGTGCATTTGAAATTCAGTATGTAAGCATGGCCCTCTGAGTGATCATTCTCTAGATTATATATCCACACTCCTGCTCATGCTCCTAGCTTACTCACTGATCCATCAAATTCAATGTGCCATAATATCTCATGTTTAGAATTTTCACTATCAGGGGGAAGAAATATTTTCCTTGTTTGAGGAGTTTTGATCATCTTGTTTATTGGAAATCTCTTGAGTTTGGACAGTTTATTTTTTAGTTGTAACTAAAATTTGTTTTGGTTCTGAAATAATACTGTTTGAAGTGGTTTGTTGTGTTTGTTTGGCATTATACAGAATGAAAGAATCAATGTCAAAATGCATGGAGTAGATAGGAAAGTTTTGAGGTCTATCCTGGCTACTCACCACATATTTCATTAGGGTCTCTCTGTACAGCATTTTACGTTGTCCAAAGACTGAGATTGTGGCATATGACATGTCAAGTTGCATAGATCCTTGGAGTTTAGCTCCCCATGATCTAGACAATAGCATGCCATATTTAGGTGGGATATCAACGACTACTATATCCATGAGAATGGTCTTAGCAGGATATTATTCTAAGGGAACACACGGGTCTTTAATTAATCTGAGACACTTTACTTGACTTGAATCAAATGAAAATAAGTCCTTGTAAGGTCTAGTGATGTCCAAGTTTAACTTTTCCATAACTGATTTAGGCATTAAATTGTGTGAAGCTCCTGAATCAAACATTGCATTGTGTAAGATTTTATCATGAATGCTAATGCTAATATAAAAGGGTGGTATCCTTCCTTCTAGTGGTTTTCCATTAACATCAGGATCGAATATAAGCTTAGGTTGATCATCAAGCAAGCTGATAGAGTCTTCATTTTCAACAAAGTTTAAGGTTTTGCTTACTTGAGACTTATAGGTTTCATTTTTAATCAACTCTGTTAAGGGAACCGAAATTTTCAGTTTAGCTACCTTTGCTCCCAAATTGAAAGGAAAAGTTGCTTCTTCTATCTGATCTTTTGGAATTTTCATAGTAGGATTTGGAGTAGGTTGCTCTTCTTTTTCTACATTTGAAGTCTTTTTCTATGGATTTTCTAATATGGTGTTTGGAGATTTCTCCACTGTCTCCTTGGAGGGGATTGAAGTGGATGGTTGATCATTAGGGGGCTAGTCATGAGTCATATCTATAATGGTGGGACCAGAAGGGTTCTGATTTGGTCTAGGGAGGATTTGGAGAGTCTTAGAAACTGGAGTTGTTTTGATTTTCTTAGGTTGATTTGGTACTATTTTCTTGGTTTGGTCAGGAGTATCAGAATTCTTTTTACTCCTTAAATTGTATTGTTTGTGTACTTCAAAAATAGCAGAATCATACCCTTGTTTATAATTAAATGATTCTCCGGATTGGGTCTGCAATTGCTACAACATATGTAATTCCTGCTCATCTTGAGTCAAGAAGACAGTTTCCTCATCATCTAATCCTATTAAGTTAATTTGTGTGTCTTGTTCAGGGTCTTTTGAATGGGATGTTTCAGCATAGCTTACTGGAAAGGGGCGCCTAATATTCTGATCATGTCCATTCTTTCTAGTATTTTGATTTTCATTCTTTCTAAAGTTTGGATTTCTCACAAGAGGTGCCTGTTGATTATCCCAGTGAGGCTTCCTCTCAATGTTCTCTACCCTATCCATTAGTTTTTTCATACCCTTGGTCAGAACATCTATTTTAAGGTCAGAGGGTGAGGCTTCATCTTTGGCAGATCCTCTCCTTTCATTCCTAACCCTAGCTCTTTTTGCTAGCAAGTTAGCTTCTACACTAACTACTACACTCTGCATGTGTTCTAAAGTTGGGGGATTTCTCTCTCTCAGTTGGAATTCTATATTAGTACAAACCCATCAGGAAACTTTATCAGAGCTAAGTCAAGTGGGGGTCTAAGATTGATTGGTATTTCATTGTATATATTGTTAAATCTGGTATAGTAATCTTGGACTATTTCATTCGGTCCTATTTTGATGTTTTCGTATTCTGAAAGGATCTGTAGAGGGTTATTTTTCTTTTCCCATCTATTTAAAAATTGCTAATAAAATATATCTAAACTATCTATGCTATTAGCAAGTAAAGCTCTAAACCATTTCCTAACATCATCAGCTAGAGTTTGAGAAAAAAGTCTCATTTGAACATCTCTAATATCAATTTCGTGTAATTCAATGTAATATGTCATTTTGTTTACATAGTTTTGTGTTGTATAAGGTCTTATGCCATCAAATTGGACAATTTTGTTTTGGTAATCTTGTGGCATGGCACCAAGTGGCGCAGGTAACACAAGAGGAGCATATCTATTTTCCATGGCTCTAAGTTAGGCAGGGCTAAGAAGTGGGGTTGGGGGACCAAGAGATGATACAGTAGTTGATGGAGAACTAGGAATAATAGGTGATTGAGGTGTAATGATAGGTTGATAGGGAAGTGAAGGTATAAATGGAGGTGAGGAATGAACTTCAGAGGTGGAAGGGAATAATGGTGAACTAAGGGTAGTTGACACTGGTTCAGAAAGCTCAGGATTCTTAGCAATAGTAAGGGATGACTGAGGGGAATTTAGAATATACTCATCAATTTACTAGTTTTCCCTTTGGACTTCAAGATTTGCAATAAACTCTGGATCTAGAACTATGTCATGAAGTGCACTTTTAGACCCGGTTCTAAATAGGGAAAGGTCAAATGACTCCTCAAAGGGGAGGTCTTCTAGAAACAACCACTCATCAGGGCATGAATCTGCTTTGATTGAAGGTGTTGGACTTAATGAACTTTCTTGTCTTTTGGATCTTCTCAAAATCAGGTTGGGATTATCCACTACTAGGGCAGGGTTTGGATCTGGACTGGCCCTAGTATAGTGAGTTCTCCTTGAAGCCAGAGTTTCAAACTTTACTAGTTACCTTCTTTTTGTGAAATTTTGTAAAGAACTTCTAATAAACCCTTCAAGAGGCTTGAAATAAAGATTTGAAATTTTCTCAAAGGTTTATTAATATTGAAGATTTAAATCCCCAGTATGCTCACCACTATGTTATCACTCAGAAGTTCTCCCTAGAAGTTATTAAAAGAAGGAATCATCTGAGGTAACCACAAACCAATCTTTCAGGCTTAGGTTCTAGCCAACCTAAGTCCAGAGAGGGCTCTCTCTTTATGATTTAGCTTTGTCTTTTTTAGATTTTAAGCCTGTTCTTAGTGTTCATGGGGTTTTGATTTTTGGATTGAAGGTTAGGTGGTGGAATTCTTGGAGTAGATGGATAGAGCTAGGCCTTCAAGCCATTGGGCTATGGAGTCAATCAATGGATAGCATAACTGGACCAGATCATTATAGGGAATGTTCACAGGGTAGGATAGCAAAGCAAAAGGAAAATCTTCAGGTATAATGGAGGAAATGATTCTAACCAGGGTGAAAGGGCACTTAAGAATCCTTGAATAGGGATCAGAATGAAGAACAAAGGATGATCATGAACAAAGGGCAGTCAAGAATCCTTTGCTACAGACCAGAGGAGAAACTACGTAAGCTAAGGAGTAGTTAAGAATTCCCTAACTAAAATAGTTTAGCAGAAAACATTTAGAATGTAAAACAGTTAAGACATAGTGGATTCAAGAAATTTCTGAAATATCATTCCATGTTATACATTTAGATTTTAGAGAAACAAACAAGATAATGAAGAAACATAAGAGTAACAATAGTAAACATGAGAGAATAATTATTTGTATTTCACTTTACAAAAGAATCCTGTAAAATATCTTATCTTTATTCCTTGATCTAGCAAGCCAATCCAATCATCGATAAAATAGAACTTTGATTTGAGAGAAAAGTCTATAGAAATGTCTTGGAATCCACACGACATACTTCGACATGTGAAGTATTTACACCAAAAAATAATTACAAAATATCTCATAACAGTTTGAGATTTAATCTAGGGAATAAAATATCTTCATGCATGAAGATAGAGACAGATGTAAAATTGTTTCTTGTTGTCCCTTTTATTGTGGTTTTGCTGGTTGTTTCTGTTGAGCCTTAATCCCTTTAAGCTAGCTGGTAGTTGTGGTATTTTCTGCATTGGAATCTTCTTTACCTTGATTTTTCACTGATACTCTTTAACTCTGTTACTCTTTGACCCCATTTATCTGTCTTTCACTTGTTTCACTTGGCTGCCTTTAGATTTACTGTGGTAACTTTTTGATGTACAACTTTTTCATAGTAAATCTATCATTTTTTTCCCACCATTCGCCCTCAGCCAATCTCACCTTTAACATTACTCTGTAAATTTTGTCTGCCTTTGTGTATTTTGCAAAATTGGGCTCGGTGAGAAACAAATGCCTCAACTCATGTTTTAGGAAAAACAGGTTTTCCAATGTATCATATAATACTTTGCCAATGGGCGAAGCTTTAATGCCTAAAGAGCTAGCTTGTTCCTTGGCCAACCTCCTGAGTCTATCACTATAGTCCAATTGGGTCATGAGTTTATCATTGATGACCATAGGACTGGGAAGGCCTTTGTCCCTCAAAATTTGAAATTTGGCCATAAACCTGTGAATGGCCACTTGCATGTTGTGGCACTTTTATTTTAAGTTGAGCATGAGGTTTCTTTTGGAAAGAACCTTTTTAATCTTTAGGATGGCTTCAATCCTGTCCTCTACACCAAGCTCATGGAGATCATATATGTTCTTATTGTTTAGGAGGTGGATGAGTCGATTTGCATCCTCAGGTTGGTCTCCTAATTCTTCCCTCACTTTCTAGATAGTCTCAGTGGCTACCTTCACCAATTCAGTTTGCTCAAATATGACTTGATTTGATGGCCAAATATCATTGACAGAGTCAATGATATTGGCCCAGAGCATCTCTTTAGTCTGTCCTAGTGACTTCTGTAGTGTCAAATATTTCTCTAGGACTTTGATTTTCTCACCCATGCTTAGGGCTTTCCTTGTTTCTTCTCTTTGCTGAATTTGGGCAAGTTTACAGTCAGTTTCTAAACTTGCCACTTTCACCTTTAATATTTTCAGCTCTGTGGCTTGGATGGACATCTCCTCCATAGATTTTACCAGTTCTTTTGTTTTTTTCAGTTGAAGTACTTGTTGCTGTAGTGGATTCAGTTGTAATTGGCAGTGTTGTGGCAGGTGGAGTTGTAGGTGCCAATGATGCTGCCAATGTGGAAGGAGTTGTTATTGTCACTGTAGGGATGGTAGTTATGGAAGTTGTGGCCAGGTCACTTTGCTTGGATTGAATAAAAATGTCCAACTCCTTCTCTATTTCTTTAAGCTGATCATTTAGCTTTAGGACTAGGTCCATAAGCTCTTCATGTCCTTTTTGTGCTTCTCGGACTTCCATTGTTTGAGGGTGATGTAGTTGAGGAATTTTGAGCTGCTTATTTAGGGTAGCAATTTAATAATTCTTGTTTTTAATTTTCTACTCTGTTTCTTTCACATCCTCGGGATCATGTCCCAATCATATCACTAATTCCTCTCAGGACTTGATTCTTGTATCTTTGGTCTGTGAGGAGGCCTCCTCAAACTAAAAATGAGCTGACATATTATTTAAAGTGTTCTACAGTTGGTGTGCTGTTATGGTTTTCCCTACCAATGTAGAATAAATCATCTCACCTATTTGTTTGTGCAACTCAATCTGGTCAATGGGATGAATATCCCTTGCCAGTACTCCAAAATCCACTCTTTTGGAATCTGTTGGTGTCCTTGGCTGTTGAGTGGTTGGCTTGATGAAGGTCATTTGCATCTTCCCCTCTTTGACATCATAGGCTAACATGAGCCTTGTTTGATTCGTAGGGGTCATTTTCAGGTACTCTGCATAGGTTTGGGCTTTCAACCTCTCATTTTTGGCCTTTATCTCCTTGCATCTCTCTTTGATGTCTTGGTCTTTATCTGTTGGCATTCTAAAAGAGGGTAACTTGACACTTTGTTGTATTTCCAACATCTGAGTGTGGGATGTTGAAGGTTCTAGGATGCCTCTAGATGGAGTGGCATGCCTGCACCCATCTCTTTCCATGCTGGTAACCTCAGTTGTCTCCTCTATATATTCCAATTCAGAAATAGGATTTATCCTTTGTCCTTTAGCCTAGCTTGTCTTTGCATAGGCTTATGATGTTGTTCTTTCTGAAGGAGTGAACCCGTCACTATTTCTCTTGAGGCTCTTCTCCTCATTTAGAGGAGTCTGTAAGACTGGGGGGTACTCATGGTGGCCTCTGGTCTATCTATTTTCTTTGATTGCTCTGGTATGTTTGATTTCTCTGGTGCTTCTGATTCTTCTGGTACTTTTGATCCTTCTTGTACTTGTCATTCTCCCTAGACTTGTGATTCTCCTGGCATCCATAGGAAAGAACCCTCATCAATCTGTTTCTCTAGATCAATTAGCATGTTTTTTGTAGCAACATCAATACTATCCCTATCCTCTAAAGTGTTTTCCATCCATTCCAATTGGTTGGCATACTTTTCTATTTCAAGGATTCAGATATGAATATAAGGATCCATCTTGATTTTCTGTCTTCTATTGCAGATGAAATCCAAGGTATCATATCTCCATATGAAGCTCTATTTTAGATTTAATCTTTGAAGGATTTGGTCTACCTCCTTTCGAGCTTCTCGGCAATTACAAATGAAGGGACCTAAGTGGTCTTTGATCCTGAGCTGGGCCTTTTTTTTGGCTTTGACAAACTGTATCTCATCCTAATTTATTATTTACCGGTAGTACTCCATAGAAAATAACCTCATTGGGAGGTATTTGGTTAGTTTGTATGGGGCTATCTCACATCCATAAATTCTAATCTCAGTGTGGTTTTGGTATGAGTACCAATCCCCCACTTTGGATTATTTTGAGAGTTGCAGGATCCTCCTTATATCTAAACTGATCCTTGGATGAGGGCTTCGTATTAGCATTGTCATAATGGGATGTATAAATAGGTCTATGAAGTTTGTATATGAATATGGGGAGTCATATTTATGGATCAATGGAGTCCAGAAAAATACTGATCTAGGGTGACCTTTTGTGTCAATCCTATGAAGAGCAAATGGAAACTTATCAGCTTGGTAGTATAGAAAGAGGTGATACAAAACAGAGGAGTACTTGAAGACTCACTCATTACTCATCCTAAGGAACTCGTCATGTATCCTATTAGATATAGACTTGTCATAATCATAAATAAGAACAAGAGGTTGTCATGTAGTGTATATGGACATGAAAGCCAAGATGATCTCATCTATATACTCACTGGTGGTATAACCTAGGACACTGGATATTATCACTACAATGTCTTGTCCAAATGGGGAGAATATGATATACAGTTATCGAGGAGAATCTTTGGGGGTATACTTCTCTTCTACAATGTAGGTTTGCATTATTTGGGCCAATATTGTATGGCTAAGCTTGGTAAATAATTCCAATAGATCTCCAATGGAGAGGGGAGTCAAGTTTTTCCCTGGTTAAAGTTGTAGCATCCCATTTATTTTTTCAGCAGTGATGGTGAAAAGTATATTCTGGTTAGGGGACATCACTGCTCTTTGGATGGGGATATAGTTTGCATGGTAGAAATGGACAATTTCTACAAAAATGTGAATTTCAAGGAATTGGTACTTGGGCAAATTGGACTCCCAAAAACCAATTTTATCAGCATGTTTTAGGTATTGGTCTTTGTATCGGCAGTGGAGTTTGAGAGGGGATACATGGACAGAGGTGTCCTTTATCTGGAAATCCTTGTCTGCCAATGGGAGATGTTCTAGGTCTAGATGAGGAGTGGAAATAAGTCTCACATCCATGGCAATTAGGGTAGCAATTCTCAGGTCTTGTGGATTTGAGAATGGGGGAGTTGATTTTCAGTTTTTTAGGGCAATGGTGGTTCAATCAGAGTAAGCTTAAGTCACTTTGAGTTTCTTTAATTATTTTTTTAATTTAACTAAGAAATTCAGTAACTGGTTCTGAAATTGAGAGGTTTTCCAGTGAATTATGGCTTAAATATATGGAATCAAGGGGAACTGGCTCTAAATAGGGAAATTGGCAACTGTGAACAGTAGAAAAGGTTCTAAGTAGGCTGGAGAGAAAACTAGGTGCTCTATGGTGTCTTTAGGGTGCAATTGGATGTAGGTTGACAATTTCAATGTTCGCAAGTGCGTGCATGGAGCCTTTTAGTTGAAAAAACAATAAACAAATGATTTGGGGCTTTTTTGGCTTTATGCGCATAAGTCAATTTTGGCAGGTACAAGTGAACAGTTGTTGTTTGTCGTGTAGCAGGGTGAACATTAATCTTTTTGGTGCGTAGCAGGAGGGCGATAATTGGTTTCCATCGCACTGTTTTGGGCATTCGATGGTATTGGGGATAGGCCGCCCGATTCCATTCATTGAGCGAAATGTAGCCTCGAGAGCCCAACAGAAAACAACTCTTTTTAGGCAGGTAATGTTCGGACATCGGGGCCCACCCGAAATGGATAAGGGTCATCAAATTCAGAGGGGAGCGATTGTGCTGTGATCGGGTAGTAGAGTTGCATGGAGGGTAGTGCGGCGGTCTAACAGGTAATTAAGTGCGGCAGTTTGTAGTTAATAAGGGATTAATGCGAGGTTAAGGCATTGGGGTCATTAGTGGAGGGCTTAGTTGGGTTTTTGACTATCTGAATCACGGATCAATTTGTTAGTGGGTTTGGGTAGAAAATCATAGTTTATATAATTAAACTAGGGTGGGTTTAATTAATATTGTGGGAGTTATATATATATACGGGAAAAAGGGTTTTTGTTTGTGATTTAATAAATAAATTAGTAATTAGTAAAATGAGCAGAAAGGGGCACTACCCTTAGTATATTATATTTCATGTTTTTAATGCTTTTCTGGTAATAACATAAAAACTTAGGATATAGTGTTTTGTGGCTTTTGGATGTGAAAATGTTTTATGTGGGGGAATAAATACTTTTCTTAGGTAAAAGTAATTTAACCTTAGGAAAAGAGTATTATTAGGGAAAATGAATGAATTGAAAGGGGTAATGAATGTTTATGAGGGGGATTTAGTAACTGTTTCCTATAAGTCATTGAGTCGAGGGTCCGGTCCCTCCAGAAGTCAGAGAAATGCTCTGAGCCTCATTGACTTAGGGTTTTTTAAGAACTTTGAACTTTATTGTGGGAAATTAGTTAAGTAAAAGTGAAATGAATGAGGGGGGTTAATTAATTGACTTTGATATCCATCTACATGCATGAGTGGCCATTCACATCTGAAATACATGTTGAAAGATGATAAATGTGCTTTTATCTCATCAATCATCATACTGCTGCAACCTTTCTTTTACTTACCCATCTACTCATCCTACCATTTTTACTTCTTTTTATTAGGGTGCATTTGAGCTAGAAAATCCTTATCAAACATTTTTCTTTGTCTTTATAATAGTAAACTAACTAAATATAACCTTATTACATCCAGGGGCTCAGATTAAACAATTGAGCTCCTTGTATTTACTCTACCTATCTAATTATCTACCAAGATTAAACAGTTTGGTCATATTTTTATTCTCTATCTATAGACATTAAATTGAAACATGAAATAGCCATGTTTAAACATTTTGACTATCATGGATTATGGCAAGGATTACAAAGTGCACACAATCATTATTATGCAAAAAAGTAAATAGTAGTGTCATTTTGGCTTGCTCACTTTCATGGTATTTTTCTTTTCTTGGGGTTCATATTTTTCATCATTTTTCACCTTTTTGTTTTTTTTGTCCTTTGATTATTCTTTTTAGGACATAACCTCTTTACATTTTTTTAATTTTTGAATATGGAAAACATTTTCAAAAAGAAAAGGTATGTACATATTACAGGTTTAATCTCAGACATTCAAAATTATGACTCATATTGGTATAGGAACCTAATAGAATCGTACAAATTAAATCAATGAAGATGTAATTGAGAAAGAGCAATTTATTTTATATTCATAAAACTAGAGAAACTCCTTACAACCATATAGCCTTGACGTTGAAAGTCCCTTCCAAAATCTCCAACCCTCTTCGTTGCAAGAAAAGCCTTCCAACCTAATATCAACAACATAAACCTACTTCCAAGAGTCCTCCTCCAATTCTCAAACCTGTAGTACATTTATAGGCCAAGAATGGGAAGTTTGGGATTGATTCTCCAAGGGATTATATCCACTAATAGTGGGATAGAGGTTCCACAAAGGAATGGGAGTTGCTCCATGATGGGAGGTATTAGGACTGAATAGGCACCCATTCGAAGCTTGTTGTTTAGGATAGATTCTACCAGAAATGATTCTATACTTTACTTTTTATTTTTACTATGTTAAGCCATGTTTGCAGGTCACAGTGTAAGATAATGCATACTTATGCTCATATTTTAATGGTCTTCTCTTCATATGCATAGAAATCAACTAGGCAACTCCACAGGTAGCCAAAAACAGGGTTTTCTAGCATGGGATCTAGTAATTCAACTTTCTTTGGGATGATCTAGATTCTAACTTTCTAAGGGAATTCTTTGGGACACATTTTTGGATATAAAAAGATCCAAACTGACGGTAATTTGTCTAATATGAAAAAATTACATTTAATAGATTTCCCCCTAAAGTGAAAAGTCAAAAGAGATATTTTGATGAGTGAACTTCTTTATCATGGCAAGGTTTGGGTTAGAGACTACAATCAGATACCTCAAATAATCAAACAAAAGTTACAATGCAATATATAATATCATGGTTGAGGTAGGAATTCCCATACTCAGAACATAAATGTCTCAAAGTAGAATACGAAAATACATCTAAAGATCCATGTCAATAGATGATATAGTATGGATGAAACCATCAATGGATCTATGTTCATAATCATGAATATTTAATAACTCCACGTAGCCTGGATGGATGAAACTAGATCTAGGATCTTGATCTCCATCTCTCGATCCATAGTACGAATCTAGCCATGCGAGTGAATGTCTCATAGTCGAACATGGTAGAAACCACTTGACTACTGGTCAATGATGTGAACCATTAACAAGTGTGAGAGAAACCACCAATAATGACAATGGTTCTCAAGGTACTTCTAGTATAATCTATGGAGTGCGAATAGATGTGCTAATGTCCAACACCCATAGAATCGTTCAATTAAAGGTCAATGATGAAAACCTATTGTCGAAGGTGAGAAACCTGCCATTAAGGCATGCATGCCTCAAGGTATTCAAGGCTTCTAGATTAACTTCCTAGATAATGAACTGAAGTCGATAGGAAGAAATCCACCATAGGAGGACCTATGACACAAAATGCATGTCAAGTTCTGAAGAACAATAGTTTGGATTAATCCAAGCCTAAATCATGGATGGTCAATGCAACTGAAGGCTATGACTATAAAAGTAATTTGACTAAGGTTTAACTTCTCTTGAACATATTAGAGACACTACATGATGACTTGGTAGCGTTTGAATCAAAAAATGAAACACAAACCAACTGAATACCTTCAATGAGGTATGTTCAACTAATTAACAAATGGATTTCTGTTATAGACATTTTTGGGCACTGCAAACCCAATCATATATGTCCATAAACCAAGGGCTCCTATGTCCCTAAAAGTGTTTTTCCATACCCTAAAAGAACAAGGTCAGCTGATTACATCTTCTCCCAGAAGTTCTACATGAAAAACTGCTCAGAATTGGTCAAAACTGGACCATCTCACCTGCTCCATGGTCAAAGTGCGTTGCATCCCACCTAAATACACATGGGAGGTGCGATGCATACTGAAAAGCCCTTCTGTGGGGTGCGATGGGTGAGAGTGGACAAATGGCAGGGTCAATCTGCAAGGTGGAGGATCATGGAATCTTCCAGAAACTTCTCCTGTGACACTTGCCTCTCTGTATTCGCCCGGGATGAGTAAGAGATTATCAATCTCCAAGTGGAATCAAGAACTATAAGAGAGAGGACACTAATCAAATCTTAAAGATGACTCACCCCCCTTGCAAAGATCTATATATGGATCCCTCATCCCAGAGATCCAGAGGCTGGAATTTTGTATCTTGTAAGGAAGTGCTGCTGGTTTCTTGGTGAAACATCATAGTGTTGGGTGATCTAAGATTTTCATGAGGTGAAGAAGGGCATACTTGATGAGAGGATGATGATGGGTAAGAACAATTGGTTGTAATCCTCTTTGCTATTCTTGATTATTAATAAAGCTATTCAAGTTTTCCTCCACATTCTTGTATGATTGATGATATATGCATTTGTGTGGTCAATATATATCTGATCCTATATTGTTTATGATAATAGATCTATGTTCTTGGATAGTGTTATTATGCTTTGATTCTATAGGTACTCTTTGAAGCTGGGTAGATGAGGAAGTGAGTGGCAAAGATCTATCAGAAGGGTGAGGAATCAAGCAAGGAACCAAGCGCAAGACATAGGTTGGTCTCCTTTATTCCCCTCTTATCTATTTCTCATAAAGGAAAACGAAAGTGGTTTTAGTTTGTTTGCTTCTAAGGTAGCTACCAGCCTTAGTGGGACTAACAGCTCTGCATAGACACTAGATTTCCCGATAACAAAATGGCGACTCCGGCGGGGAGCGAATAGATTGTTTTTTTTCTATATTTTTTTGCTTTATAAACTTACAGACGGAGCTTGAAGTCAAGCCAGCTAGCCTTCGAACTGCATTTTCTATGCAAGTGCAAAGTAGATCAATGTTGCTTCAGTCTATCTCTGGGTTTTGTTTATGAACTGAAAAATTGATTTACAAGCTCTCTAATTGCCCCTGTGGTGGCTCTAGTAACCTCCTTAGATCTACCCCTGTGATTTGTTTACTGATTACCACTTGCTAGGCCTAAATCCCTGAACTAAGCTGCAAACTGTGACCCGGAACCCAGTTGAAGTCTCGTCCCTAGACTATCGCACTGTCTCTTCTTTGGATTCTTGATGCATCACACTTCCCGAGTGTAGTAGGTGCACTGCATCCCACTTTCCCTGTGTTACAGGTGCGCTGATCAGACAAGGCCTCTTCTGCTCTTATATTTTGGTTTCTGTGTTCACTCTTTTCAGCTCCATTTAGGAGTTTTGTTGTCTGTAGTCAGTATAACTCTGTTGAAACCCCATTCCTTGCCATTATTCCACCTCCATTATGCAAAGAACTATAGATGTTTTTATGTATTGTGATCCATTTTCAGTTCTCTTTTACAAAGAAGTAGTGTAATTGAACTGTCGTTTCTTGATTTGAAAGTGTCGCAAGTGTCGTTTTCAGTCATAGAAGAGAATATGATTGTTCTTGATAGTCGATTACACTGTTACTCTTGTATTTTATTTGAATTAGTAGTTTTTCAAGTGTCGAAAGCAAGTTTTCAATTCCAAATCGCAAAGTTTCATCATTGTCTTCATTTTGTCTTGAAAAGGAACTTGTTAGTAATGTCGCTTTGAAAGATAATTCAGATTTGCACTTAGCTATCTTTTTATCATTCACACATTAAGAAGGCTGAAAACAAACACATGCATGTGCATTTGCATTTAGAATATTTGTTGGTTTGATTTAGGACAGTGCATATAGTGTATGCTCTGCTCTCTATGCTGAAAGAATGTCATCTCTCTTTCCTTAGTAGCTAGGATTTTCATTGCAAAAAGAAGATTAAATGATTGTTTATCATCTTAGATTGCATTTTAGGAATTGTACATCTACATCACGCGGTGAACCTGAAAGGCAAATTTCTTAAGCAAGATCAACTGTAAAATAAATTTAATGAATCTAAAATGCTTTGGAACCTAATGCACAACAATTAGAAGTCTAGGTTAGAGACGTATTCCGGTGTTGTAAAGCCTGGTAACTATTGTTTTCATTGTTGGTTGGGTGATTCCTCCACTTTGAGATGATAAGTGCCAGTACGGACTTGTGCTCCCACGTATCGTCAAGTATATATTGGGAGACCACAATAGGCTTTATCCTTTATCCGTAGGAAGCCGTGTCTGCCGCCCTATCGATCACAATGCACTGAACACAGCATTCGGGAAGATTGACTACCGTACTGTAAAAAGTATTCTACAGTTTTGCTATTGATTTGGTAATCCCTCTGTCTAGATATCCAGAGTAGTCTCTTTCGTTCCTTTCAGACTCCTTAAAGGAGGAGGTCCATCTGAGCACATGTCACTTCAAGCTCATTAAAAATCGAAGGTGACTAGAGTCATCTTTTTTTTTCTCGACTCTTAAAAATTGAAAAAACAAGTTGTGTCAAAGCGTCTAAAATTCATTAATTCAGAAACATATTTCCCCTTGATTTTTAGTTGTTCGAGTAATCCGCAATCGTGGAAGAAAGTCAATTAAAACCCAATCGTTCGCAGAGGCTTACGAGTCAACCGTCTTTGTCTCCAGAATCAAAATTGTTACGGATGAAGTGAACTCGTTTAACCAGTTCCAAATCCCCTGGTAAAGTTAGAACAAGTGTTCCAACACCATAGGAGACTTTGGTTACTCCAAACATTTCTGGTATCCCTGCCTTTACAAATGAAGTTCCGCAACCACCGAAGGAAAGTAGAGCTGATCCTAGTGTGAAGGTGAACACTTGTATTACTAAACCAGCTCCATCTACAGCAGATTCAGAAGGTGTTATTCCCCAAACATCTATCGCTGTAGATTTTGTACCTTCTTCGACACCAAAAATATTTTATGGACCTAACGGTCTACCTCTTCCACCTAGTCTGATTGCTATAGAAGAGATTGTGGAGGATCCTCCATCTAGTACTCCATCGTAATTTGGAGTCGGGATAACCCTATATCCTTCTTCATCATAAATTAGTCTACCATTATCGAAAGCTCCTGTAGAATCGCTAGGAAATATTTTGGATAGAATAGAAATGTCTGAACAACTGTCGACATCTAGGACTGTGTCATCCGACACAGCAACGACGGAACTTCCTACTCTTACTCCAACAATGTTCGTCGGCATACCATCTGTCCCAACTAGCTCTCAATCGCTAGATGGGGCCCACTCAGGGGCTATTTCGATAGTATGGTCCGTTCCCATTTGTTCATCTGGAGTAATATCCGGGAACTGTTATGTTGAGTCTCAGCAAATTGATCCTTTATGGTGTCAATTGGGCAGTCCGGTCCTCAAGGACAAACCATTCCTTTGAGTACCGGATTACTGCCGTATGGGGGGCAATATACCCTTTCATTGTCTCCTCCAGGAGGACAACCATACGAGAGTTCTCAACAAAATTCAGGTTATGCTGGAATTACATCTAGCGGTTGGGTGCCAATACTGCCTCAACAACCAAGAGTTCTATACTCAATGCAACAATGTTTACCTATGTCAAATATACCAACTACGCCAGCTATTGTGACGGTGTCACAAGTACAAGCGTTGCCTGTTGTATGCCAACCTCAGGTTTCTCAGGTTGTAATGCAACAACCTCTTGTCCCTGCGACTCAACCACAATCGCCAATTAGTGGAATGACACAGGCCCAAACGAGTACAATTACCCCTCATCTTGGTCAAACAACCAGTATTGGACAACAGCACATGGATTCACAACCATGGCTGGTGCAATATCAACAACCGAAATTCCAACAAGTTTACCAAGGATTTGAGCAACAAATCTTTGCAAATCATGGGCAGTCGTATATTCAAAACGGTCAAAATCAGCCATTCTACAATGGTTATGCCCATCAACCTTATCAAAGTTACCAGCATCAAATGCATTATGCTGGTATGCAAAGACGAACTGCCTAGGCAATTCCATCTTGTCCTGGGTATGCTTCACCAAACCTGAATCAACAGTTACCCTTCATGGCGACTTTAGAGTTACTCGATCTAAATCGGCTAACGAACGATCCAATTGCTTACGCCCCGCGGTGGCCAGCGATTCCACATAAACTTCCGTCAGATATTCCTAAATTTAATGGGAATCCAAGTGAAGGTCCGTCGAATCATGTGATGACATTTCATATGTGGTGTTCATCAAACACCCTAAATGATGATTCGATTAGGCTTCGACTTTTTCAGAGAACGTTAACTGGTCCGGCAGCAAAATGGTATATCAAATTACCTAGAGCTTCGTTTGATAACTTCAGTACCCTAGCCACAACCTTTTTAACCCATTTTCAATGACCCATGAGGTACGAAATGGGAACAAAACTTCTTACCAATTTCAAACAAATGACGGCCACTCACATATCCAATCATATTCATGAGTGGTGACGTCGCCGTAGAATGGTAAAAATGTATGTTCCTGATCAGCTTTTAGCTGAATGGTTTATTAAGTCATTATTACCTTCCATTACAGAAGATGTGGCAAAGGGAGGAGTCGTCATTAAAGAGCAAGTTATTGCTCGTGCACAATATTTAGACTTGATTTATACTCATTCTGGCACACTCTATGATAAAATCCTTGACGCTCCCAGGCTGGAATTTTCCGTTCCTCCTCCTCCTAAATAGAACAATGACTCTCATGCCGGCGATGGTGTTATTGGTACGACATACACGAAATCAAAAAAGGCTACATCTAAAAAGGTCCGTAAGATTTCTAGTCAAAATGCAAAATAAGAACTTCTCACCTCGGAAGTAAATGCCATCTCAACTGACAAAGGCAAAGAAACCAAGCAACCAGGAGGCAAGAAGAAAAACAAAGGGAAGAAGAAGAAACAGGAGGAATCATCACCTGAAAAATATTCTGCAAACCCTTCTGGAGATAAGAAACCAAATCGTCCATGTATTATATGTGATGAGGATCATTGGACAAGAGAATGTCCATATAAAGCTGAGCTTAGAAAATTCTTCAAGAATTCGAAAACCTCGGCGGTATTAACTGATCTGTTTACAAATCTAGGAACAAATCTGGTTGCCAGTGATAATGCTTCCCCGTCCTAAGTGCTGATGTTGTCAGTTTTGAAATAGCAAAATGATGCTTTGATAATGACAAGGAATAAATATTACGGGAATCCACAGCTATCGAAGAACAAGGATAAATATCAACCTATTAGTTCGGCAACAACTTCGACAGAAGTTGTGCTGCCCATCATCCTAGAGCTGACAATAAAACCACCAAAGGGAGTAGTACACAAGTCGACATTTAATCTGTGTGCCAGAGTAGCACAACATTATATAATAGTGGAAGATCTGGCCCAATCGCCATCCGCTATGTCGACACTTGGGGTACTAAAAAATTGCCCCTCCCAAAAGCAGGATTTATTATCAGCAATAGGTGGGATTGACCCAAAGGATTCTAATCTTGTGTCCTTTAATCACAAAGGATATGATCCTCAGTTACCAGCTCAACTAGCTTTCCTCATTCAAGTGAAAGCCCTCAACAAAACTGTTCATCGAACAATTATTGATGAGGGGCCATCTACATGTATTATGTCGATGAGTTGCTGGAAAACTTTAGGATCTCCAACCTTGTCACGATCTTCGACGACATTAAAAGCATTTGATGGATGGACATATACCCCATATGGGATTTTAAGTAACTTTCAAGTTGAACTGGGGGGAAAACGGTAGAAATAGATGTTGAAGTAATCGACAGAAACCTCGATTGCAACATCCTACTAGGAAGGGCCTGCATATATGCTATGGCTGTTGTTGTGTTGAGCTACTTTAGGAAGATTGCATTTCCTTTTCAAGGGGGAATTATAATCTTCGACCAACAAACATTTCTCCCCAATAGTTCCCAAGTTACGGGAAGCATTCCAATGATCCATGGAAGCCCCCATTCACTTCAAAATATCGGTGTAGGCCTACTAAAATACCCTATATTAATGGGGACTTTTACCCGCCCGCCTCCAATCAATCTGGTGGAAGTGGCGACGATAGGATCCTGCAATATGATATATTCTATTCAAAAGATCTCAAAAAACGATATTAACATGGATCATATGCAGGTATTGCCTCCAAGCCTAATAGAAATATTGTAGCAATCAATGTTTTTGGCATGGGAGGCAGACACGAATCAACGCTCATCAAGCGTTTGGATAGATAGGTCTAAGGAATATGGCACCCCTTCAGATCCTTGGTCACAAGTGCATTACACCGAGGAAGGAATTGTTCAATCAAGATAATTGATGGGGTGCCATGGGAAAATCACCACCATCGTTCCCATCTTCCGGATTACCACGAAGATTATTCCAGCAACCTTAATCATCCTTCAGTTTTTGATTTTCTATCAAATACTGTAAATACGGTGGATACTGAGGACGGTTCTTATCTCGTGTCGACCTCATTAAAAAATTAAACAAGGTGTCATGAGGATAGTTCTTTTACTATGCTAACCTCATTAAAAAATGAAGTGAATCTCTTTCCTAATTGAGTCTTTGATTACGATCTCGTAAAATCAAAGTCGAGTCTTTCGAAGATCTCGAAGGTAAACCTTCATTCCAACCAATGAGTTGAATGCAATGAAGCTTGGGGGGCATGCGCCTCGATTTACGTTATTATGCTGGGGGCATGCAAACTTATCACGAGTAGTGTTACTGTAGGGTTCAAGCTCGTTAAAAAATAAACCCGCCTCGAGCAGTTTTGACGCGGAATTCAAGCTCGTTAAAAAATAAACATAAGCAATGAGCAAATGTTTTACCCCAGAGTTTAAGCTCATTAAAAAATGAACCAATTTCCGGTAAATAACCATCGTGAATGTATTATCATCAGCCGTTGAAACCTTGGTCGTGTTCTCATCATCACCTCCACTTTATTTTGGCCGATCCTTCACCTCCATTTGATTGTTTACCATTTTTGAGGAATAGCTGCGAAGAGTGATCTTGTTAGCCATCCTTGTGACACTGTCGTGATTTGAAAATTCCAAACCGTACCTGGAATTAGTTGCTACCCAAATTTATCACTCGTTCCTTAAAAAACGAGCCTCCTTTAAGCTCTTTTCAACTGACTCGTAAAATATGAAAAGATTACTGAGTAATTGGCCTCTCCAGCTCGTTAAAGTGACCGGAAGTGCTATCCCTCCTTTAGATTTTAATCGTTTTTGACTTGAGGGATTATTACACAAAAAAGATCAAGCGCTTGTCTTGTTCGGCTCGTTAAAAGTACCGAAAATTCATCCCTTTTGTATTGTTTTATACTTTTTCGGACTCAAGGGATTATGTGATGAAAAAGGATTATTGGAGTTTTCTTTAAGTCCCTTTTTCAGACTCTCTAAAATTGAAAAGGACCGAGTTATCCTTGTCGTTAAACTTGTTAAAACCGAATAGCGACAAACTTGTCCATACAGACAAGAATGAGTTTCACTATCGCTAGGCCCGTTAAAACATAGCGATGGGTTTGCCCGAAGGGAAAATTATAGAACAAGCATATGTTATCCTCCTCAAGCCTGACAAAAATAAAGAGGTACTGGTCAGCAATGACTGGGGAAAAATTTGGAAGAAAACTTGAAGAAACTTTATTGGTAGCAAGTCGCTCTTGAACATGACACTTTCACTCCACATCCGAGTCAGGTTGGGTTGTTCTGTTCACTGGTCTATCACTATTGGTCCATCACACCATCCATATTTGGGGTTAATGCTACCAATCCATCATGTCAGTGTCACCGATATGTTCAAGAGAAGTCGCTTAGAGAGTTCACCTATGTCTCATCCACTACAATACATTTACACTCCATCCTTTCATGACCGCCACCCTAAACCTTATATCATCATATCATTTTCACCTCCATTAAAATCATTTGCTCTATTCCGTCTCATTGATGTGGGATTCACTAAGGCCCTCCTATGATGGATTGCTTCTTGTCGACATCATCTCATTATCCAAGAAGTTGATCTAGGAACAACCCTTTCAGTACTTTGAAGCTTGCATGCCTCAATGGCAAGTTTCTCACTTCTGGCAACAAGTTTACATCAATGGCCTTCAACTGAAATATTTTGCGTGGTGTTCGACACCAAGTCCCTTATTCACACCACGTGAATTGTACTATAGTACCTTGAGGGTCATCATCATTATCGGTGATTCTTCTTGCGCCTGTTAATAGCTTACATTGGCTGGTAATCAGGCAATGTCATTCCATGTTCGACTCCATAACATCTCTCACATGGATTGACTTGTACTTTGAGTGAAGATCGAACGAGATTGAAGACCCCTGATCTAGTTTCATCCATCCGAGCTGTGATATATATTCAGGAAAATAAAGACATCAAATGTACATCATTACTACACAGATAATCATCCAATCTAAGAGATGATGGCTCTACCAGAATCATCAGTCTAAACTCAGACGATTGTCTGTCTTATGTACACGAAAATGAATTTATAAAGCTGAGCATGGGAATTTCGTCCTCAGCTAGATCATGAAAATATTATGAAGATAATGTATTGTATTGTATCTTATTACAGGTCGCCTTCTAGCTTGCAAAAACTTCAGATCCTCATGATAAAGCATTTCACCTGACATCAAAAGATTAACGACCTCATGCTTTAGGGGGTAACTGTTATAGACATTTTTTGGCACTGCAACCCCAATCATATATGTCCATAAACCAAGGGCTCCTAAGTCCCTAAAAGTGTTGTTCCATACCCTAAAAGAACAAGGTCAACTGATTACATCTTCTCCCAAAAGTTCTCCATGAAAAACTGCTCAGAACTGGTCAAAACTGGACCATCTCACCTGCTCCATGGTCAAAGTGCGTTGCATATCACCTAAATGCACATGGGAGGTGCGATGCATACTGAAAAGCCCTTCTATGGGGTGTGATGGGCGAGAGTGGACAAATGGCAGGGTCAATCTGCAAGGTGGAGGATCATGGTATCTTCCAGAAATTTCTCCTGTGACACTTGCCTCTCTGCACTCGCCCAGGGATGAGTAAGAGATCATCAATCTCCAAGTGGAATCAAGAACTATCAGAGATAGGACACTAATCAAATCTCAAAAGCTGACTCACCCCCCTTGCAAACATTTATATATGAATCCCTCATCCAAGAGATCCAGAGGCTGGAATTTTGTATCTTGTAAGGAAGTGTTGCCGGTTTCTTGGTGCAACATCATAGTGTTGGGTGATCTAAGCTTTTCATGAGGTGAAGAAGGGCTTTCTTGCTGAGAGGATGATGCTGGGTCAAAACAATTGGTTGTAATCCTCTTTGCTATTCTTGATTATTAATAAAGCTATTCAAGTTTTCCTCCACATTCTTGTATGATTGATGATATATGCATTTGTGTGGTCAATATATATCTGATCCTATATTGTTTAAGATAATAGATCTATGTTCTTAGATAGTGTTATGCTGCTTCGATTCTACAGGTACTCTTTGAAGCTGGGTAGACGAAGAAGCGAGTGGCAAATATCTATCGGAAGGGAGAGGAATCAAGCAAGGAACCAAGCACAAGATAGAGGTTGGTCTGATTTATTCCCCTCTTATCTATTTCTCATAAAGGAAAACGAAAGTGGTTTTAGTTTGTTTGTTTGTAAGGTAGCTACCAGCCTTAGTGGGACTAGCAGCTCTGCATAGACACTAGATTTCCCGATAACAATTTCCTAAGTCAAGCATGAAAGTGACGGAGCTTCATGTAAAAGAGCGACATACTTCCTTTCATAAAACAAAACAAATATTATTTCTCACTTTTCTCCCACCAATATTGGCAAGTACCCATTAGAGGAAATTTAAGCGTAAAAGTTCCCACAAAATTTTCATGTAATTTCCATGTCATAATATGTAAACCAATCCAAATGCTTCAAATTTAAAGAAAAGGTACATGTAAATATTTTGGAAGGAAAAGAAGAAAAACTTATTTCTTTAATTGTACTTTTGGCTTATATCCTTGAAGGTTTACTCAAATTTCAAGTATAGACACTCGTTGGATGCATAATTAAATTTCACATCCAACAAGTACCCATTATGCATAATTTTG
The DNA here is from genome assembly GCA_031772625.1 of Pinus tabuliformis. Lineage (NCBI taxonomy): Eukaryota > Viridiplantae > Streptophyta > Pinopsida > Pinales > Pinaceae > Pinus > Pinus tabuliformis. The sequence continues at coordinate 1,220,033,126 of CM062817.1, read as the reverse complement.
ATAAGATCCATATTGATAAAAATTGAAGATACATTAAACAAATGTGTTGAACACCCATTTTAATGTATCTCCAATTTTTATCAATGTGGGTTTTCTATAAAGTATGTAGAATGGGTACTCGTTGGATGTGAAATTTAATTTTGCATCCAATGAGTGTCTACACTTAAAATTTGAGTAAACCTTTAAGGAGATAAGCCAAAAATACAATTAAAAAAAAAAAGTAGTTTTCTACTTTTCCCTCCAAAATTAATAACTCTTATTTTATTAATTTTAACCATTATTTAATTATTTTTCCTTAGGAGGCCACTTTTAGGTTGAAATTTCCTTTAACATATTTATTTTTTACAAGATTGAGGAGGATAGCTTATGCGTGTCCTATATACTCATTCTTCAGATGAATCATCCAAAGCATTTTTAACGAACCCTAATAATGAGTGGTTATGTCTCGTCATGCTTAACTAGTCCTACACAGTTTAAGTTTTACTAGTCTAGTGAATCAGTAACTCAATGTCATTTTCATGTTTAAAGAGTTTGAAAAGACAAAAAAAAAACTCATTCAGTTCTTTCAACGTAAATTTTAACAAGCCCGAAGAAAGAAAAGATCGATTTTTATTTTTTTTTCAGTTTTAGGGAGTCACTAGAAAAACATAAGTAAACTCCATAATGTTCTTTTTCATAAATTTAGGCCCTCGAGCCCAAAAAAGGATAAAATAATGCAGGAGAGAACTCTGTTGACCATGATTAGTCAAAATATACCTTTTTCGTAAATATCCTGGCTCAGTCTGTAAAAGGGGTAATATTATACTAAATAGATGGTTGTTCATTTACTTTTAGATGGCTTGTGGAACTCTAAATTGAACAAATACATTATTGAACATGAAAATGGATATTGTTTCACCATCATCCTTACATGTATAGATCACCTTAGCCCATTTTGTAAAATAATCTACCTCAAGGATAATGTACCCATGATCCCCGGTTTAGTGAGGGTTACATATAAGAAAATGAATGCCCCATTTAGAGAAAGGACCGACAATAATGATTGCATAAAGAGGAGTTGGATGTGCACACATTTTTTGATCATAGATTTGACAATTATGGCATTTCTAGATCACAATTATATAGTCTTTAAATAAAGAAGGCCATAAATACCCTGCACGTAGGATATTTTGAACGGTGACAAACCCTAACATATGACTGCCACAAGCTCCAAAATGGAATTCATTTATTGCCTTTTCGGCTTATTGATGAGTTAAACATCATAAAAAATTAGAATTAGTACCACGACGATAAAGTGTATCGCCAACAATATTGTATTGTTGGGATCCACAACAGATACGACGACAACTAGTTTGACTCAGTTTTGGCTTAAATGTCTGGGTCTAAATATACATGATGATATGTCCATATGAGGGATCTAAAGTACTGATTAGAAAGAGAGATTTGTCTAGAAGAGAACCCTCTACCACATTTTCAGTTTCTGTATGGGGAAATTCACACAATAGTTAAACAAATACCAATCATTTCTTAGATTTGGATTTAATTAATTCCAAATTGAATTACTGTAGGATGACTATCCATTTGGAATACTTTCCCCCTAGCAATTTTTTGGTAAGAATCTAAACAATGGGGTTGTAATTTGAAATCATAGTAGTTTTGTGCAGTAAAATGTAGTGACAAAACTGTTGGACAACTTGAACAACTGCCAAGGAAAATTTCTCCACATGTGCATATTTTGCTTCACTTTTGTTTAAATTACAACTCAAGTAATATATCACATGCTCTTCGTTTGATTCATCTTCCTAAATTAGAACCATGCCAATGGTGCCATTGGATGTGGCTAACTATTAAATGTAGTCTTGGTGATAATCGGTAGGATGTAACAACGATGTATGGGTCAATGCATATTTAAGTGAAGCAAAGGCCTTTTGAGCAACTTCATCCCAGATAAATAAGATTCCTTTTTTAAAAAGTTGAGTAAAACCTTTAGTTGACTCAAATTATTTTTGGCTAAATTGACATAGAAATTTTTCTTTCCCTTGCAAACTTTGGATTTGGTGAAGATTGGAATGAGGAGGCAAATTCAAAATAGCGTCAACCTTCAACATATCAACATGAATGCCTTCCTTTGAAGATAGAAACCCTAGAAATCGATAAGATTGCACACTAAAAACACACGTATGTCAATTCATGTGAATATTGTAATGACGACATCTGATAAAGATTTCTCTCAAATGCATTGGATGGTCTTCCTACCTGAGTGAATGAGCTTGCAAGTCATCCAAGTAAGGCTGCATAATATGTTGTATATCGTGAAATGCATAAGACTTTTCCTGTTGAAAAGTTGCACCAATAGTATTCAAACCGAATGGGAGTTTCGATAGGAAAACATTCCCCATGGGCAGATAAATGCAGTTTTGTGTTGATCAACTCAGTGTATGTTGATTTTATTGTAGCAAGAAAATCCATCCATAAATGAGAAAATTTGATTTCTAGAAAATTCATCAATAATTTGATCAATATAAGGAGTAGGATCATTGTCTTTTGGACAAGCCTTATTGATTCCCCTGTAATCAACACATTCTTTAATAATTCCATGTTTCTTGTTAAAAACTATGATATTGGACACCCAATCAGCTAAGGGAACCAGGTAGATGAAACCTGCTTTGAACAGTTTCTCGACCTCAGCTGTAATCGTAGAATCTCTTTGCGGAAGCACTAGACATAATCGTTTTCTAATAGGTTTGGAATTTGGGTAATTATTAATCTTTTTACTATTAATCTTTTTACTATAATTATTGGCTCAATTCCTCACATTTCCTCATACAACTAGGAAATAATGTTGCGAAATTCTTGAAATAAGGCCTTATATGTTTGAATTTCATCAATTGAGCATTAGGTACCTATGTGAATATTTTCAATAATTCTTGTTTTAACTGAGATGTCAATGGTGATTGTTGCAAATATATTCCCCAAATTCCTTTTAGACTCAATTTGAAAAACTGAAATGGAATATTCTGGACTATAAACTATCTCAGTTGAAAACATAGTTGAAAAATCATTATCAATTTTATCAAGGTCGGGTAGAAAATATGAATGATGATGGTAATCGTTCCAAGGCATTTTATTTGAATTCATAACCTCCATGATACTTTTTTCAATTGGAAATGTATAATTGAAAGGATCAGGGAGTTAAACCAGTTATAACCAAGGTAAAGGAAAGTAATCATCATTGATCATATCTACTCGATGAATATCAAGAGATGAAGGGTCAGAAAATGATTGTAATTCCTGATAAGCTAACTCAAAAGGGCTCAAAGGCATCTCGTTTCCATAGGAGACAAATTAAGTCTTTGAAGGAACTATCCATAGATAAAAATATTCCATAGTGCTTGATGTAATCATGTTAACCTCAAAAAAATTAGAAGGAAAAATCGGTGGAGGTATCAAAAAGGTTCCCATTGGTGACAAGTCTTCGAGTAAACCAACACCAATATGCTCCTAAAAAGAATTTGTTTTTCCCATAAAAAGATATGGTAGCTGTAGAGTTAGGGTTTTAAGTGTAGTAAGACAACTGGTCTACTTTGACAATTTTCCCTTTGTGAGGAAATTGTATCATTTGAAACATGGATTATGCTACTTCTAACATAGCATAGGTCCAACTTTGACCAAGAAAAAGATTGTATCTTAGTTGAGCATCAACAACTTCAACCTCGATGGCAACTGCTTTTCCCTCTAGCATTATGGGAAAATCGTTCAAGATCCCACAAGGATGAAAAGCTTTGCCATCAAAGGCTTTCAAAGTGGAAGGTGACGATTGATGGTTGGAGAATGTAAATCTTTCCAACAAGCAATCGACATAATGCATGTAGAAGTTCCTTCATCAACAATTGTGTGAAATAATCATCTAGTTTTAATAAACACTATAATCTGTAAAGTCAGTTGGTAACGGTGTCTCGAAATATGAATCTCAAGATAAAAGATAATTGAGTTAGAATCTTATTGATAAATAGATCCTATAGCTTCAAATACAATATTTCTTTGTGTCGTGCATGTTTGTAGCACTTCAAGAGCTGACATTGCAAAAGAAGACATAACCAAGTCATCAAAAATGTTACAATTTTGCGCAGCTCTAGCATGTGGGCTGAAAGCTTATTTTCGAAGCACACCTTTGGGAGGTTGTCAGATCCTCATATCAAGATTAGGTTTGTTAATTTGTAATGGTTTGCAAGGAGGAGGAATTGAATTGGAAGGTTGACTAGATGAACTAGCCTCATTTCCAATCTCAACAAGATGTTTAGACCCATGATCTTTGGATCTCGTAGCTACCATAGCTTCTTGCAAAGACATCATCATGATATCTTGTGTTGGGATAGGGTCCCTGCGGTCAAGTTTTGAGTATAAATTAATATCTTTTTGTACGAAGTGTAAACTCTCCACAAAATGTGGAAGCGGAACGCGAAGCTAGTATGAGTCAAAGGGGCTTTAGTCCCTTAGGTTGGTAAGTGGTAGAGAGGTTTTGAGACCCAACCATGGTTCACAAGCCATGGTATTGTAAGTGAAATGCTATATATAGATGATTCGTAGTGGGTCTTAAGGGGATCCAATTGAGAAGAATCACTGTAAGGGCAAGGTGCTAAGGCAGGAAAGGTTTGTTCATATACTTAGGTGGAACGAGAAGGCTGCTTCAGCTAAGTGTATGGAGACCTTGGTAAGTCCACAAGATGAGTACATGGGCCCCTGCAGGTTAGTGTGCAGGGAAAATAAGTTTGCACTTGAATGATTATACTTAATAAAGACAGTTATGAGCTGAATTTAATATATATGTGCATTATTTCCTATTTTTGCAAGTTTATGCATATTCACTCTTGTTATGATTTATATGAATTAATGCTTATTTATTGTGCGAAAATAGTAGATCTGTAATATTAATGCATATTAAGACTAAATAAGGACGTTCGTGAAGATCTAGAAGTTGTTTAAGTACATTTACAGTAATTGTTTGTTCAGAAGGGTTAAGCGTGCACGAAAGTAGATCTAAGCCATAACTACTGCAGGAACCCATCACACACAACTTTGGATGCAGTAACCTAGTTTTTTCATCCCCTAATATTGCTTTGGGTGAGACGAAAACCTGCGCTATGTGGGTTGTTGCTGAAAGGGCCAGTAGTTTTCGTTTTTTTGGTTGGCACAAATAACGCTGAACCTGGGTTAGGTGCCATCAAGCCAAAAAATGGTTTCATTGCTAGCACTAGGATCTATCTGAGGAATGTGTGATGTCGAATAAGTGATTCACTACTAAGAAGGAAATTAAAAAATAGATCGATCAGAAGTTGCACATGTTTGCAGCTCAGGTGAACAGAAACCCACACTTATCCAAGGAACAATGGTTGAATAGATACATGTACAACGAGACCAAATCCTTCTTCTATTTCTTTCCTCACGAACTACACAAGTGCATATTTAGGCTAGTGGATAGTTAGGGTTTGTGGATAATTGATGACCCTATTGTGTTGACCCTAGAACTGGTGAAGTGCTTGGAAGCTTCAGAAAATAACATCGTGTTGGTCGTTAATCACTGGATTGATTGTAGCTTAGGAGGATTCATCACTGAGCTTGCAATATATACAACCATCAGCTACAGTGAAGCAGAGCCCAAGTTCTTCAAGGGAACAAGAGGTAAGTACTTAAAATATATGAAGAGCTAGATTAAATTGTTATTGTGTTAGAAATGGGTGATTCCATTACATTTATGTTTGGGACTATGCAAAGCGGGAAACCATTAAGAAGAAACAAAGAATTCGATTATTAATATAGTCTGTTGTTAGGATCCTCTTCTAGCGATGATGAAGGAATTATTCTGAATACACCATGAAGTGCACTATAGTTGGTAAGATAGGGTATCATGGGGAAACTTTACCCATCCACTCCACCTCCACCTCCACCTCCACCTCCCCATCAACCATTCAATATGGCGAATGAAGTGAATATGCCAATATTCAAATGGGTGGGAAATGAAGACCCTGAATAGTTCTAGTGTGTCACAAATGAAGTATGGACAGGGCAGTAGATTATATATGATAATATGGAGAAATCAGAACTGGTCACAGCGCTGCATGATTTATAATTGAATTTATACATCAAGTTATGTACATATATACCTAGAGCGATGATGGAAGAGACACGGGGGTCATTGAACAATGAGTTTAAGAAGCCTAAGTCTCAGGCATAGTCTGTAACTGAGTTTAAGAAAATACATCAGAGCATGAATGAGTCTCCATGGTACTTTGATGAGAGGTTAAAGTGCCTGATCCAACAAGATAATATGTCTATCACATATTCTCAGCATAGGGACTGGTCCATTGTGTCTCTCCTTCCCCATTTAAAATTAGCATTATCATAGAACAAGATAGGAACTCAAGCAGAGGCTATGGGGATCATGAGGTGTTTGGAAGCCTCACCAATGGAGGATATGAATGTTGGAGTACAACGGATTCAGTCGTAGGTGGAAAGCCTGCACATGGAGTTATAGAGCTTGAAGACAAAAAAGGAAGCTCAACTGGAGGTGTGCGCTGAAGTCTGGTGTATAAAATGTAAAGACAAGGGACATGATAAGGATCACTACCTTGTTTATCATAACTACTTGCTTGGACGAGGTCCTGTACCATTAAATCCAGAGAACATTGTGGGACTGAGCACAGGAGTACCCTTATGGTGTGTTATCTGCCAAATAGCTAGAAAGTAGGCAACCGACAATTTTCACCTCTTGCAAAAGTTTTTACAGATGCCACAACAGTTGTTATGTACCTTCTGTAAATCAGTTTGGAATGATGAGCGAAACTATTGAAGCTATGAATTGTTGATGGAGTGAACCTCAACGTATCAAATGGAGGTAGAAAATTAGCCTCTGAATTAGGGCACAGGTGCAGTGTGCATGGGATTCTAGGGTTGTGGAAGAGGAGGAGGAAGAGAGGATAATAGAGGTCATGGAAAAATCATTTGTTATAGTTGTGGAGAAGTAGGACATTTTGCATATGATTGTCAGAACCCCACACATCCATCCTCTCAATATTGTAGAGAGTTTGATCATGTGATAGAATATTTCCCAATGCTGATAGCCAATATGCAAGAGAAAAATATGAAACGACCCATGAAAAACATACAGATGATGAGGGTGGAGCCTTGCGAAGATGACCATAGCATAAATATCATGACGCGAAGTAGTATTTTCACGGGAGATGATAAAAGAAAGAAGCTAGAAATCGAATATTAGGTGTGCAAGGTTGCCAAGACAGAAGTTGGATTTGATCTCAATAAGGATAAAGAAACTTTGATGGAGGCCAAGAATAACTTTGTTGAGGCCTCTACATTAGGAAGTTAGGAGAAATCAGCTAGAAACAATGAAGCATGAGATGTGGATCCATCACTGTTGGCTACTTCTGAGAAGTTGTATGAAGTTCTTGTAGAATAGGAAGTTTGTGGAAGGGCTCCAAGAGATAATTCAAATGTATAGGTAAAATCAAGACTCATCCTGAACATTGCACTATGAGGAAACTAAGTGAACACAAGAAGCAAATAGAGTGTGAAATGAGGTGGACCATGCAGATTGGAGAATACAAAATGGATCAAGTCATTATGGATATGGGATCTTATGCAAATGTCATGCCAAAATAGAGGTGGGAAAGGATGGGGACACCTGCGCTAAAATGATCTCCTATACATCTACACATGGCCAATCAAAAGAAAATCATTCCTACGGGGCACCTATACGAGGTAATAGTAGACATTGAAGGATCAAGTGCTCTATCTGACTTTGAAGTAATTGAAATAGTAGATGATAGCAACCCTTACCCTGCACTATTGGAATTTGATTGGGCCTTCAACATGGATGTTGTAATTAACTGAAAGAAGTGAAGGATGACATTTGAAAGGAATGTGATGCGAGTTATCGTACCACTAGATCCTGCTGAGGGCGTGTGCTACACTGAACTAGTGTGCGACTATGAAGAGAATGACAACTTGGATCAAATATCAAAGATTACTGTGTGTGATGAAGATTGGATCACTCCCACTGCAGATTGGAAAATTACATGGGATAAAGATAGCTCTTATAACTTGGATTCAGATGAGAAACTTGAGCATTGGCAGAATAGGTTGCACGAAGTTTAAACGTTTCACTCCAATATGATGACAAAATCACTTCGGTGTGTATCCACAAAGGTAAGAAATATTCCTCATTATGATGGATTAGATGATGTTAGTTTGTTTCTAGATAAGTTTGAAATGGAGGTACCAGAAGAACATCGCTTCCAAGTTCTTGATCTAGTGTTGCGCGCTATGCCTGCCCGTTGGTGGGGTATGCATAAGGATATATTTGTTGACTGGAAAGAGTAAAACTGAATGATGCAAATAAGGTTTAGATGCACGAATACCTAAATGATAGAGAAATACTTAGTTAAGGATGATCTCCGCACGAATTTGCGATGCAGAAAATCTTGGGGAGAGGAGCCTCAACCAGAATGTGTACATATCTTTTGCCACACCCTAGATACTGTTATGATGAATTAGTATTTGGAAATGGAGCTACTCCATGGCATGGACGAGTGGGATATCCTTAGGGAAATTTTCTTGTTAACTTCTCATTTTGAGGATGGATTTGTGTGCATTGGTGAAGCACTCTAGGAAATCATGGTTGCAATCTTCAGGACGCAAGAGGAGCCAGTAGAATGGGTTCAACCAGACTGGAATACATCGCTGCATCATACGGTGAAATGCTATAATGTGACTGCAGAAGAAGAAGTAGAGGATCGACAAAATATAAACATCCCAGAGACTGAGGGGCAGCGCGAGGTTGAAGGCCCCAAAGCAGTGAACCCTGATATAACATAGCCTTTGAAGTCTAGGCAATTAAATATTGGATCTCACACACAACCTAAGCTTGCAAAGGTAGGTGATTATTGGGAGGAAGACACACTTGATAAAGTTATGGAAGTACTATGTGAATATCAGCACTTTTTTCCTACCAACCTCTCAGATATGAGGGGAATAGTAGGGGATCTAGGTGTAATGAATATCACCTCAAAGCCTATTGCGAAGCTTGTAAAACATAGACCATAACATCTAAATCCCATGTATAAGGAAAAGGTGCACAAGGAGATGTATAAAATGTTGGGGCCTAGAATCATTGAGCTAGTGGAAGAGTCTAACTCAGTAAGCCCTATGGTTGTCTAGGAAAAGAAGTAACAAGATGAAATTAGGATGAAATTAGATCTAAGAAAGCTCAATGATGTGTTTGTTCATGACATTTCCCATGCCATTTATAGATGGGGTTTTGGAGAATGTTGGAGGGCATGAAGCATATTTGTTCAGTAATGGGTTCTTGGGGTACCATTAGATTAAGATCATGCTGGAGGATCGTAGTAAGACTACCTTCGTGACGGAGTGAGGATGATTCTAGTACATAGTGATTCCATTCGGGCTAAAGAATGCACCCATGATCTTCTCAAGGGTTGTAATTGCAGCTTTTAAGGACTTTATCCATAAATTTGTAGAAGTATATTTTGATGATTGGATTGTGTTTGGGTTAGTAAAGCACCAAGTTTCCAATCTGGGCCTTATGTTGGATACTTCTCGTAGATACAATATTTCCTTCAATTTGAAGAAATGTATCTTTTGTGTGCCTTATGGGATTTGGCTAGGTCATGTAGTATGTAACCAAGGATTAATGCTAGACCCTTCAAAGATAGTTGTTATTGTCAATTTAGAGGCTCTAGATAATGTAAAGCAGTTGCGCGCAATGCTGGGCCACACTGGCTACTATAGGAAGTTTATCAAAGCTTATGCACAGATAACTACACCAACGGAGAAATTACTAAAGAAGTACATGACTTTTTGCTGGGGTGAAGAGTGTCAGCACAGTCTAGATGTCTTAAAGAACAAGATGGTGATTGTGCCCATTTTGGTGTTCCCACACTAGAAGAAACAATTTCATGTTCATGTGGATTCCTCCTATACTGCATTGGGTGTGGTATTAACCTAACCAGGTGAAGGAGAAATTGATCATCATATAGCCTTCAAAAGCAGGAAATTATCAAAGGCAAAGAAGAACTACTCAACTACCAAGTGTGAAGGATTGGCAATGGTCTATGCACTGCAAAAATTTTGACATTACTTGTTAGGGCAATCCAAAATGTTCATAGGTCACTCTGCTCTCAAGTACCTGGTCAAAAAGCCTATGTTGTGGGGGAAGATCTGTAGGGGTTATTACTCTTCCAGAAATATGATTTTGAGGTGATTGTGAAGCCTGGTAACTTGAATGTAGGACCAAATCATCTATCGAGAAATGAGATAGGTGAAGAACCCATTAGTTTGAAAGAAAGATTACCATATGTGCAACTCTTTGCTATATGTGTCATAGACAATCACTTTGCTGACATATTCTAGTTTTTAACCACTAGTACGACCCCAGAGGGATATTCTACACAGCAAAAAAAGGAATTGGTGGTCCACACAACTAATGTTTTTGTCATAGCTGGACACTTGTATAAGATGGGCACTGACGAAATACTGTGCTGACATGTTCGATAGTTTGAATGATCCGTCATCCTCACCGAAGCACATGGAGGAGTGGAGGGAGTACATGATGCAGGTAGAGAAACCACACATAAGATTTTGTGCACAAGATTGTGGTAATCAACTGTGCATAAGGATTATAAGGCGTATTACAAGGCATCAATGCTTGTCAGGGGATGGGGAAGCCGTCATAGAGGGACACAATTCCCTCAAATCCACAGATTTCATTGCACGTGTTTGACAAATGGGTGATTGAATTTGTAGGTCTAATACAGCCACCCAAGAAAAAGACGGGCACATGGTACATTATCACTACAACTAAGTATTTGACGATATGGGTAGAAGCATAATCGATTAAAGATTGTAGCACTGATACAGCTAAAAATTTCATTTTTAAGTTTCTCCTGACTAGGTTTCGGTGTCCTAAAATATTGATGAGCGACAGGGGTATGCATTTCTTAAATGAAAAAATTGTTGCGATGCTCAAAGAATTGCAGGTTTAACATTGGAAGAGTACGCCTTATCATTGTCAAGGTAACAATGTGGTTGAAGCATTCAATAAGATCCTCGAGAGCACGTTGGCGAAGGCCTGCAATGTGAAAGGGAATGATTGGGATGTATGCATACCAGCAGTCCTATGGGCATATATGACGATGTGTAAAATGTTGACAAGGCAAACTCCATTCGGATTGGTCTATGGGATAGAGGTTGTGATGCCTATGGAGAATATTGTGTCGAGTCTGTGTATTGTAGCACTGAATGATATGGCAGATAGCGAGACTATGGAGGAGCCCCTCGAGGAGATGCTGGAATTATAAGAAGATCATTTTTCAACATGATTTCACAAACAGGTGCAAAAGCAGCATGAGAAGGCCTCACATGATCCAAACATTAAGCTCTGCACCTTGAAGGTGAATGATTTATTGTTACTTTATGATAGCAAATTCACGAAATTTCATGTAAAGTTTCAAATGCATTGGCTGGGTCCCTATTTAGTCAAAGAAATTATAGATGGTGGCATAGTTCAGCTCACAAAGATGAATGGGGAATTTTTTCTGGGTAAGTCAATGGAAGCCGATTGAAATTGTATAAAGGGGATCCTGCCCCTGCGTAATGACTACATGATGGCAGCATAGTATTTATATTCCAGGAAGTTGCAAGGAAGTACATGACTATAAAATACACCACCCAAAGAGTGGAAAAACAAAGTTAGGGGGTTGCACAATGGAAGCAGCGAGTGCATGAAGAGGAGCTACACCAAGAGGGTTGCACCATAGAGGATGGTATCACACAACAAGGTCAAAAAGTAGTCACTATGTGCACTATAGATGATTCAATGGAGAAATTTCCATTTGAAGGAGAGGGTAGACTGCATTTATGGCGTGAATATTTCAAAATCTACTACAGAAGATGCATTTATGATAAGAATTTGGAGGGAATGATCCAATTTGAATTTGAAATCACCTATAAATTTGGCATGCTGTCCTGCATTAGACCACTTTGCTCTCTGAAAATCACTTGTGAGCTTTCGTTCTTTAAGTCTATGAACCGGTCCGATTGGGAAGATCTTCTCTTACATATAGGGTTAGCTAACATGCCCGAAGCATTCTGTGAGGCTTTCTTGGAGAGAATAACAGCCACTAACCTCGTACAAGTTGCCATTTATGAAGTCGTTGCCCCTAAAGTCGCAACTCTTGAAGTCGCACAAGTAATGGAAGAAACACCCTCTTTACCTATGGCGTGGTGGTCCCCAAGCTGTAAGACATTTGCTGCTAAGAAGAAACAAAAGAATCCACAGCAAGTTCTGGTGCACAAGTCGCTGATGAAAGACCCCCAAGAGATTCCCCAAAAGGGGAAAATGGACAAGTCAAAAAACCTGCATGAACCCCTTGATCTGGTTGAGGAAGAGCTTCATGGAGGCATTAAGGAGTTGGACATTGAAGAGGGAGAGCCTATAATTCAGCCCCCAAAGTATATCCCTCCACAGAAAGGAAAAGTGAAGGTGACAAAAGACCCAGATACTGCAAAATTTATGGTTTCTACACCACTATTGTCGGAGAAATTGGTATTTGAGGGCACCCACATAGGGTGCATACCTGTGCTTAAGATGGAAGATTGGGATATAGCATACTATAATAAATTCCCTCAGCTGACACCAAATAAGTATTTGGTGAGGATTTACTATGAGGAGACTGGAGTAATGCGACTAGAACCAGAAATGGCTTGCGGGGGTTGAAAAGGTGGTATTGTTGAACATGTTGTGTGCACCGTATTTCAGAAGAACCATCATCACCACAGTGTGTGTGAAACAAATTTCTCACATTGGTTCATGATGAGTGTCTCTTGTTGGGAGAACCCATCCTCATTACGGATATGCTAATCCATCGCATCACAATGTTTCCATACCAAGGGGTGGATCCAACTGAGGAGTTTGGATGAAAGACCAAGGAAAAGCAACTCGTGGAAAAAATGAAGAGCAAGTTTAGCTTAGTAAAGAAGTCACGTCGATATTCCATCCATTCTATCATCGACAAGGCGATGCATTTTTCAACACAAATCTCGGCTTGCAAGGTCATGAGGAAGTGTCGTGTGGATGAGGTTTTGATGCCAGTAATTTTGCTTGCACTCGAATGTGCTAAGGGGCTGAAGTATAAATGAGCATAATAACTTTGTAAAGAATTTTTTCTCAAGTGTCCCAAAGTGCGAGATAAGGCATTCAATTATGACTAGCTACTGTTGTTGATTTCCCTAGTTGCATCGAGGCTTCTAGAAGACAGTCAATTCCCTCCACACGATGTTGACGTACTAGAAGCCGTGAAGTTCACTTTTCTATGGGTGATAAAGGACCCTACGAGGGTCATGGAGATGAAGTTTTTTTGGGCATTGGTCGAGATGGATCTCTACATGGTGATCAGCCAGAGGCTGAGGCTATCACTGACCCTCTTTGAGTAGTTGGAATCTTATGCATAATTTAAGCTGGATTTTCACAATGTGTTTATTTGCACAAGGAGGGATCAGAAGAAAACATGATACAAGCTACCATACCTAGTGGGTGAGGCTGATGTATAGGAGGTTGTAGTGAAATGGCCAGGAGAGTGGCTACACCCCTTGGATCTCGGCTCAGGTACCATCAAGGTGGCAAAGAGTTTTGTCGCACAGAAAATAGTAGTGCAGAAGTAGAATGAGGTTGAGTAGGTTACAACTCAAGAGAAAGCTTCACAATAAAAGAACGAAGTTGTGGCCAAGGAAACTATTGAGAAAGAGTGTGCCACCAAGGAGACCACTGTTGATTTTGAGGAGTCCGCTTCTCAGCACACTGAAGAAAAAAGAGACTCTCATCTTGAAGGAGGCGGGGGTGAGTAACAAAGCACTCCATTTAGAATAATGAAGCGCCACAAAGAGGCGACTACAGGACCTCGGAAGAAGAAAAAATGCAATAAGCATGGACATGTTGATCCAATGGTCCTCACTGAGGGGGACTTGTATGAGATCGGGGATAAGGTCCACCAAATGATGAAAAAACTATGGATGGAGTTCGAGCAACAATACTAGCAAGCGTTGGGGAATTTGAAAAAGTATCTGCATGAACTGCAGACTCAAACAAGATGGTTACAAGCGAGCATTGGACAGGTAAGCAAGATTTTAGCGAGCCTCTAGTAAGTGAGTGCAACTATGTTGGATATAAATCAGACTCTGGATCTCAGATTCATATCGTTACGAGATGGATCCCTACGTGCACACATAGATGAAGTGAACACCAAGCTTGAATAGATCAAGGATGTGGATGTCAACCTCGCAACACTACCTATCCAGACCCTCCATGAATTACATTAGGGGGTATTCAATGAGCTTAGGGTCATGGAGCAGAGCACACTGCTAGTAATCAACGAAGTGAAGAACAACAATGAAAAATATTCACAGAAAAAGGATAGGTGCTAAAAGAAAAGGAAGAAATGGCCACATGCAGCCAAAACTTGGAGGCATTCATTACACACGCATGTAATGTGCTGCCAGAACTCAACATTCCCAAAGATGCAGCCTCAACAGCAAAGATTCAGAAGTTGGATACAGTAGTTAGGGAATCAAAGGAGGAAATCGGCTAAGTCTTATTTAACTTACAAATGCATATGTCTGTATTACGGTTAAAGTTGTAGCAAACCACTCCGCCAGAAGTCTGGGAGCAACATGGAGCAACCATCAAAGAGGGAATTGCCACTTTAGATGCAGCATTCAAGGACTAAATAGATATCTTTGAGTAGGAAATGGAACTATGGAAGTCCCTATAGGAGGACCCAACTCTGTAGAAAATTGGTACAAATATTAGGGACAACCAACAACAATGTGACGAACTTAGGGCGACTGCGTGAACTTTGGTGCTAGTTCAACATTTTTCTCCATTAAATGAAGGGCAACACCTGAAGATAATGATTGAAGAACTACAACGAAAATATGCCATCTTGAGGGTCAGGACACAACTATGGACAGAGGAAGCGTGTAGACTCACTTTGTCAGTTCAGGAAAAGTTGAAGACCATCCAGGAGAGACAAAGGATGATGGTCCTCATGGTGGAATGCCATACTACAGAGAAGCTAGTTGAAGAGGAACAACAGGCCACAATATAGGAAACTACTGATTTGTAGGTGTTGAAGGTGGAGTTTTGGGAACTCCAGGAAAATATTTTTGCGCCAATCGAGTGAGTCGATGGCAAGTCACCCAATTTGTGTTTGGGGCCTATTGGGATAGGGTCCTTGAGGTCAAAATTTGAGTATAAGTTAATATATTTTTGTATAAAGTGTGAAGTTTCCATGAAATGTGGAAGCAGAACACGAAGCTAGGATGAGTCAAAGGGGCTTTAGTCCCTTAGGTGGGTAAGTCTTAGAGAGGTTTAGAGACCCACCCATGGTCCACTGACCATGGTATTATAAGAGAAATGCTATGACATATAGATGAGTCATAGTGAGTCTTAAGGGGATCCAATTTATAAGAATCATTGTAAGGGAAAGGTGCTAAGCCAGGAAATGTTTGTTTCTTGTACTTAGGCAGAAGGGGAAGGCTCCTTTAGCTGAGTGTACGGAGACCTTGGTAAGTCCGCAGGCTGAGTGCGTGAGCCCCTACAACTAAGTGCATAGGGAAAGGAAGTCTTTACTTGAACGATTATACTTAATAAAGAGAGTTTTGAGCTGAATTGAATATACATGTGCATTATTTCGTACTTCTACAAGTTTATGTATCTTCTCTTTGTGTTATGATTTACATGAATTAATGCTTATTTACTGCGTGAAAATATTAAATATGTAATATTAATGCATATTAAGACTAACTAAGGACCTTCGCAAAGATCTAGAGGTTGTTTATGTACATTTATAGTAATTATATTTTCGGAAGGGTTAATGGTGCGCGAAACTAGATCTAAGCCATAAGGACTACAAGAACCCATCACAGATGCCTCTAGATGTAGAAACATGGTTTTGCCATCCCCCAATACTGCTTTGGGTGAGACTGCAACCTGTGCTACACAGGTTGTTTCCAAAAGGGCTAGTAGTTAGGGTTTTGTTGGTTGGTGCAGATAACGCTGAACCTTGCTTAGGCCCCATCAAGCCAACATCTTGTGATGTGGAAGAGGAAGGTGTGTTATGAGAAACCATTTCACTATAGTGAGAATGAAATGGATCCTTCAAAATAGTGGGAGTTGGAGAACCTTTAATGAATTTGGAAATGTCTGTCGATGTTGGCATTTCTTAGTATATTAAAGCTCATTGCAAATAAGGAAAGGATAGCGAGGTTTTCGTTTTTCGTCAATAGGATAATTTCTAGCAGGTATCTCTTTTGAAGAAGCATTTTGTTTCGATTTAGCTTTCCCATTACTTTTACCTCTAGTTGATTGTCTTGTTGGTATATGGTTACATGACATTAATCTCAGAAATAGTTTCTAGAGAAAAGCTTTCACATGGTGTATCTTGTATGGACAAAGTATGAGTACTTTTAGAATTTTTCTTTTTCCCCTTAAACTATCGGCTAATAGAACCTATAATACCATCAGCAACATTAGATCTTGTAGGAGACGTAATGATTTGTTCACCCGTATGACGCAATAAATTTAGGATTTTCTCATAAAAATTGCCAGATTGAGTGTAGACTAAGTCTGAGTACTGGGCACAAGAAATTACCTGTTCATCTGTGACAACACCTCTCTTAGAAAAATTCTCTGTAATAATGGGAGGAAATGACTCTGTAAACCACTCCGCTAAAATCTAATCTAGAATAAAAACCTTGACTAAGTGGTGTCTACATTTCCATTAATGGATATGATCAGAAATGTGAGTCGATTTTGATTATTTTAAAGAAGTCAATAGTTCAATACTAGTATCGTAATAGATGGGTAACTGAAAGTGGGTTAAAATTGATATTTCGATGGAGTTAAAGTTATGGAAACAAGCGTGAGGTAGCTCAATGTACCATCTAGCTACCGAACTGGTTAAAGTTCACTGGAAAAGGCAAAGACAGATGGCGTCACCAATTAAGGAATTCGATGCACACCAAAGACGATATGTCATCACGTGATTGGATGGATCTTCTCCCGATTTTCCTTCTAATTTGGGTATGTCACTCGGTAACTTGGTAGGAATCGCCAGCCAATAAGGATAATAATAAATAGGATCATTGGTTAAGCAATATTAATATGGTAAATCTAGCATTGGAAGAAATGGTAAATATTGGTTAGGGTATTGCATTGAAGAATAATAACCTTGCAGATTAAGACCAACACCTGGAGGAGGATAGAAAGGATATCCTAGAATAGCCTGTACAGTTGGAATTGGAATTCACTAGGGTAACCAGGGTGATCCATACTAGTTTGAGGTTGAATGGGTACTTGATAAATATGACTAGGGTATGGTTAACTCTTAAAAGGTTGAGCTTCAACCATTTGACCTAAGTAATATTTCCCCTATAAAATTTGAGCTTGCAAAGGTTGACCTTGAACAAATTGACTTTGAATAGGTTGAATTTGAATAAATGGACCTTGAAAGGGTGGGTTTTGGAAAGGTTGACCTTGGAAAGGTGGACTTTGAAAAACTTGTCCTTGAAAAGGTGGAACTTTGTTAGCTTGACCTTGAAAAGGAGGGCTTTGAAAATCTTGACCATGAAAAGGTCTTTTCATTATTCTAGCAATTGGTTTCCAGATAAGAATCAATGGTATAGACTAGACTATAGGAACAGTTTGATAAGAAGACTCATCTAGGATTTCCTCAATAGTCTGAGGAGCAGATATTTGAGCGGTTACAAGAATGGTTGTTTTTGGTACTGCTAGAATAGGTGTCTAAGGAGAACCTGGAATCAACTGTGAAACAAGTCTTTGAATAGGGGTCTGTGGTGAAATATGAACATGTCGTTAAACCAATATGAAGCCTCTATAATTCCATTTTCCCTCAGTTAATCAGAGTCTAGACAAAGGTAGTGGTTCATGTTTGTTTGTTACTAGCATTCTTTGAAGTCTAAGGAGATCACACTTTTCCACAAGAGGTATTAGTCCACATAACAAACTGGTGACTCCACTGGGGAATCGTTTCAATCTCCATTAGTTTTCCTTGTTTCACCTTTTCAACCTCCCGCATAAGCCTTCCTTTAGTGTCTCAAAATTTTAGAAATTTGTATTTTCAGCTGGATTTGATTTATTTTTGTTTTTTTTCTTGATTTCCTCATTGTGCACATTTTTACTTTAGGCACAGTGTGCACTTCTATTCTTTTTCCTTTTAGCAAGAGAGCGTATTTGCACTGGTTTATTCTAGAGCTTGCACACATACCTGGAACTTTTGAAAAAATCAGTTATATGCTCTCTACCTCCAAACTTTTGGTTTTTCCCTATTGTTTTACACTTGTTTGAACCTCCTTTGAGTGATTGTCAGTCTAGCTAAGTTTTATGAAGAGTTTTTCTTGTGATTATCTTCCTTTTTCAAACTAGGGTAAGTTCTTATCTGATGAATGGTCGATTTACCAAAAGAAAGGTCTATTAGTCTTGTCTTCTTGACTCTCTATATTTCTTCTATTGATTACATCAGGATTTGGTTCCAGTTTTGTCTTTTGTGAAAGTTTCATTTGTGTGTCAAGATCAATGGTTTGCAAGATTAGGCATTGTTTGAAAATACATCTTGTACTAGTTTGGAAATGGAAAATCATTTTTCTTCCTATCATTGAAGTGTTCATGAATTGTACTTTTGCTGCAAGTGAAGTCATAACATTCAATTATAGAAATTTATGTTTAGTCATTATTGGTTTCTTATTGCATTTTTCAAATTTCTGAGTGATTGTATGGAAAGAGAGAATTCTAGTTCACTTGTGTTATTGGGAAAAGTGAAATTTTGAAATTGTTTTGTGAATTCGGGTGATTTCAAATTGGATATTTGCATTTTTGAAAAAGGGTTAAAGTGGGGTTTAGAGTTTTTATTTATACTTCAGTTGAAAAATTGAAAGACTCTTTCCTTACTTTTTATATATTTTCATTGAAACAAAAAGATTATATCATCATTTTTTATTGCTTTAGGATTGCATCAAGTCATAATTTCATCAAGTTTCGCATCCATTTCCTTTGCGTAAACCACAACTATTATAATCAACGCTAATTAAAATAAATCTAGAAATTTTATTCTTAGGGATACTTTCCACATACAGTAGGTTAGGATGTAGGGATTTGGAATAGGGAAGTGAGTAAACTTCCCAAAGCTACAAAAAAACACCATAATCTTACAATAGGGAGATAAATCTAGTTATTTCATTTTTTCTCTGGGAAGCTCCCGTTACAAAGGAGTCAAGAACAAGATCATATCATACCTTCTAAAGTGATTGTACCCGCTTCATCAACTATGGTACAATGATTTACATGTTTTACAATGGTGCAGAAAGTTACTTGAGGTCACTTGAAGGTAAAACTCCAATTAACCATGTTAATGAGATTTCGAGGGGATTGAGCTTTGTTACTCTACCCTTGCATGTACGTCCAATCTGTGGTTGTCCCCCTGGGTAGAATTGTAACTTGTAGTTGGTCACCTTAGCGACCATAATCATAGGGCTACTACCCAAGGTGATGGCAGAGGGAAGGTCCTATTGTACCTGGAACAGACATTGACTAGACTCACTTAGACTTTTTGGAGGATAATCTTCACTCGAGATGGTATAAGTGAAGTTAATTGCACCATATTATTTCATTAAGCAGGTTGTGAGTGTAATTAGTTCCACTTGCTCTATCTACAACCAATTTTCACTTTCATTTCTACGACTTTGGATTTCATTACCAACTAGAGATTTTGTTGTGAAAAGGTTGTTTGCATGGTTTGAATCCTTATATTTTTTAGCATGTGTTAATTGTTTGTTTTTACTTTTTAGAGAGCTTAGAATTGGATTGTGAATATTGTGTAATTTTCTGATAAATTTTTCATCCTAGCTGAATCACCAAGGTAGTCACGTGGAATGCAAAGTAAACCTCCTGAATACACACCAAATAAATTGGAAAAGATAAAAATTGAAGGACCAAAGTCAACAAGATCAAAATCCTCAAAAGAACCTGAAACATAAACAATTTTACAATCGTAGATAGCAGAAACGGAAGAGAATCTAATGCAAGAAATCGAATTGGGCTTATTTTAAGATGGTCCAAGGATTACTGAAGTATTTCACAGTAAATCTGACACTAGTGAAGTTTCAGATACTCAACTAATTGAACCAGATGTAGAACATCCAGAGTTTATATTTTCTCAACCAGAATCACCTTCAGTTTTTACAGCTCCTACTCTTGAGCCACCCTCACCTCAAAGGAAGCCAATAGTTGCAGCTAAATTACTTCCTAGGTTAATTAGCATTGAAGATATTACCGAAGAGAATGAAACACCCCATTCTCCATTTATAGGTAGTGAAACTTTTGAAAAATGAGTTCCTATCTCTCCTTTTCGACCTGACCCTTGGTATTCTACCAGTTTAAGTTTTTTAGGTAAGAATTAGTTACTGCCATGCATTCCCTTTTATTCACTAGAAAGAGATATGTCATAAATTCCTATTGGGAGCCAACCCATTGATTCATCTATGTTTACCAGCTCCTCGGAATCACTATTGTATGGTGTTCCATCAATTCCTCCTAGATACCAGTCACTTACTCGGACCTTCTCATGAGCTACCACTTCTCCCCAACCTTATACTCGGTCATCTAGTTTATCCACATCTACTATTCCGAGCATGACTTCCATGCCTGAAGCACTTGCGACATCAGAAAAACAAATACACATGGTTTCTAATAATTCAAGTAAACCTCAAGTAACCCCAACTAGTGTTTATTGCCCACCTAGGGGGCAACCACCTTATCCTCCCCTGGAGGAAAACCTATTTTTGGGGGTAGACCTTTTACCATAACTTATGGTCAGATACCTCAACCTAGTCTAGGTCAACCTATTATAAATCAATCTTTAATTGGTAATCCTTATCTTGGGACGAACACTATTTGGAATCCTTGTTTTAATTGACAGTATGGTATAGGTGCTCTACAAGTGCCACTTTATCAACCTATTTAGTCTATTGGACAAACTATTCCTCAAATACCTATTACAGGTAGTACCTGTCCAACAGCCTCCTCAGGGGATTCCTCAAACAGTTTTCCAACAACCTGTCCAAGGAATTCCTCAAAAACTTGTTCAACAACCGATTCAACAACCTGTTCTGAGTTTACCATAGACCCCTATTCAAATAGTTGTTTCACAACTGCTTGCAAGTTCTCCTCAGACACCTATTCTAGGATTATCACAAGCGACCATTCCTGTAACCACTCAAATATTTGTTCCTCGGACTACATAAGCAATCCCACATGCTTTTTCTTATCAAAATATTCCTACAATTGAGTTTATACCATAGATTCCTATTAAGAAACCCATTATCGTAATATTGTAAACACCTTTTGAAGGTCAAGTTTTCCAAAGCTTGCCTTTTCAAGATCAAGCTTACCCAGTTCCACCTTTTTCAGGACAAGTTTTTCAATGTCTACCTTTCCAAGGTCAAACTTTCCAAGACCCACCTTTTCAAGGTCAATTTATTCAAATTCAAGATGTTCAAAGTCAAATTTTTCAAGGTCAATCTTTGTAAGTTCAACATGTACAGGGGAAATATTACTTGGGTCAAATGGGTGAAGCTCAACCTTTTTAGATTTAACCATATCGTGGTCATATTTATCAACTCCCTATTCAACCTCAACTTGATATGGTTCAACCTGGTTACCCTAGTGGAATTTCATTTCCAACTGCATCAACTATTTCAAGATATCTTGGGTATCCTCCTCTAGGGGTTAGTCTTAACCCTCAAGGTTATCAATATTTACCACAAGACCCTAAGCGAAAGTTATTATTTATTGCAATGTTAGATTTACCAAATTTATCCTGGTTAACCAATGATAATATTTGTTATTATCCTTATTCGGTGGTGATTACTACCAAGTTATTGAGTGACATACCCAAATTCGAAGGAAAATCGGGAGAAGATCCATCCAATCATGTGATGACATATCATCTTTGGTTGCATTGAATTCTTTAATTGATTATTCCATCCATATTGACCTTTTCCAATAAAATTTAACTTGTTCGACAACTAAATGGTACATTGAGCTACCTCGCACTTCTTTCCATAACTTTAACCCCATGGCAATAAAAAGATTAACCCACTTTTAGTTACCGATCAGTTATGATACTGATACCAAACTAGTCACTTCACAATGATAACCAAGAATGAGATAAGGGTGAAATCATGCTCGAACTGTGAAGTGAAAGCTTCACCTACTTCTCCTCCTTATTTCTTCTTTCCATATGTTTTGTGTGGAAACATTGTAGCATAGTACTTGAATTCATGACAATTTAAGCATTTTATTTTGGACAAGTCTTTCTTCTTTCCTGCTTGGATGGATTCTAGTTTGGTTTGAGACTTATTCCCTTTCCCCTTCTTTCATTTTCCAGCTAATGAAAAATTTTCTTCATCTTCTCCCTTGGTTGATATTCCATCTTTGGTATTCTACTTGACCTCTTCTTGTACCAAATTGGACCACAAGCATTCCCAATTCGATAGTTTCTCCCTCCCATTGAATGATTCTAGGTAGTTATGCCATCTTTTGTGAAGGCCTAGAAGAGTTAGGGTCACCGGGTCCTGAACTTGTGTAAAATTGTTAAGATACTATGAAATAGTGTCATTCTTCTAGATCTTGATAGTTCGAAGTTTGTCTTTAAGGGACAATTTTCTATGGTCATTTCTATTGTCAAATATCTCTATCAGTTCCTCGAAATTGCTAAAGGAGTTTCCTTCCCATGGATATTTTTGACAATATGGTCTCACACTCCCTCCAAGATTATTATCCTCGCCTTGTCTACATCTTTCTTCCATTGGACTAGGTTTTGGGAATTAATTGATCCTAGTTTTGCAATATATTCCTTGATATATTGCAACAATATATTTTCATAAAGCACCACCTCCATGGAATTAAATTGTAGTTGTATTCCAAGGAATACTCTAATATCATCCCATTGAAGGTGATTTTCCCATCTCTAAAGAGATCTTGCTACACTGAAGCTACGAACTTTAACCTCTTGAGGAACAACTTCGAAATTTGTGTTCTAATGTGAATCCTACTCTGATACCATGTAGAAATTTGGTGATATAATTGCAACTGATCAAGAAGTATAATATGAAATAAAGAGACACAATTCTATTGTACCGATCTACAAAATTTAATTCAAAATTTAGAATAACATTCGCAAACATGCAATAAGAAAAAAACACATGCATAGTATTCTTCTAGGGTAACCCAACTATGAAGAAGCCCTCAAGCTTCTTTGCATTAATTAGATGAATAAAGAATGTATTACAATTATTTTCCCACTCTGAGCACAACCTACATGTGAATAACCTATCTCTTTGCTCAATGAGAAGCTCTGAACTAGACATAGTCAGTTTCTAACTCTACTTGAGCCCCTATTTCCTTACATAAACTGTGAGGAATTAGCCCCAATTTTTTAGGAATTTTCATCCAATTGATTTCACTATTCCCAAGGATTGATCATCTGACTGAATGCAACACCTGTACACTCAAACTAGTTCACATCTACTTATTACACCACCTTGGAATCTCCACCACAATTGAGGAACTCAAATTCCTTGCATGCACTAGTTATTTGGAGCTGATTTATTAGTTAACTCGATGATCAATGAGTTAGATTGATGCCCCACTACACAACTAACCTTCCATTAATTGTTAGAATTAGTTTAACTGAACATAATTTGATATAGCTAAAATGGATTACTAAAATTTAGCAATCAAACATTCTTAGCCCAACTATAGGCCCTCTAAATCGAATTTATTGAGCTGGCTAAGTGAAAAGAGACATGACACACAATTTAACTACCTCCAAGTTATCTACTGATGTAGAAATTTGAATTTTCTCAATTTGACCAAGGCAAAGTCAAATTGAGACTTTCTTACTACAATTCTCAACAACTGAGTACTACCTACTTATGCCATTCTCTTCACAAAACTCTTCAAACTTTTTTGAAGTGAATTCCCCACCTTTGTATGATTAGTCATTTGATATTTAGATCTTTCTCATTCTCAACCTGAGTTTTGAGTATATTAAAATTCTTTATAGCTTCTCATTTCTCTTTGTACAACATTACCAACGTGGCTCTAGTAAACTCATCACTAAAAAAAATAAAGTGTCTTTCTCCTCTTGGGCTCTTTTTCGTTGTTGGGCCGTAGATATTAGTGTGAATCATCTCCATAGTTTTACAAGATCATATCTCCTTTGTCATGAACTGATTCCTTCTTTTCTTACGAAACTAACATGACATGTAGATTAAGTCATCATGCCTTGATAGTCTTTGAAACCCTCTTACTTCTCCCATATTTCTTATTTTTATTAGACTATCAAAATTCATATGGCCAACTCTCTTATGCCACAACTACGTTTCAATTGTTTTACTTAGGTAACAACTTACTTTGGAGCCATCAAACACATATACATTGTTGTCAGTCCTAATTCTCTTTCCCACTATCTTTCCATTTTCTTCCTATCATATCTCACAAACTTTGGATCAAAAGATCACATTATAGCCATTATCACACATCTCACTTACACTAAACAAATTTTGTTTGATACCTTCTACATAAATCACCTTTTTAGCATTAGTCTTTTCATCAAGATTGAATACGCCCTTACTTTTAATTCATGCTGGAGCATTATTATTGAAAGTGACATTATTCCCTTTGTCATTTTTTTCATAGACAATAATTTACTCTTATCCCCTGTCATGTTCTTGGAACAACCACTATCAACATACCATCTATTTTCTTGATAATGTGCATATAGTGAAAGTCCATATTCCATGGCTTTTCTAGTCTTGCGTTTCCAACTCTTACTATCTTTTGGAAAGGTTGGTTTCCAAAAAAAATGAGATTTAGAAGTATACCCAAACATTATTTTGTACCCACTAAACATGTTCCCAAAATTAATACATTTGAATCATTCAATTTCATCCATCAGGGGGGGAAAGGGTTCCCATCCTTGGGAAGTGAGTTCTGAGAGACAAATTCTAGTAATTTATGTATCTTAAATTTCCATCTCTTTCAAATCTGATTCTTCCACAATTAATAACTTTTTGTCCAAATATATGGAATTTATAGCAATGGCCATAGAACAAATTTGGGTACCTAATATTGGAGAGTTTATGAGTTTGGGCCAATTGCATGTACCTGTATTGTCTTGCTAATTGGTTCACCTTTCTCTGGTGTGAATACTTTAACAAGTTAGAATTCTTGTTCAAATTTTGGGTGCTTATCTGAATTTACTTTTGTTTTTCTTCATTGATTCTTCCTTGAATTACCTTCGTATAGCTCTATAGTTCCTAAAAGCCTATGGACCTGAAACTCATAATTCTCATAGAAGACTTTTGTGATCTAGAATATCTCAAGCCTATATTTTTTTTTTGGAACAAATTAATTTCTCATAATATGGTTTAAGTTTCTTTTCCCTTCAACAAACTTTTTATCAAAATCCATCTCGGTCTCTAATATCTCAAGATTTAATATCAATGAGACAATTTCTACCTCTAGAGTCTGACAATTCTCTTCCCATTCATGAATCATATCATTAAGAGCTTCATCCTTTTGTTTTTCTTCCTCTAACTTGAATTTTAGGGACAAAATATCTCCTTTACCTATTTCAGGGCTCATTTGCTCCTTTTTCTTGATCACCTCATGCTTTAAGAGTCCAATATCCTTCTCCAATTTCTCACATGTTTTTTGTTTTTATTCCAATTGTATAGCTATGTTGTCTTTCCTTTTAATGGATTCTTCAATATTTTCTCTTTGATAATAAAATTCTTCATTGTATGAGTTATACATATCTTTTTCATCTCGCAACATTTTCTCTTTTACTTGCTTGTTCCTTTTTTTTACCTTCTTTAACTCATCAATAACATTGATGAGCTCCCCTTCAAGGTCCACTACTCCTTCTCCTTCTTCTTCTTATTCAGAATATGTGACATTTTGTTTCTTAGAGTCAGCTTCAAGTGCCAAGAGTAGACATTCATTTGACTTAATTTTTTAGGAATCCTCACTATATGATTCTAGTATAGATATACCCTCCTTTGAGTAGAGCCCCTTCTTCTTTAAGAACTTCTTCTTTTGATATTTTTGAGCTTTATCTTTGGGCTTTTGATCTTTGTCCTTTTCTGACTTTTCTTTGTAAGGGAACTTGAATGAAAAATGTCCAACTCTTCCACAATCAAATAATTTCAAGGAAAAATTTCCTTTATACTTTCCTAAACCACGTTTTAGTTTCCTAGCAAAGTGATCCAACTCCTTAGTAGATTTGTAGATAGAACAATATTGATGATCTTTGTGCTCCTTAGCTTTCTAAGACACCTTGAAAGTTGCCTCCTTTGTTTCAGTATTCTCTTTACCCACTCTCATATCATAGGCTATGAAAGGACCAATTATCTGGTCCATTATGATACTTTTCAGATCAGTCATCTCCTCGATGGCTAATATTTTGGCATTAAATTTCACAAAAAGATCTCAAGACATTATAAACAATTACGTCTTCTTTGATATCTTCACAAAGTACTTTAATCATATTGGCTACTTCATCAACTCTAAGGAAACACTCCTCTATACTTTCTTCTTCAATCATTCTTAATCTCTCAAACCCCATTCTGACAGTTTGATGTTTGGCCTGCTTAACATTTTCATCTCCTTCATGACTATGATTGAATTTGTCCCATACTTCCTTAACAGACTTACAATGCATAACCATTACAACTTTAGATTGACTAAACCAAAGAGAATGTAATTTTTTTCCTTTTCATTATTTCCATACACTTTTTTACCATCTGCATTAGTAGGATTGACTGCAAGGACAACATAATATACTAACACAGAGCTCCAAACATCTACCCCTAGGGACATTAGATAGGATTCCATCCTAACTTCTTAAAAGAATAGTTTGTCCCATCAAATATTGGTATCTTACTTGAGTAAGAATCTTGACTCTCTTGTCTAGAAATGATTCTTTCTAGACGTAACTTCTATTCGTTAAATTTTTCATGAAGGAACCTACATCTGATACCAATTGTTGGAATAAGGAATTATTGGGGGCGGGGTGACTTAGTAATTAGTGGGGCATTTTCAATGTTAAGCTCAATTCTTAATTTGTTTTCACTCATGGAGATTACTTATTTGAGCATTCC
Organism: Pinus tabuliformis; assembly: GCA_031772625.1. Classification (NCBI taxonomy): domain Eukaryota; kingdom Viridiplantae; phylum Streptophyta; class Pinopsida; order Pinales; family Pinaceae; genus Pinus; species Pinus tabuliformis. The sequence continues at coordinate 1,220,005,796 of CM062817.1, read as the reverse complement.
TAATACAATACATTGGAAACAATGTAAACCATTCACATGAACACCCAATCCCTCAATTGAGTAGCATGTGCATATTGGCACAGGTTATTTTATGTGGAAACCCAAAGGGAGAAAACCATCAATCTATTTTTTATTATGATGTAATTTAAGCTTCTCCTTAATAAAACCAAGTTGTTTGTGAGCACCCACCTGCATGAGGCCCCAAATCCATTTAATATAGAAAGGGACTACTTTCCAAGAGGCACTGACCTCTTATGAATGTAGGCCACCACCTACTCTATCCAACTACTTTTCTTTTCATAGAATTTTCAAATTGAGAAAATAGAGACCCATATTAATGCGCAGAAATCTAAAACCTAGTTATTTGTTCCACATAACACCTTGCACTTTTCTCTACAGTCCTTCTTTATACTTCTCCTTTATCTATGGTCTCAACCCTGAAGTTGTTGGGTATGTGTTATATTCTGACAATGATTAGTAGAAGGCACTGCACGTTGTGTCTGGCGTAGCGGGGTGGTAACCCCCTTGGACGGGGTCTAGGGAAGTGCCCCAGGGAGAAAAAACATTATATGGACACAATAATATTTGGGCAGACACAAGGATGGGGGGTAGACCCAAATCTGGTCAGAAAACCTATCGATGGTCTTGTGAATGGGTTTTGCAGATGGTTTTGGGAATCATGGTTTTCTACCCATGGTATTTTGTAGATCCAATGAAGGGAACTATGGTTATGTTTTAATCCAAGGTTAATGGATTATGGTTTATGAATTCTTCGACATGTATATATATATATATATATATATATATATATATATATATATATATATATATATATATATATATATATATATATATGTATAGCAACATTGAAAGAAATAATGTTAATGAAAACTAAATCTGGTAATCCTTGTTTTAGGATCTAGGGGAAAATCTATGTGTATATTTGTTTTATGTTCTCACCATTGTATATTTTTCTATTTTAAGAATTCAATTACAAGTAATTTATGTATAGGTTTGAAACCGACATTTGGTATCAAAGTTATTTCAACTTAAATGGGATGCTTTTTCTATTGAGGGGTTTTTCTTAGGCCTGTGGTAGACCCTGTTACAAAGGGAGATCTGTGAGATTGATTCTTGCAGTGAAATAATATGGTGAATAGTGGAAAGATAGAGATCAAAAATTCAATGGAAAAAGTTTTGGGTTGTGGAAGCTCAAGATGGAAACATGGATCGTGGTAGATATGAGTACTCAACCAATAAAAATGTCAGTAGAAGACTTGGTGAAGTTGCATCAGAAGGGAAAGAGAAAAATATGGTTGTGTATGTCAGATTCAGTATTTTTGAATGTATCAGGGGAAGCTACGGTGAAGGATTTGTGGGAAAATTTAGGGACTTTCTACCAATCTAAGTCTTTGGGGAACAAATTTTTCCTATGGAAAAAGTTTTATGACCTGAGGATGAAGGATGGAGACTTGGTAATAGAGAATTTAAACACCTTTAATACTATGGTAAGTCAATTGTTATTTATTGATATAATTTTTTTTTATGAAGATAAATGCATCAATTTGTTGTGTTCTCCACTATATTCGTGGGATAGTCTGGTTGTTTCAATAGGTAGCAATATAACTACCTTGAAGTTTGATGAAATAGTCTCATCCCTTCTTTCGGAGGAGATGATATGGAACAATATGGGGAGCCATAATGGTGATTCCTTTTCTGTACGAGGATGGTCCCAAAATAGAAAAAAAATAAGTCCTCAAGTGGGAGATCTACATTTAGAGGGAGATCTAAATCTCGAGGAAAACCTGTAAAGGTGTGATGGAAATGCGGAAAGGAAGGGCACTACAGAAATGATTTTAGATCTAAAGCTCATGACAAAGGAAATGGATATAATGATTCTCCTTATGTAGAGGTGAAAACCACCTTAGATGAAGGTGGGGATGTTTACTTGGCTTCTTCTTCAAGTACAAATGTAAATCATGAGGCATGGTTGATTAAGTTAGGTGCATCTTTTCACTTCACTCCCTGTATGGAGTGGTTATGTGAGTATGAGAAATATGATCGTGGTGATGTATTCTTAGGGGATGAAAGGAAGGCCAAAATCATCGGACATAGAAAATTCAAGATGTAGTTGCAAGGTGGAAGGGTTAGAACACTTTCTGGTGTTCTGGATATTCCCGCATTGGCCATAAATCTGATTTCTATAAGCAAGATGGATGACGCAGGTGTAAAATTAGTGTTCAAGAAATATACCTACAAGCTGGCTCAGGGAGCACTGGTATTGATGCAAGAGTTCGGATTGGAACTCTGTATAAGGTTTTGGGTAACACTATTATTGATGGGTGCAACAATTCTATGGTTCTTGAAAGTGGAGTAGAAAACCTAGTGGTCTCTCGAGAAAATACCATGTTATGGCATCAAAGGCTTGGGCATATTAGAGAGAAGGGCCTTCAAATATGGCATGGTAATTTTATGGCAGACGGTGTGTCTAATTACTCTTTAGATTTTTATTTCTCTGAACATTGTGTTTATGGGAAGCAAAATCAAGTGCTTTTTCCCTTTGGTGCTAAGAGGGTGAAAGGGATAGTAGAACTTGTGCAGAGTAATATGGTTGGACCTGTGTCAGTTCCATCACCGGGTAATTTTGTGTACTATGTCTCATTTATAGATGAATTATCAAGGAATACATGGATATATTTCCTTAGGAAGAAATATGAAGTCTTTAATAGGTTTAAAAAATTTAAGGCTCTCGTGGAAAATCAGACAGAGGATAAGATTAAGGAGTTGAGGACAGATAATGGTGGAGAGTTTTGCAAGAACAAATTTCAATAGTTTTGTAAGAAGTGTGGTATATCACGGTAGAAGGCTACTCGATACACACCTCAGCAAAATGGAGTTGCAGAGAGAATGAGTAGGACATTGATGGAAAAGGTAAGAAGCATGCTCAGTGGTGTTGGGCTAGGGCAAAAATTCTTAGCAGAGGTGATGAAGACTGCATGTTACTATTGGGCAGCATATCCCCCCCCATAGCATGTTTTTGGGGCTTAGAGCCTCATTTCTGGTCAATGTAATGTAAAGAACCCTGCAAAATACGAGCGCGGAGCACAAGAGTCTAGGGTTTTTTGTGCTAACATAATGTACTTTAATGTAAAGTGTGTCGGCCTACCCATGGTCCATGGACCATGGGATTGTATAAATAGAGTGAGGCTCTAAGTGTAAAGGGAGTCTTAGTTTTTGACAAGTAATAAATAGATGCAAAGGCATGGTTAGAAGATAGAAGTGGGTCTGGAGGTATTAGGTCGTAGTGATAGGTAGGGGATCTGCAGTTGAGTGCACAGAGGCCTAGTATAGTTCGCAGCTAAGCGCACAGACCCCTACAGCTGAGTGCGTAGGGCAGAGTCGGGTCTGTAACTGAACTAGAGTATTAATAAACATAATATTGATTTAGAATATTGTGCGTCTTTTTTTAGATTTGTATTTCCATGTTCTGGTTATCTTTATGCATTTATATTGTTTTTAGAGTACGCGCACTATTCTAAAAGTTGAACAAGTAATAAGAATATTAGGCCCACACAAAATAAGCACTAATATACTAGAACAGTAATGATCGGATCGGAATAACACAGTATTCACAAAGGCAACACGGGTTGCGAAGAATGGAAAGCTGCGGGAAGCAGCGCAGTGCACAGATTGGCATCGTGAACCTCCAGAACCCTCATCAAGACATCCCTAGGGTTTCGAAACCTGGTTCTAGCACCCTCCCATGCTACTTCAGGTGAGACCCCAGTCCACGCTCTGTGGACTGTTGCCAAAAGGGCTAGTATTATCAGGATTTGCTTGGCTAAAATCACTGCTAAACCTGGGTCAAGCCCCACATAGCCAACAAATGGTTCTATTGCTAGGAACAGGATTTGCCTAAGGGATGCTTGATGTTGTGCCACTGGAACCCAACAAAGGAGGAAATTGAAGAGTGGTTGGAGAAGAGGATTCACGAGTTCGTGACACAGCAAAATAGAACCTTGTAGGTATTTGAGAAAAGGTGGCTGGATTGCTATGTGTATGTAGAAATCCACAAGATCTTCTTCACATCCTTTCCTTCAGAACTGTATGAATGGACCGTGAGGTTAACTGATAGCCAGGGAAGGTGTAAGCTCGACCAACTGATAGTGTGGACTCCAAAATTAGTGTGCAGACTAGAGGCATCAGACGATAAGATCACGCGAGCTGTGGGCCATTAGCTCAACCGCATAATAGGGGGATTTATCACTGAGTTTGCAGTAGACATGACAATGAGCTACAATGAAGCAGAATGACGTTTTCTCAAGGGACCACGAGATAAGTACATTAAATATTTGAATACCTGTATTAAGATGCTCTTAAGTGAAAAGCGGGTTATGCGAATACATTAATGTTTGGAATGATGTGGAGCAAAATATCTACAAAGGTAGCAGGGAATTAGGAAACGATCCCTTAATTTCACCTTCGCGAGGGAGTGAGGACGAGCTCGCTCGGGTCTCTCCGATAAGTATGGTCAGACAACACATTCTGTAGTTACCACCTCCACCCATGCCACCACCTGTTTCACCTCCTTCATCTCCATCTCCACCAACTCCACCTCCACCAACCTCGCAGTTCAGCATGGTGAGCACGATCAGGCTACCCGTATTCAGAGGAGTAGGGAATGAGGATCCGGACCAGTTCTGGTTCGTGGTAAGAGCATTGTGGGAAGCGCAAGGGGCCACAGATGACAACATTAATAAGGCTACATTGGTGAGCACACTGCAAGATCACGCTTTGACATGGTATATCAAGCACTCTAATGATCACCCAAATGCAGGGATAACAGAGATCCAGAATGCATCGAACAAAGAAATTAGCTAGCTAAAATTGGAAACACGGTCAATCATCAGGTTTAAGGATATTACGATGCTTCCACGCGAGACCCCCTGGGATCTGGATTGGCGACTGAAGAGTACTATTCACGAGGCTAATATGATGCTCACAGATGCACAACATCATGCATGGTTTGTGGCATCTTTAACACCGCACTTGAGGAAGGTGCTATCACAACAGAAACTTTCTACCTAGGCTGAAATGTTGGAAATGGCGATGAGGTTACACGAGACACCGATACAAGATCCAGGGCTGGGTGTTCAACAAATCCATGCACAACTATAGAATCTATGCCTGGAAATGCAGATCTTGAGGCAAGATAGGGCACTGTGACTAGAGGCATGCGAGGAAGTATGGTGCGTAAAATGCAAAGGCTAGGTTCAGGACAAAGACCATTATCCAGTATTCGTGAACTACTCGGCAGGAGGAAGACCAATGCCATTGAGACCAGAGCCATAGGCAGGGCCAAGTGCGACACCCATGTAATTGTGCATGATCTTTCCACTAGACCTAGCCAAAGGAGCATGCTACATTGAACCAGTGCACGAGAATGAGCTAGATTGTATTTACCAGATAACCATGCAAGACCAGGAGCAGGTGAACCCAAATGTAGGTGGGATAATATCATGGGAGCACGATAGTTCCTATACTTCAAATTCAGACGAAGAAGTAGAACGCTAGCAGAACCGGTTGCATGAAGTAACAACGCTGAACTGCAACATCATGATTAGATCACTGTGTTGCATAATGACAGAGGCAATGGAACTGCCAACATATGATGGAGTGAAATCGGTGGATGAATTCCTGGACAAATTTGAAGGCGCAGTACCAGAACAACAATGATATGATGCGCTGAAATGGGCACCGTGTGCAACAACCTCACGATGGTGTAGTACACATCAAGAGACCATGGTAAACTGGCGCGAATGTAGAAGGCGGATTCACTTACAATTTGGAAGCACCCAACATCGAATGAGAGCTGGGCAGCCAGGATGAAGCATCTTGTATGCCCACCTGTGTTAATGGTTGTAGACCTATGCTGTGCAAGCACATCCCACACTAAGGATCAAAAATCAGAACTAGACGCGGCAGTAGGAAAATCGATGCACACCACAAATATTCCATGTCGAAGCATTCAAAAAGCTATGTGGAATCATGAACAGAGCTCACCTGGTGGGACGAACTGACTGGGACCTGTGCGTACCAGTGGTTTGATGGGCCTATAGGGCCATAAGCAAAAACTAGAGCGCGGAAGTGATCCCAACACTGATGAGAAGAGATGAAACTATAAGAGCATAAAATAATACCCCTAAATTAGATCCCACAATTGGGACAGTACGCGAGGACCCAGGTAAAGGAATTATGCAGTTACAAGAAGCCATTCGGTGAGGGACCATGAAACTTCACGAACTCAAAGAAGATTGGGTACGACTGAGAAAGAAAAGCATGATATTGGACAAAGAAATCAAAGAACTGGAAACTAAAGTTGTGCAAGCATGTTGCACCGAGAAACTAAGCACGATGGGACAAGGTGAGCCATACTACTGCAGTAGAAGAATTTATGACCGTGATACCATGGTTGTGACTGCACCTTACTAGACAAAGTAAATAGGGCGGTGCACTGCATAAGGAGGAATTTGAGGTGTTGATTAGTGCAAGGGTAACTAAGGAAGCCAAATGAAAGCCTTGCACTAGTGGTGTGACCACTTGACTATCCATAGGGAGCACAGTCTCAGTGCTCCAAGCAGTTGGAAGAGAGCACAGGACTATAAAAGAGTATGTATGGGAGATGTGTGAGACAGAGGTTACACGTAGGATCGGGACGTCACAAGGGTCATAGGCATGCATAAGGGGCTGCGTTGCCACGCGGTTAGGTTGGGAAGAGATCGTTACTATCACTATTCATGACGAGATGTCCAATTTAAGGCAACAAGGAGCGGACGACGGGTAATTAAGACACGGAGTCGAAAATAGATTTGGGATGATCTGCCGCCCAAAAGGCATTAATGACTTAGAAATGGGGGGAAAAATCAAATTCAAATTAGAAGGATGCTATAAAACTACTAAGGTGGTCCACGAGATAGCACTTGTTGGTTTGAGATTTGGTTTGTTAAAGAGAGCCCACAGTGTTGAGCGCCAAGCAGTGTTTGAGCCTCCAAAGTCGCGAACAACTACAGACAGCTCAAACAAGATGAAAACTACCAAGAGAGGTGTGGATTTTGTCGAAAGTACCACCGAAGAAGCTTCCCAGAGCCCTTCACTACAGGGGGGACCAGAAATTCCAAAATTGTCCCAAACGCTGAGGCCCAAGACAGATCCACAGGCAGCGGGACCAGTTCACATGTCCCTATGAAATCCAAGGTTTGGTAAACTGTCTATGGAAGACAAGGGAAAGATGCTTAATCTTGAGATAGATGATGAGGAGGAGGATCTCCAGGCCTTCGTAGAAGAGATTGAACTAGATGAAGAAATTGTGGGAGACATTCAGCCACTACGCGTTGTAGCGAAACTACCCAAATCTGTCCCTCCACGGAGAGGAAAAGCATAAGTACCCAAGGATGTGAATTCCATTAAGAGTGCACTTGAAAGCCCACTCCTCCCAGGTGGCATTTTATTTGAGGGATCAGTCCTGGGCCGTGTGCCCATCATGAAATTTGAAGATTAGGACCTCGTGGACAGAAAAATGTTCCCACATTTGGAGACTAGCCAACTTATGAAATAAAGCATGGAAGGGTCCGTTATAGTGCTATAGCCACAGAAATGGCTGCACGAGGTGGAGGAAGTTGGGATACTCCACCTACTTTGGATTCCACACTTTCATTGTGCACCAATCACAATATTCATCATCACGCAACTACTTCTCCTAGTGCATGATGGGTACTGGTGGCTGGAGGGGCCAATTCCCATCATGGCGGAGCTTATTCATAGGATTTCTCAACTTCCCTATACAAGAAGGGACCTCACGGAAATAGCTGGCCAAAACAGAGACTTGGTGCTCACAGAGCCCATGAAGAAGAAATACAAGTTGGAGAAGAAGCAAACAGGTTATGTCATTACTAGCATTCAAGACAAAGCGGTGCACGTAGCCACCCAGCTGCTGGCAAGAAAAGTGATGAGAAAATGTCATAGCAACCAGGTATTAGCAACAATCATTGCATTGGTCAAGCAATGTGCTGAAGGGGTATAGTTCAACTAAGTGTAATTCCTCTGCGAGGAGTTCCCGACGAACTGCAAGGAGGCCCATGAGTAGGGTAAGAACTTCCACTAAGTGTGGTTGATCTTATCCATCTTGTTGGTCGTAGGGAAATTACCGGAGGCCACTCAATTTCCTCCTCTTGATCAGGACTTGCCAGAGGCAGCGAAATATGTGTCACTATGGGTGACAAGAGACGCCGCGCGGATTCGTGAGACCAAGATCTTCTGGATACTCATGGAGGCGAGCGTACGGATGTGGATCAACAAACAGTCATGCCTATCCCCCACGGTGTACGACAGTCTGTGAAGCTTTGTAGACTTTAAGGTAGATATACACAATGTGTATATTACGGTGCGAAAGGATCCGGAGAAGAAATGGACCAAACTCCCCTTCATCGCGATTGATGACACTCTTTTCGTGGTGCTCGACTCATGGCCAACCGAGTGGCATTCCCCGGATTTGACAATGCACAATGAGGCAGAAATACAAAGACAAAAGGATGTCACCAAGCTACTAGCACAATAGAAGTGGAACGAGAAATTCACCAAGGAGGTAAGTGCTTCCCGCGAGGCAGTGAAGGCCACTGCAGAGCAGACCAAGGCCACGGAAAAAGCAGCAACAATAATGAAAACTAAGGCAACCACGATGTAGGAGGGAAGAGGCCCAGATCTGACCATAGGATAAGGGACAGATGACACAGTGGAAGGCATGGAGCAGAGCACAACATGAACACAACTAAAATGACCGCACGGTATGGAACAAACAGGGCCATGGAAGAAGACCAAGGCATCCAAACTGGATGAGGAGCCTATTATGTTGACAGAGGGTGTTCTATATGACATCAACAACATAGTTCGTGAGGTCACCACAGAAGCACTCCAGGAAGGAATGACAGAGTAGCAGAATGTGTTGGGGACCCTCAGGGGACAACTCTACGGACTTCAGGTGCAGCCCCCACAAGAGGGAACAATAGTCACCTATGGTGCCTCACGAACATCAGCAATAGAGTAGTGATTGCGGGCCGAAATGGCTAACACTATCGTGCTTGCGTAAGGAGCACTGATAGTGGAGAGCATGGAGTATAGAGCCACCATAGGTCAGATCAAGGGACTCGGCCTAAACTTGGCCGCCCTTCCACGGGATATTTTATACTAGCTCCAAGACGGAGTGATAGCAGAACTCCGCACTAGGGAAGCACGAGCAATACAAATGCTAAGTGAACAACGAATCAACATCAATCAGCTTAGCCTACAACGCGATGAAGCAGGGGCACATAACCAGCAGTTGGAGCAGATCATAGAGGAAGCATGTCGCTGCACCCCAGCACTGGAAATTGCGACCGACCTACCAATCGGAATGTGGATCCACAAATTGGCTAGTGGATTCTGTCAGGCAAAGGAGGAAGCTACGAGGATCCAGTGGGACCTCAACCTGTATATTATTGAATTGCAATTAAAGGTGCAGCCGTCCATGCCTCTAGAAGTTCGAGGACAGTGCGTATACATTATTTAAAAAGAGCTAGAGGAAATACAACAGGTAGTGCAGACCTATACAGGTATGTTGGAAGAATCCTTCGCGGTCCTCACTTCCTTACAAAACGACCCCAGCATACAATGCTTGGAAGTAGAGGCATGGGAGCTTTAAGTACAGTATGACAGTGTCCGTGGAACAATGCAGACAATTGTCCTGACCTAGCTGCTGGCGAAGGTGCAGTAGGCGAAGGCATTGAAGGAATAGGTGGATGTCGTGCGACAAAAGGAAGCAGTACTTAAAGCATGCATCCAACCTTGTATTGATGGGGCTTTCCACATCACTGACTATATCGAACGAAAACTCACAAAAATGAAGGTGATTCATGCCTTAAGACATGGATTTGCCCTTGAAAGCGAGAATTCCGTTGAAAGAGTAGAGCAGATTCAGCAGATGGCAAAACAGTGCACTTTGGACCTTCGTGTAGCACAGACATAATTGGAAGGGCTTCGTGCAAAGATCATTGTACCAGCAGTGACTCAGGACGAGTCACGATGATTATGTTGGGGACCCATTGGGCAGCAGATCCCCCCCATAACATGTTTTTGGGGCTTAAAGACCAAACTCTGGTCAATGTAATGTAAAGAACCCATGAAATATGGGCGCAGAGCATGACAGTCTACGGTTGTCTGCCCTAAAATAATGTACTTTAATGTAAAATGTGTCGACCTACAGATGGTTCGCAGACCATGGGATTGTATAAATAGAGCAAGGCTCTAAGTGTAAAGGGAGTCTCAGTTTTTGACAAGTAATAAACAGATGTGAAGGCATGGTTAGAAGATAAAAGTTGATCTGGAGGTATTGGGTAGTAGTGATAGGTAGAGGCTCTACAGTTGAGTGCGCATAGGCCTAGTGGAGTCTGCTGCTGAGTGTGTGGACCCCTGCAGTTGAGTGCGCAGGGTGGAGTTGGGTCTGTAACTAAACTGGAGTATTAATAAAGATAAGATTGATTCAGAATATTGTGCATCTTTTTGTAGATCTGTATTTCCATGTTCTAGTTATCTTTATGCATTTATATTGGTTTTATAGTACGTGCGCTAATATTAAAGTTGAACAAGTAATAAGAATATTAGGCCCACACAAACTAAGCACTAATATACTAGCACAGTAAGGATCGGATCAGAATAACACAGTATTCACAAAGGGCGCACGGGTTGCGAAGAATAGAAAGCTACGTGAAGTAGCGCAGTGCGCAGATTAGGATCGTGAACCTCCAAAACCCTCATCAAGACATCCCTAGGGTGTGGAAACCTGGTTCTAGCACCCTCCCATACTACTTCGGGTGAGATCTCAATCAACAGTCCATAGACTATTTCCAAAAGGGCCAATAGTACTGGGATTTTCTTGGCTAAACTCACTGTTGAACTTGGGTCAGGCCCCACGTAGCCAACAGTTACCTAGTTAATAGATCACCTTCATTAGTGTTGGAGGATAAGACTCCACATGAGGTATGGACTAGTAAGAAACCCTCTCTTTCACATGTGACAGTATTTGGTTGTGATTAATATGTACATGTTCGAAAGGAGAAAAGGACCAAGTTGGATAATAAATCTATAAGGTGCATCTTTACTAGGTATAAGGATGGTTTAAAAGGTTATAAGCTTTGGAAAATAGAAATAAGGAAGGTTGTGTACAACCAATTTTGGTTTTCATAGAGGTGGAAGATGTTATTAAACATGACTTCGTACCAAAGGAACTTGAGAAGATAGAGTTTGAGCGAAAGGAGGAAGAATCAGACTCTACAACAGAACATGAATTAGAAGAGGAAGTGCCACAAGCTCTAGTTTTGAGAAGATCAGTTTCAGAGAGAAGTAAACTAGAAAGGTATAGTCCATCTTCTTTATGTTCAAATTTTTCTTTATTTATTACTAATCATGATCCCAGAACTGTTAAGGAGGTAGTAGATTTAGAGGATGACAAGCTATGGAAAGAGGCCATGGTTGATGAAATGGCACCTTTGGAGATAAATGAGGCTTGGAATCTGGTGCAATTATGAGCTAGAATGAAACCCATTCGAAGAAGATGAACGCAGAAGGAAAGGTGGAGAAATAGAATTCTTGGTTGGTAGAAAAAGGTTATTCCCACGTGTCGGGAATTTATTTTGGTGATATTTTTTCTCCTCTTTCCAAGTTATCTTCTATTAGATTACTTTTATTTTTTGTTGATTCTTTTTATTTTGAGGTATAACAGATGGATGTGAAGACAATGTTTCTTCACGAAGATCTAGAAGAAGAGATCTAGATGAAGAAACCTGGAAGCTTTGTGGTGAATGGTAAAAAAGAACTAGTATGAAAGTTAGAAAAAGTATATTTATGGGTCAAAAAGGTCACCAAGGATGTGGTATCATAAATTTGATACATATATACAAGGACATGGCTTCACTATAATAAAAGCATATCATTGTGTTTATTTTATATTAATTGGTGAATGTGTTATTTATGTGGTCTTGTATGTGGATGATATGTTCCTAGATGGAAATGACAAAGCAATTATCTAACATTTGAAGACCCAACTTTCCTCCGAATTCGACATGAAGCATATTGGTGTTGAAAACTATATTTTGGGCATGGAATATAAAGATAATCAGGTAAAGAGGAACATCTAGTTAGACTAGAGGAAGTATTTCGAGACAATATTGTAGAGATTTAATATGTGAGAAAGTAAACAATTGAAGGTTCCTATTCTTGTAGGTGTAAAGTTATCTGCTTAACATAGTCCTAGGACACAAGAAGAGGAAGGGGAAATGTCTTGTGTTCCATATGCAAGTGCAGTTGGTAGCCTAATGTATGCAATGGTTTGCACCAGACCATACATTAAACATGCAGTTGGAGTATTGAGTAGTTTTATGACAAACCCAGGGAAGGAGCATTGGACAATAGTGAAGCTCGTTTTCAGATATTTGGGTTGCACTAGTGATTATGGTGTCTGCTACCACGGAATACCGGGATAGGAAAACATTTTTGAAATTCATGGCTTTGTTGATGTAGACTATGCTGGAGATCGAGATCAAATAATATCTACACGTGGGTATGCCTTTAACCTATTTTGAGTATCAATCACTTGGATGAGTAAGAGGCAGTCTGTAGTGGCACTTTCAACTACAAAGGTTGAATACATGGAAGCCACTTATCCAATCAAGGAAGTAGTTTGGTTGTAGATATTATGCTCAAGTATGGGGTTTGCACAATGAGCTATAAGGATATAATGTGACAGCCAAAGTGCATTTTTCTTGTCTAAGAAGGCAGCTTATCATTCGAAGACAAATCACTTTGATGTTCAATATCACTTTGTGAGAGATATGGTTAAGGAAAAAAAGATGTTGTTGGTAAGGGTGGACAATTTGAAGAAAGTTTTAGATGCACTGATGAAGTTTGTGAGCACTGAGAAGTTTTTTGATGTAGAGAAAAAAAATTTGTTGTGGGCTTGGACTAATGACAAAGCTCTCCTATGATTCCTAGTGTTGAAAGAAAACAACAAGTGGGAGAATATCAGGTATGTGTTATAGTCTTTCCACATCTAGAAGAAGATCATCCCAATAATAATTGGGCCAACCTGAGGATGGGGAATGGATACAAATATGGTGGGCAGACCTACCCATGGTTTTATGATTTTTTTTCCACATGGCTTTCGGCATGATGGTTTTAACCACCCTCCTCCCACATCTACCTAAGAAATTGGCCACCCAAGTTAAACATGCGACGAGAGGCCACTATGATATGATTCGACTTCCTAAGTCACATTAAGGAAGTCGAACCGACAGAAACACATAATGCATACATTAAACATCAGCATTAGGACCCTCAGGAACCAATCCAACCTTTCTGCAACTATCCTGTGGGTCCCACTGAGTTCTTTGACCACTTAACCTCTGGACGCTCTCATGCTATGGGAATGTCAGTGTCCAGGGACCTCTAGATGCTCTCACATGGTTGTAGGCTATTGTCGAGGGGCTCTTTTGCACAGTGTTGTGCCAATGTCCCTAGAATTTGAGCCACCCTTTCAAGCCTAGAGCTCAAGTCGTTGCCCATAATTCGATCACATCTTCATAACAGTAAAATAAAAAGGAAATGATAGTATAAATTAAATCACTTGAATGACACCTTGACTAGACCCCTACTAGTGATGACAGGAATTTCATCAAACATATCATGAATATGTAATCTACAAGTGTAAACAACAGATCTGATGATAAGGGTCTCATACTTAGCTGAGAGTTTCTAAGAAGCATTGATGCCTTGACACATCAACTTCCATTTCATCCATTAGGTCATATATACATTGATCATTCATTTACAACTAAAAACATGTTGAGAGACATACATACCTACAACCATAAAAAAATACATAACCAACATAATAGCAACATAATTACCATTGAAATGACAACCATATAACCATATATAATCGAGTATGATACTCATAGAAATACAAGGAGAAATAACCTCATATTGATGATGCCAAGTCCAAACCCGGGATGGGACTTCCATGTTTCACCCGACCGTAGAATGGTTGAGCCAAATCTCTCTTCATCCATTCACCCTTGTGCCATATTCCAAACATTAATGTGGGATCTCATAGAACACGTCTATCCAAACCATCGACGACTTCTAGAGGCCATCCACATCAATGCATCAAATTGTGATTCCACCTCACGGTTGGACATCACGAAACCATTGTCAAGTTGGTCTCCATCCAAGCCTTCTAGGGCTTCCAGAGCATTTGTTCCAACCAAGGCTTCCAGGACTAGTAACTTAACCCAAGCTAAGGAAACATGAGAACCCACCAAAACAAACAAGGAAATAAACCCACAATCTCCATGGCTATCCAGTAAATGGAAACACTAGGAAATCCACTTTCAAACCAAGAAATACTCCATGCCAGTGAGATATCATGACCAATAAACCACATGCATATGCCATGCATGTGAAAACTAATGAGGAAAACATACATCCAACTTGGTACCTACAAGAAAAATTGTTGTAGTTGCCGATCCTGATGTCCTCCTGTAGGAATTTACAAGGTAAGTTCCTCAGACAGAAAACCAAATGACAGTGATCACAAACCAATCACAGATCAATACACCAGTATTCTTGATGTGGTTAAAACCCTCAAAGAGGGAAACAATCCACGCCTTAAGATAACGTGGCCACTTCCAGAAATTTATTAATAAAATAATGAAAATTTACATAAGATTCTCTCATGAACGGTTACCCTACAAATGACCCTCCATGCTCTTTAAATAGAGATCATGGACCAATCGTGTGTTAAGCCATGGATCAAATGTCAGTAATATCGAGGAGAGGATGAACCATCAAATAATTTCATGTATATAACATATCATGACCGTCGGATTGTAAGTTACAAAATTACATATTAAAGAAACACACTTTACCTAACTCTACACTAGACCAAGTTATAGTCAATTATTTCCTATGTGTTGGAATATCCTAACATCCGCCCTTAAGAACAACTTGGGATAGGATTGAAGGATGTACAAATATGACACAATAGGAGAAGGGAGGAGGCATTAGAGTGTATCCCCCCTTAGTGACAACTTCCTGAACTCTAACTATAAATCGAATTTTAGTAAACTTTGCCTCTGTGACAGCCTTTGTAAAGATGTCTGCAACTTGATCATTTTTTGAACAATATCGCACTTCAAGAACATGGTCATGAATGAGCTTTTTGATGAAGTGCATGTGTAGTTCAATGTGTTTTTTGTGTTGATGTTGGACTGGATCTTTGAATAGCTGAATGACACTTTGATTATCACACCAAAGTGTAGTCGGACGCTGCTGCTGAAAGCCAAACTCTGACAGGATTTGAGGAAGCCACAAATCTTCCTTACTAGCTTCTATGGCACCACGATACTCTGCTTCTACTGAAGGAAGAGAAATGACACTTTGTTGCTAGCAAGCCCATGTAATAGGTCTTGAACCAAGAGTGAACACATAACCTGAAGTAGACTTCCGATCATCAGGGTCACCAGCCCAATCATAATCAGTGAAACCAACCAATAAAGGAGATGCTTCTGCACTATAATGAATCCCAAATTGAACTGTACCTCGAACATAATGAAGTATTATTTTAGTTTCTTTCCAATGACTTTCAAGTGGGTTTCGCATAAACTGAGCAATAAGGCCGACAACAAAGGAAAGGTCAAGACGAGTATGGGTTAGATACAAAATTTTTCCTGCATGTTGACAGTATAAGGTAGCATCAACTTCAGGGGAAGTACAACTGAATGAAAGTTTGGCTCCAAACTGAAAAGGAGAAGGGGTTGGCTTACAGCCTTCCATGTGAAAATGGTGTAGAAGATCACATGCATACTTGCACTGGGAAAGGGAAATAGCTTCCTTGGATTTCAAGACTTGAAGACCAAGAAAATAATGCAAGTGTCCTAAGTCTGTCATTTCAAACTTCTTTTTAAGGCTAGACTTCACATGGTTTATAAGGTTGTGACCACTACTACTAAGGATAAGATCATCAACATAAAGAAAAAGAATGATAAGAGTGTTGTGGGGGAAAGTATCCAACTCGGAATGACCCTAACCCACTCTAAGGGTGACAGTTCCTTAGCAACAGCTGAAAGCAAAGCTATCTAAAGTTTCTTCTTTATGACATGCAAGAGATAAAAGGAAGAGATCCACTTACCGATGTCTTGCGCAAATGGTCGATCCAATCTCCTTTGATTGCCGCTTGCTCCCAGCTCCAAGTCTTTTCACGGGCCCAACTACACGAGATCCTGCAAAAAAGACAAAGAAAGGAAACTACAAGAAGCATGCATTCATAATCGATTCAAGGATTAGCATAAATCAAAGACGCAAGTAAGACAATACACCATTGAAACACATGCGAATAGAAGAACCTCAAAAGCTTTATTAATATATGGGAGTAAGGTTCAGGCGGTGATACAACCATGAGAGGTCCAATCCAGCATCACCTTCCCGACGGAGAGAAATCTCTTCTTCACCTCCCTCAAGCAATCACCCAATGCTCACAACTGTAAACCAACAGCAATTCTTTGCACAAAATTCCGCCCTTTTCAAGATCCCATGGGATGAGATCCTTATATAGAGTTTTGGAGTGAAGATAAGCCAGCTTGATGTGTGACTTGTTGTCCTCTTCAACTCCAGTTGTTCTTCAGTTCTTCACTCGGAGTTTCTACCTCCCACTTGGAGTTTTAGAAGCTCTTAACTCATCATTAGGCGAATCTTATGATCAAGTGTCTTTTTGGAAGCTTCCTGGGCACTGGCACATTGAGAGAAAGATTCCTCCACATGTCAAAGTACGCCCAGCGCAGGTAGCCTTTGTTGCACTTGCGATGCAGCGCATGTAGCCTTTGTTGCACTTGCTATGCAGCGCAGGTAGCCTTTGGAGCAGCTGCTTTGATCCAAAATTGACCTGTTTTTGAGTGTTTTTCAGTGGAGAACTGATTTGCAGTGCTGTGGTTTGCTGACCTTGTTCCTCTAAGGGTAAGAACAACATGTTTAGGGACTTTGGATCCCTTAGATTATTGACATTTCATGCTCCATGCTGTAAGGCACAAAAATGTCTATAACAATTGCCCCCTAAAGTATGAGGTCGTTTATCGGGTGAAATGCTTTATTAGGAGGATCCGAAGTTCATTCAATCGTCAGGAGGTGACCTGTAACAAAATACAATACAATACATTATCTTTTCATACTTTCTTTTCATGATCTAGCTGATGCGGGCATTTCCCATGCTCAGCTTTATCAATACATTTGTTGTACATAAACAGACGATCGTCTGATAATAGACTGATAATTCTCTGCTTTTAATTATCATCCTTTTTAGTAGGATGATCATCTGCTGCACGTGGCTATGTTTTTATCTCCTAAATATATATCGCAGCCCGGATGGATGAAACTAGATCCGGGGTCTTCAAACTTGTCCGATCTTCACTCTAGTACAAGTCGATCCATGTGAGAATTTCTTGAAGTCGAACATGGAAAGACATCGCTTGATTACCAGTCAATAATGTAAACTGTTAACAAGAACGAGAGGAATCACCAATAATGATGATGACCCTCAAGGTACTGCAGCACAATTCACGTGGTGTGAATATAGGATCTGACGTCGAACACCATGCAAAGTCTCCTAGTCGAAGATCATTAATGTATACCTATCGCCGGGAGTGAGAAACTTGCCATTGAGGCATGCAAGCTTCAAAGTACTGAGGGGGTGTTCCTAGACCAACTTCTTGGATAATGAGCTGATGTCGACAAGAAGTGATCCGTCAAAGGAGGGCCTTAATGAATCCCACATCAATGACACGGAACGGAGCTAGTGATGATGGTGAAAACGATCTGTGAAATATGCTTCAGGGTGGCGGTCATGGAAGGATGAAAGATGTACGGTAGTGGATGGGACCCGGTTGACACTTTCTGAATGACATCTCTTGAACATATAACGACACTGATGTGATGGATCGGTAGCATTACCCCATGTATGGATGGTATGGCGAGACCATGGTGAAGGGACCGGTGAATGATAATAACCCAACCCGATATTTACGGGGGCAAAAGTGTCATGTTCAAGAGCGACTTGCTACCATTAAGCTTTGAGGTTCTTCCCAATTTTTCCCCAGTCATTTCTGACCAGTACCTCTTTATTTTTGTCAAGCTTGAGGAGGATAACATATGCTTGTTCTATAACCTTCCCTTCGGGCAAGCCCATTGCTATGTTTTTAATGAGCCTAGCGATAGGGAAACTCGTTCTCGTCCAAAGACAAGTTTGTCGCTATCTAATATTTTTAACGAGCTCAGCGACAAAGACAACTCGGTCCTTTTCATTTTTAGAGAGTCTGAAAAGTGTACATAAAGTAGACTCCAGGGGTCCTTTTTCGTCATCTAATCCCTTAAGTCCGAAAAAGTATAAAACAATACAGAAGGGATGAATGTTTGATAGCTTTATCGAGCCGAACTAGACAAGCGCTCTGTTGGATACCTATACCAATAGGTTTCATATTTCATGATTGGCAAGGGAAAGTCCAAATATGATCTGCTTTGATGTCACAAAGATCCCATATTTTCTAGAGAACAAAAGGTGTGTAAAGTGTTTCAATGTTGATGACCTTGTTTCAATTTTGGTGGATGATCCAACAGTTTAATCTGGATCATGCCATGTTTTCAATTTTCAGTTATAGAATAGAGAAAGAAGTCTGTCCAAACTGCTTAATCTTGGCAGACAACTAGTTCAGGTAGAGAAGAAAAGGCTCCCAACAGCTTAATCTGGGACCTTGGAAGAGATAAGGGTAGAAGTAGATAGAGAAAGCAAAAGAAAAAGCCAAAGAAAAGAAAAGGCAAGTAAGGGTCTGCAAGTCCAAGTGCACCCTCCAAGAAGAAATAAAAATGCTAGGCAAGTAGCTGGGTAAGTAGTTGGGGTTGCAGAAAGGTTATCCCTACCATTGCAGAGATGGTAACTGTGTGCATCAAAGCAAAGTCAATTAATTGACAAAGGTTTTCTTCTTCATCAAATTGCAGCAGGAAGCATGGCTAATTTCCCTCATTCCCCTCCAATTTCATTTCTAACATCCCCTCATCAGCTAAGATTCATGGAAGAGACTATGGTTTCATGGTGGTTCTTAAACTTTAGAAGCCGCATTTCTTGTCTAAAATTCTTTTCATTTTGATCTACTCTTAAAACCAAGTTTGTTTCACATAAACTTAATGGTTTCCCCTCCACTTACCCTCTCATCCATATTAACTCTAATTCTACTATGTAAATCCCATATATTACCTTTCCCCTATTAGTACTAACACCATGGTGTATAAACCCCAAGCATTATATAAATACCCCTCCCCTTGGCAATATAGCCAATAAGTCCTATATCAGGGATCAAAGTGGCATCTGGCCACTTGGATGAACCTACAACTCATCTACCCTCCCTTTCCTCAAGTCATTCCACTCACCAAACCATTATTTGCCAAGAGGAACCTTATAAAAACCCTTTTACCCATGAAAACCCTTTGAAACTGCCAAAATTCCCGAAAAACCCACTTTCTATTCCCTAACCAAAGTCTGCGCATATAATTTGATTTTTGAAATACATTGAAAAAATCATTCAAAACACGTATTTATGCCTCCGCCCGCTGCCGTATACACTGGTCATGTCACCTCCCCGATGGCCGTTGGATCGGGCCCTCCAGATCCGACGGTCAGCATCCATATCGAAGCAGATCCTCTGTCCGGACGATACCTTCCGACGGCCGTATTTTGGGTACGTCACTCCGCTGCCACGCGCCCTCGCCACAGTGCATCGGAGGTACAACTGATACTTACCGCCACCGTACTATAAGCGGTGCGACACGAAACCGCTGCCGGTTTCCGGTTTCTCCATTCCGCTTGCATTACGTCCTCGCCGCGTCAGCTCCCCGTCGCCTTACGTCACCGCCACTTATGCCGTCACGTCAACTTTCGCTCCAGCCATTGGCCGATCTGTCCCGCCACCTCATCATCCCCATGGACCAATCAGAGCTCGCCACGTCACGCAATGACGTCAGCATCATGTCATCCGACCTTGACCCCACCAATGACGTCATGCTGACGTCATCGCAAAAAGGCGCCAAGTTGCTAAAGGTCTATATTATGGCCAAAAATCGCATTTTTTACGTTCTTTTCATTCATTTTTCATTCTCTCTGCTGCATGCGGTTCACGTCCGAGCTGACTGTCAAACTGCTAAATCGACCAGGGGACCTCCAGCGTACGAGTCCAGCCTGCATATGCGACCTCTGCTCACTGTTTTACCAGGTATTCTTCATCATTTATCCTCCGTGCGCCTGCAATTCTCTATAAATCACTCTGAAAGCTTAAAAGACGTTAAGACTTATAAATTCACCAGTGGATTCCTCTGCAGAGCTTCCAATTTCCAACTACCACCTTGAAAAACACCAGCTGAGCTTTGTTCTACCTACATTCTGTTGAAAAACTAAGTTCTGTCTGCGCAATCGCGGCAGACTCATTTAAACCAAATTTCACCATTGAGAGAGACAAGGAAAAGCCAAACATTGGTCCTAGTTGCCATAAATAGTATTTCAACTGCTATTTTCTAGAATCCCTCTCTATTCCCGATAATCTAACCTCCCTGGTACAGAGGCATTCCCCTGTGCTGTCCTGCTCAAAACAAAATCACTTTACACTTGATTCAAAATCCTCCTGTGCAATGGAGACACCTGTAGTGCTAAATGTTCAACCTCTGAATGCTCCTCAAAAGGACTTGAAATGGCAAGCCCTGGCAGATATGGATTACCAAATTTCAGAAGAAAAGTTTATAAGCAGCAAGTTCCACATTCATCTTTTGAATGAGTTGAAGGCCAAGCATGAAAATGGGACAGATATATTGGGCTTATGGGACTCTTTCCTCCCTATTTTTAAGCTCCCTCAGGTCAACCAATTCCCTGAACTAATCCACCTCTGT
The DNA here is from genome assembly GCA_031772625.1 of Pinus tabuliformis. Classification (NCBI taxonomy): domain Eukaryota; kingdom Viridiplantae; phylum Streptophyta; class Pinopsida; order Pinales; family Pinaceae; genus Pinus; species Pinus tabuliformis. The sequence goes on along the minus strand of CM062817.1, from coordinate 1,219,984,736 downwards.
GTTGAACAATATGATGTTTCCCAGAGAGCTGTTGTTGACCCATCTGGTGCAGTACTTTTCTATATTACCCCTCAAGCAATCAGAGACATGCTTTGCTTCAACCCTCAGAAGAAGTTGGTTCCTTTATCACTGGTAAACCTGATAAAACAAGGGGATAAACTCATAGATGCTCAAATTGTCAAATTTAATCAATTATACATCAAAACTAACATTGTGATGGGCCCTCCAATTCTTCATGTATACCTCAATGAGCTGGGCAGAGACCTTGCAGATATGATTTCTCCCATCTTGGGGTATAGTTCAATTGAGCATATTGATGCAACTGTGTTGGTATTGATGCTTATGTTTGCCCCTGGCAAGTCACCAATCTGTTATGACTACGCCACCTACATATCAGACAAGATTCATGAGCAATTGATGAATTTAAGGAGAGATAGGATGTTCAGATACACCTCCTACATTTACCATTTGATCTTGTACCATCAACATGAGAAGTTTCACTTTTCAATCAAAAGAATGGATGCCCAAGGAAATCCCAGATCAATGGTCTACTGGTCATCTGTCTTCCACATTGGACCTGAGTCTCCCTATACTTACTGTGAATTCATGGATCTGTTCATCCATCCAACTATGGCAATGCTGATGAGCTCACCTCCTCCGAGACTCACTGATGACATGCAGAGAATTCTTCAGCTGTCCAAATCTTATAGCATTGGGGACTGGTACTTCTACCAAAACCACACTGTCATCAGGATATATGGGTGTGATCTACCTCCTTTCAAATTACCCAAGTATGTGCCTATGAGGCTATTTGCCCTAGAGTACTTTAGACAATTTGGCAGAGTTGATGTGCTTCATTTTTCAGGAAAAGGCAAAAAGGCACAGTTGAAGGTCAAAAGTCAACTTGGCCATATTATCTATAATGAGAGGGAGCAAGGATGGAGGGAAGCAGAGAGAATGCTTGAGGCCCTTGGCCTGCAAACCAGTTTCGTATGGGTACCCTATGACCCTAATCATTTCATATCCATGAGGAGGCTCAAATATAAGTTATCTGCCTATGATCACCATAGCATCCCTCACATTGAAAAATATGCAAACCAAGACAAATGGAGGAGAGGGACCTTAGAAGAGCCCTTGTCACAAGAAGAGCTGAACGAGAGGGCACTAAGGAATCTAAAGAAGTTGGCTGACCTTGAGCTTTGTCCACAGGTATTCACACTTCCAACCACACAAGCGGGAGTAGCTGAATCCTCCTCAACTGCCAAGCAACAAACTGCCAAGGCCACTGAGAATATATCTAGCAGAGGCAAAGAAAAGGAGATGGAGACAGAGCAGACACATCAAGAGAAGAAGCAGTCACCTCCAGTGATTCAAGAGCAGACAGACAGAGAAGAACAGCAGGCAGAGCAACAACAGCAACAAGATCTGCAGCAAGGAGAAGGGCAACCTGGCAGACAGCAGCCCTTACAGCAGGAAAGAATGGTTGATACTCCAACAACCACCGAGCAACAGGCTCAACAAAGAGTACCTCCTAGGCCTGAAACTACAGTTGATACCTCGGTCCTCCAAACTCCCCAAAAGGAGGACTTAAGCAGAAAAAGGGATAGAGAAACTCCCCTCACTTCATCTATCAACCAAGGAGAAAAGAGACAAAGATTAAATGATTTCTCAGAGGAAGACATAGCAATAAGACAAGCATTGGGAATGGGCCCACCCAGCAGAGAAGTTTCAGCAAGTTCCTTCCAGCAGGAACAGGACAGGACTATGGGAGGGGAGGTCAGCTCCTCCAGCCAACAAAAAGAGGGACAAGTCAGCATCAAACAACAATTTATAGACATCAAAACGAGGAATGATCCTATCAAAATACAGCTATACAATCACCTACTAAACATGGCTCCTACTAATCAGCAAAGACTTATGTCAGCCTTTGATATAGGTGAAGGCAAAATGATCATGAGTCATTTTATGCCCACATCACTGTACCCTCAATCTGCCTCAGACTACCTCAGGACCAACCTGGAGGTCATGGCCAAGGACATACACCCAATGGATAAAATTGAACTGCATAAACAAACTGGCAAGATGGTGTATGCCTCATTAGCAGATGAAACATTGGAAAATTATAAGCTAAAAAGTAGTCTCAATGCCACAGCCTCTCAACTAGAATTGGAGAAGGCATCATCCCAGGCAAAGGACAACAGAATAAGGTCCCTGGAAGACATAATTATTGAAATTGGGCATGATCCCAAAGATCTGTCAGGGGTACAGGAACTCTTGAAGTTAAGGGATGCTGACTTGGCCGCCATGAGGAAGAAAATCAAACTCCCAGCCACCATGCACCCTCAGACAGATGAGGTAGCCAAACAAAGACAGGAGAAGGACACCACAGACTTATTGATTTCTATTTATAAACAACTTCTGCAGGCCCAAGAGAAATTAGGAGAGTCTGAGGCTGCACAAGCGGCACTGCAAGCAGCACTAAAGCAAAGGGAAGAGGGCCAGACCTCTCAGCCTCCCCCGGTCATCAATCTTGAGAACACTACTCCTACCACTGTGCCTCCACCTCAACAAACTGAACAAACAGCTACATCCACTTCAGCAGCACCAACAAATACAGAACAGGCACAAAGCCTAGACATGCAGAAACTGAAGAATGAGATACAAGTCCTGGAAGCTCAAATGACAGAGCTGCATGAGACCAGGGAAATTTGGCCAAGATCAATGATAAACATGATAAATCAAAAAGAGAAGTGGCAGAAAAGGGCAGGGAGATCAAGGCCCTTAATGACAGGATCAAAGAGCTGGAAAAAGAGCTCAGATTGGATAAGATTGTATCTGAAGTCAGAGCAATGATATGGGCCAATATTGGCCAATCTATTACAGATCAATGGCAATACATTGAGACAATCCATGAGCAATTAGAGCTCATCCCAAAAGCACAAAAGGAGGTCCATAGAGCAAGAGCTGCATTGAGCAATATGCCTGAAGTGGCCACCAGAATGATCAATGTACTCAATAATAGGACAAGCTCTTAGTTAGCTACCATTGGAATCACAAACAGAACTGAGACTATTCAAATGATCAAGAGGGTGCTTACTTTGAGAAATTTGGTGCAAACACTGGATAGAAGAACTCAGGATATGCACACTGAGGTAAACAGGTTCATGGAGAGATTTCAAGTATTGCAGAGTAGAGGACTCCCTAGCTTACTGAACAGCGGAGGGAAGCTATTCACCCATGAACAATATGCCAAAAGAGTGAATGCTTTTGCTTCAACTCAGATCAATGAGAAGGTCAGCACTTTAGAAGATACAGGGCCAATTACAGGACATGTTTTCTACAGTAAAATAGAAAATCTATTTTTTATAATGAATGAAATCACACACTTGTTTGATACAGCTCCCAATTTCTTCAAATACACAGAGGCAGAGGAAACAATGGAGGCCATTCTCAGGCATCAATTGCCTCCACAGGACTGGTGGGTCAAGGCAATTCAAACGATTTTATGAACAACAGGCTATCCACTAAATTTCGGTTACAGAAAAACTGAATTGTCATGCACAGGACAGTTTATTTCGGTCAGCAGGCATGTAAGACGAAAGCTGAGCCAACTCAGCAAAGCCCATAGCCAGCACAGCAAAAGGAAAAGCTACAGGTGTCCAAGACGAGAAAAGACAGCGGAACAGCTCCAAAATGCCTTCTTCAGCATTGATGCGGATCACTCCAACCGACTCGTTGGATTCCCAAAGCTAAAAATATCTTCTGACAAATGCAAGAGCATTTATGTTGTATTAAAGGAAGCATTAACTTTTACTCTGCTGTAATGACAAAGTTGGTAAAAGAGTTATTTCTCAGATGACTCAACGCCTTAATATTTTGTAAAGATGTTTTGTATTTATAGAGCCCTCGCACTAGAGATGAGGGTTGTTGTTGATTTCTCCTGAAGAAGTTCTTATGTTGTAATCCTTTCAGAAGTTAATAGATAAAGCAATGGAATTTCTCGGATTTCTGAGGTGTTGGATGCGTTCTGGTGTTTGTTGAAAACTGCTGGATCCCTGTGTATTTCACCATACAATAAGTCTCTGTATCTCTCTCTGTTAATTAGTTGTTTCATTAAAATCCATATATGTTATCTGATTTCAATACTAAGCAACAAGGAAAAAGAATAGCTTTCAGGATTTATTCACTGAGTACCCTGAGTTCAATCTGTGTTGCTTATGAATGTTTTCTTCAGCTGTAATCTAGATAAGTGTAATTCTTAATTGCTGCACTTTCAGAATACATCTTTCACAGTGACCTTTGTCACAGGAATTCAAGTTTTGCTCCTGTGCAGTGGGCTCACCTTCACCCCACCAACTCAATAGAAAATTCTTAATTGCTTTCTGTTGGTTGACATACATCACCATTTGATCTAATTTTGTCTGTCTAAAATACACAATAGGCCCTGCAGTTTGAACATCACCAATCCAGCGTATCAGATCATTTCACAACTCTAGACTCCATTGCCCAATGGTGTTATACTATCTAAACACTATATCATAAGACCTAAAGGAAATCCTTCAACCAAAACATAAACCAAAACCTGAGCATAATAGCTAGCCTAAAAACACCATCATAACAGAGACAAATCATAAAGAGAGAGCCCTCTCTGATCACAGTTTGGCTAGAAACTGTGATCCAAAGATTGGTTAGTGGTTACCCCGGCCGTATTCCCTTGGGAGTCATAGGGAACAACCTGGGTGTTAACATAATTGGCGACTCCACTGGGGATTGCTTTAGGTTTTTCAATTACTATCTATCTTCCAAAGCTACCATCAAGCCCGAAACCAGCCAAGAGGCCTTAGAACTGTTTCTGTACCACAGTCACAGCTTTAGGGAAGAGCTAGATAGGGAATCTTCATCTTAACTTTGAAAAATATATAGCCATTACAAAATCTTTATCCAGTCCTTGCATATATAAAAACTTCCTACAAAATCCCAAAAAACAGGTTGGAAGCTGGCTCCTAAGAAAAATCTACGGCATACTAGGGCAAATCCTGACCCTAATCCACCCATCATTGTTGATAATCCAAATACCATCCGAAGAAACATCAGGAGACAGCAAAAGCAGGAGAAGCCTGCTGATTCAAATATAAGTTCAGATCATCCCAGCCTCATTTCCACTCCTTGCAAAGTTCTTTTCCGGTCCACCCCTAGTTCCCCTAGTTCACCATCAACATCGCAAAGTCCTCTTCTCACATCTTCATCCACTGCACATACTCCTTTAACCAGCCTCCCACTAGCTACTCATCCCATTAACCCCGTTATACTAGTGATCCCTGTTGTCCCGTTTGCTCCTATCAACCCTCTAAATCCCATAAATATGGCTAACAGGTATGCACCTCTGCAGATACCAGCTAATGCTGCAGCTTTACCTCAAGATTATCAAAGCAAAATCTCATATTTTGACTCAAATGGCTCTCTAACAGCTATCCAGCATGCTAAGAAGATGCAAGACCACTTTGAGACCTATGAAATTGATGACGACAGTGTCAGAATGAGAATTTTTGTCCAAAGCTTAACTGGGGATGTTAGAACTTGGTTCAGATCCCTGAATGCAAACTCCATTACGACTCCTGATCAGCTTTACGAAGTTTTTACTGACAGATGGGAGAAGAAGAAAGATCCTCTCCACGTACTTGGTGAATATGACACTATTAAGAGAGGTCCCCAAGAGACAGTTTTGGAATATTGTGCTAGGTTTAACAATGTATATAATGCTATCCCACAAAACCTAAGACCTCCTCCTGATTTGGCCTTGTACAAATTCCCTGATGGATTTGATCCTGACATGACATATCAGTTGAAGGAAAGAGAACCTGAAACCCTTGAAGACGCCCAAAAGGCTGCTGTCACAATGGAGGCAAACCTGATTGCCAAAAGAAACAGGGCAAGGTTAGAAAAGAGAAGCATATACAAAGAAGAACCTACAGCCCTTGATCAAAAACTTGATGCAATACTTAATGGTATGAAGAGATTGGGTGATAGGGTAGAATTGGTTGAGAGAAAAGCATCATGGGAAGCACCACAAAACAATCCTCCTAGGAATCCAAATTTTAGGAGAAACCCAAACCCAAACATTGGCAAGGCCAGTGCTGACCAAGACATAAGACCCCCTTTCCAAGAAAACTATGCAGAAACTTCAACATCAACTGAGCCCAATGGAGATCCTGAGATTAATTTAATGGGTCTGGATGGTGAAAGTCAAGTTTTCTAGACACAAGAGGATCATGAGGATGATGAAATCAAACTATTCCAAACTAAATCAGGTGAATCCTTTGACTTCAAACAAGGCTATGACACTGCTGTTTATGAAGTCCATAAACAGTACAAGCTGAGGAGCAGAACTGTAAACGTTAACCAGCCTGAAAAGAAAAAGGATAATCAGCAGCCCGAAAGAGTCACAGGCACAGAACCTAATGATAAAATAAATTCACATACACAAGAAGTGATGGTTGAAGAGATCACCGAACCACTGTCCACAAAACAGCAGCCTATGGTTACTCCCCCCTCTCATCCTTACTCAACTATTTCTCCTCAAGAAATGATTAAAAAGGATAAGTCACAAAATCAAGATAAAAATCAAGAAGAAGATTTAATGAATAAGGAGAGGACTGTCACCTATAACCCCAAGACCCAATCTGAAAAATCCTTTGATCTAGAAACTAAAATTGGCAAAAATAAAGATAGCTATTCCTCTCGTGGAACTAGCCAAGCATGACATCTATAAACTGCAGATCAAAAAGTCCCTTCAACTCGCCAGCAACATAGATGATGTCAATGTGCTGGATGACACTCCAGAATTGTTATTTGGCCCAGAAGTCGATGGAAAAACAATAGTCACAGGGGTGCTACCGTTTTATGTCAGCCTACATATTCATGACAAAATACTACACAATGCAATGTTTGATTCAGGTGCTTCTCACAACCTTATGCCAAAAGCAGTCATGGAAAGACTGAATTTGGACATAACAAGACCATATAAAGACCTGTTTTCCTTTGATTCCAGCCAAGTCAAGTGCCTAGGTCTCATAAAAGATTTATGTGTGTCTTTGGTTCAATACCCAAATAAGACAATCCTAATGGATGTGGTAGTTGCTGACATCCCACCCAAGTATGGGATGCTGTTATCAAGATCATGGGGAGCTAAACTCCAAGGTTCTCTGCAATTAGACATGTCATATGCCACCATCTCTGTTTTTGGGCAACCAAAAAGACTGTACAGAGAAACACTCATGAAATACATGGTCAGCAGTGAAGAAAAGCCTCAAAACTTTCCCATATATGCTATCCACTCAGACATAGACTCATACATTCTCTTCAACGACACTACAACTCCCTCAGAGCATGAAGTTGAAACCAAGATGTTCATACAAGAGGAAGATTCAAATAAAAGCCTTACCACCCATGAAACAAGAGTCAAGCAAACACTAGATGTTGCTGCTGCCCTAACTGCCAAGGACATCCAATCAGAAGCAGAGACAGTCCCGCAAGACAAGATAAAGAAAAAACCACAATTGCTACTCACACTACCAGCCCATGAACAGATCACCAAACCTCCCCCACAACAAGACATACTGTGGTTCCTAGAATTTGATGGCTCAGTCAACAAATTAGGGGCAGGAGCTGGAGTTTGGGTACACAATAAACAAAATAGTCATGCAGAAGGCAGGGCTTATAGACTAAACTTTAAGTGCACTAACAACATGGCTGAATATGAGGCTCTTCTACTAGGTCTCAAGTTAATAAAATCCATACAAGCCATGAAAGTCTCAATCATGGGTGATTCAGATTTAATTATTCAACAAGTAAAGGGAAACTTTGTTACAAATGACAAAAGACTAAGGACTTATAGGTCTGCTGTAGCTGAGGTGCTAAACCTTTTCTCCAAATTCCAAATCACTAAGATTCCTAGATCCCACAATCTGCATGCTCACAGTTTGGCCACCTTTGCAAGTACCTGTAAACTGCCTTTTGAGGCTCATCATTGTTTTACAGCTGAGGTGAAACACATACCCTCCATTCCAAACAATGTTAAGGATTGGCAAGTATTTGAGAATGACAAGCAAATAAACCATTTCTTGACCCTGCAACATGAATTTGCAGGATTAAATATTGACATTGAGACAGCAAGTCAATCGCAAATACTTGAGACAGCAAGTCAATCACAAATACAGTTTCAGGAAACCAATCATCCAATATCACCTAGAACAGCAAATCAAATGCTAAATCCAACTATCTTCAACAAGGAAACCATTCAGCTAATTCACCAAATCAGTGGTGAAGAAGTAGCTAATGTTGAAGAGGAAATCATTGAATTAAAAGACAATTTTCTTCCAATAGGCCTTACTCCATTAGAAGACATCTTTGATTCAAATGATATCCCCAGAAAACCAAAAATGCAGCCCTTGAATGCAGCCATTGAAGAATGCAACATAGGTACATTTGACAAACCCAAAATAATCAAATTATCTGCATCTCTACCTCCTGACCAAAAGCCTAAATACATTGACCTCTTTAAAGAGTTCCAAGATGTCTTTGCATGGAGTTATGAAGATCTAAAGTCCTATGATACCTCTATTATCCAGCACACCATCCCTCTCAGACCTGATCAAAAGCCGTTTAAACAAAAATTGAGGAGAATCAATCCTATGCTTCTCCCAGCAATGGAACAAGAGGTACAAAAAATGTTCAAGGCAGGCATCATAGCACCAATCAGATTCTCTGAATGGATCTCCAACTTAGTCCCTACAAGAAAGAAGACCGGTGAAATTAGGCTGTGTGTGGACTTAAGGAATCTAAACCAAGTATCCCTCAAAGACAACTATCCCTTACCTAAGATGGATCATATTCTCCAAAGAGTGGTAGGGGCTTCAAGGATCTCATTACTTGACGGATTCTCGGGTTTCAACCAAATCCTAGTACACCCTGATGATCAAGACAAAACTGCATTTACAACCCCATGGGGAACTTTCAAGTATGTTAAAATGCCTTTTGGGTTGAAGAATGCCGGGGCAACATTTCAAAGAGCAATGGATATTGCTTTCGCAAAGGAAATTCATGATTTCCTTGTCATTTATTTGGATGACCTCACACCTTTTTCCAAGTCTGACCAAGAACATCTGAAACATTTGAGACAGATCTTCCTAACATGTAGGAAATACGGAATTTCGTTGAATCCCAAAAAATCCCTGTTTGGTTTAGAGGAAGGTAAACTATTGGGCCACATCATCTCTAAAGATGGCATAAGAATTGATCCAGACAGGATACAAGCGATCCTACAAATGCCCCACCCAAGAAATATAAAAGAATTGCAAGGATTCTTGGGAAAAATCAATTTCTTAAGGAGATTTATCCCAAATCTGGCCGAGTTGATCAGATTGCTTAATAATATGCTAAAGAAAGATTCAAAGGTCAAATGGACTGTTGAAGCCAAGCAAGCCTTTGAAGGTATAAAACTGGCCCTTACCCAAACCCCAGTGTTGACCAATCCTTAGTTTGACAGAGAATTCATCATCTTCTCTTTTGCCTCCCAGCATACTATTGTTGCTGTTTTATTACAGAAAGATGACCAAGGGAATGAGAAGCCTATTGCCTTCTTCAGCAGGGCTCTTAGAGATGCCCCTCTAAAATATCAAATTATGGAGAAACAAGCCTATGCCTTGGTCAAAGCCATTAAAGACTTTAGGATTTACATCCTTTATTCCCATGTTGTGGCTTATGTACCAAGTCCTATTGTCAAAGACATTCTCACCCAAGAAAACTTAGAGGGCAGAAGAGGAAAATGGATTGCCAGCATACTAGAATTTGACATTGAAATAAAACCTACAAAGCTAATAAAAGGGCAAGGCTTGGCCAAATTAATGACAGAAGCAAATTTCCAAGCCCTAGATATCAATCAGCTGGACAGTGAAACAGAGCTGGCGACTCCAAAGATCAATGTAGCCTTTGAACAATCCCCTTGGTACTCTGATATCTGTTATGTGTTACAAAACCTGTGTGCTCCCCCAGGACTGTCCAGAACTAAGTGTAGGTTCTTAAAAATGAAAACATCAAGATTTTGTGTGATGGATGGAAATCTGCTTTGGAAAAACCATGAAGGTATATTGCTGCACTGTTTAATGGAAAATGAAACTAACAATATCATGCAGGAGTTTCATGCAGGAGACTGTGGTGGACACTTGTACTGGAAGTCCACTGTGGATAAAATACTAAGGGCGGGGTACTACTGGCCCACCATGTTCTCAGATGTCAAGAGATTCACCACCTCATGTCATCAATGTCAAGTATTTGAGGGCAAAAGACAGTTGCTGCCACTCCCCTTAAGACCTATTGCAACAGAGAGACCTTTCCAACAATGGGGCTTGGATTTCATTGGGGAAATTCATCCTTCATCTTCAGGCCAACACAGATGGATTTTAACAGCAACAGACTACTTCACCAAGTGGATTGAAGCTGCCCCATGCAGACAAGCAAATGATTCAATAACTATTCAGTTCTTGGAGAACAATATACTGGCTAGATTTGGCTGTCCAGACAAAATAATAACAGACAATGTTGCTGCTTTCAGATCCAAGAAAATGGTGAACTTCTGCCACAAATTTCACATTACTTTGGGCCATTCTACTGCATACTATCCCCAAGGAAATGGCCTTGCCGAATCATCAAACAAAAGCTTAATAAATATCATAAAGAAGGTGCTGGAAGAGAACAAAAAGAACTGGCATAAGAAACTAGTCAATGCTTTATGGGCAGATAGACTAACAACAAAAAGATCAATTGGGACCAGCCCATATGAGTTAGTTTATGGATTAGAAGCCAAATTTCCTTCATCACTAGGAGTGCCTGTTATGAAGATTCTTCAAGAGAGTCAAGCAGAGCCAAATGATATGCAAAGGAGGATCAATCAGATAATCTGTTTACAACAAACTAGGGAACAAGTTTTCAGCAGAGTTCAGATATTACAAGAAAAATTAAAAAAGGCCTTTGATAGAAGAACTAAGGCAGAAGATTTCAGCATTGGTGATAAAGTCCTCAAGTGGGATGCAAGGAGAGAAGAAAAAGGAAAACATGGGAAATTTGATTCCCTTTGGAGAGGACCATTTGCTGTCCAAGCAGTGCAAGGTAACAATACTTACTTCCTAAAAAGTCTTAGTGAAACTAATTTGGATGAAGGTCCTGTGAATGGCAGGATGCTGAAGCACTATTTTGAATATCACCCATGAGTGCAACCTGACTCTTCCATTGTACATACCCAAATATATAGATTAATCTCTATTCAAGTTTGTAAAATTGCAGTTTCTTAGTCTATTGACTGTTAACAAAAGGTAAATAGAATCAGAGGTCTTCCAAGAAAGAAGCACACAATTTTGACACATCAAAGCAGCAAATTTCAAGATTGGTATGGCCAGTCAAAGAGCAAGGCAATCTGACCTGTTGTTCTTGGTCTTTCAAAAGAAAAACCATCCCCATGTGGAGCCACTGTTGGATACCTATACCAATAGGTTTCATATTTCATGATTGGCAAGGGAAAGTCCAAATATGCTCTGGTTTGATGTCACAAAGATCCCATATTTTCTAGAGAACAAAAGGTGTGTAAAGTGTTTCAATGTTGATGACCTTGTTTCAATTTTGGTGGATGATCCAACAGTTTAATCTGGATCATGCCATGTTTTCAATTTTCAGTTATAGAATAGAGAAAGAAGTCTGTCCAAACTGCTTAATCTTGGCAGACAACTAGTTCAGGTAGAGAAGAAAAGGCTCCCAACAGCTTAATCTGGGACCTTGGAAGAGATAAGGGTAGAAGTAGATAGAAAAAGCAAAAGAAAAAGCCAAAGAAAAGAAAAGGCAAGTAAGGGTCTGGAAGTCCAAGTGCACCCTCCAAGACGAAATAAAAATGCTAGGCAAGTAGCTGGGTAAGTAGTTGGGGTTGCAGAAAGGTTATCCCTACCATTGCAGAGATGGTAACTGTGTGCATCAAAGCAAAGTCAATTAATTGACAAAGGTTTTCTTCTTCATCAAATTGCAGCAAGAAGCATGGCTAATTTCCCTCATTCCCCTCCAATTTCATTTCTAACATCCCCTCATCAGCTAAGATTCATGGAAGAGACTATGGTTTCATGGTGGTTCTTAAACTTTAGAAGCCGCATTTCTTGTCTAAAAATCTTTTCATTTTGATCTACTCTTAAAACCAAGTTTGTTTCACATAAACTTAATGGTTTCCCCTCCACTTACCCTCTCATCCATATTAACTCTAATTCTACTATGTAAATCCCCTATATTACCTTTCCCCTATTAGTACTAACGCCATGGTGTATAAACCCCAAGCATTATATAAATACCCCTCCCCTTGGCAATATAGCCAATAAGTCCTATATCAGGGATCAAAGTGGCATCTGGCCACTTGGATGAACCTACAACTCATCTACCCTCCCTTTCCTCAAGTCATTCCACTCACCAAACCATTATTTGCCAAGAGGAACCTTATAAAAACCCTTTTACCCATGAAAACCCTTTGAAACTGCCAAAATTCCCGAAAAACCCACTTTCTATTCCCTAACCAAAGTCTGTGCATATAATTTGATTTTTGAAATACATTGAAAAAATCATTCAAAACACGTATTTATGCCTCCGCCCGCTGCCGTATACACTGGTCATGTCACCTCCCCGATGGCCGTTGGATCGGGCCCTCCAGATCCGACGGTCAGCATCCATATCGGAGCAGATCCTCTGTCCGGACGATACCTTCCGACGGCCGTATTTTGGGTACGTCACTCCGCTGCCACGCGCCCTCGCCACAGCGCGTCGGAGGTACAACTGATACTTACCGCCACCGTACTGTAAGCGGTGCGACACGAAACCGCTGCCGGTTTCCGGTTTCTCCATTCCGCTTGCATTACGTCCTCACCGCGTCAGCTCCCCGTCGCCTTACGTCACCGCCACCTATGCCATCACGTCAACTTTCGCTCCAGCCATTGGCCGATCTGTCCCGCCACCTCATCATCCCCGTGGACTAATCAGAGCTCGCCACGTCACGCAATGACGTCAGCATCACGTCATCCGACCTTGACCCCACCAATGACGTCATGCTGACGTCATCGCAAAAAGGCGCCAAGTTGCTAAAGGTCTATATTATGGCCAAAAATCGCATTTTTTACGTTCTTTTCATTCATTTTTCATTCTCTCTGCTGCATGCGGTTCACGTCCGAGCTTACTGTCAACCTGCTAAATCGACCAGGGGACCTCCAGCGTACGAGTCCAGCCTACATATGCGACCTCTGCTCACTGTTTTACCAGGTATTCTTCATCATTTATCCTCCGTGCACCTGCAATTCTCTATAAATCACTCCGAAAGCTTAAAAGACGTTAAGACTTATAAATTCACCAGTGGATTCCTCTGCAGAGCTTCCAATTTCCAACTACCACCTCGAAAAACACCAGCTGAGCTTTGTTCTACCTACATTCTGTTGAAAAACTAAGTTCTGTCTGCGCAATCGCGGCAGGCACATTTAAACCAAATATCACCATTGAGAGAGACAAGGAAAAGCCAAACATTGGTCCTAGTTGCCATAAATAGTATTTCAACTGCTATTTTCTAGAATCCCTCTCTATTCCCGATAATCTAACCTCCCTGGTACAGAGGCATTCCCCTATGCTGTCCTGCTCAAAACAAAATCACTTTACACTTGATTCAAAATCCTCCTGTGCAATGGAGACACCTGTAGTGCTAAATGTTCAACCTCTGAATGCTCCTCAAAAGGACTTGAAATGGCAAGCCCTGGCAGATATGGATTACCAAATTTCAGAAGAAAAGCTTATAAGCAGCAAGTTCCACATTCATCTTTTGAATGAGTTGAAGGCCAAGCATGAAAATGGGACAGATATATTGGGCTTATGGGACTCTTTCCTCCCTATTTTTAAGCTCCCTCAGGTCAACCAATTCCCTGAACTAATCCACCTCTGTGTTGAACAATATGATGTTTCCCAAAGAGTTGTTGTTGACCCATCTGGTGCAGTACTTTTCTATATTACCCCTCAAGCAATCAGAGACATGCTTTGCTTCAACCCTCAGAAGAAGTTGGTTCCTTTATCACTGGTAAACCTGATAAAACAAGGGGATAAACTCACAGATGCTCAAATTGTCAAATTTAATCAATTATACATCAAAACTAACATTGTGATGGGCCCTCCAATTCTTCATGTATACCTCAATGAGCTGGGCAGAGACCTTGCAGATATGATTTCTCCCATCTTGGGGTATAGTTCAATTGAGCATATTGATGCAACTGTGTTGGTATTGATGCTTATGTTTGCCCGTGGCAAGTCACCAATCTGTTATGACTACGCCACCTACATATCAGACAAGATTCATGAGCAATTGATGAATTTAAGGAGAGATAGGATGTTCAGATACACCTCCTACATTTACCATTTGATCTTGTACCATCAACATGAGAAGTTTCACTTTTCAATCAAAAGAATGGATGCCCAAGGAAATCCCAGATCAGTGGTCTACTGGTCATCTGTCTTCCACATTGGACCTGAGTCTCCATATACTTACTGTGAATTCATGGATCTGTTCATCCATCCAACTATGGCAATGCTGATGAGCTCACCTCCTCCGAGACTCACTGATGACATGCAGAGAATTCTTCAGCTGTCCAAATCTTATAGCATTGGGGACTGGTACTTCTACCAAAACCACACTATCATCAGGATATATGGGTGTGATCTACCTCCTTTCAAATTACCCAAGTATGTGCCTATGAGGCTATTTGCCCTAGAGTACTTTAGACAATTTGGCAGAGTTGATGTGCTTCATTTTTCAGGAAAAGGCAAAAAGGCACAGTTGAAGGTCAAAATTCAACTTGGCCATATTATCTATAATGAGAGGGAGCAAGGATGGAGGGAAGCAAAGAGAATGCTTGAGGCCCTTGGCCTGCAAACCAGTTTCGTATGGGTACCCTATGACCCTAATCATTTCATATCCATGAGGAGGCTCAAATATAAGTTATCTGCCTATGATCACCATAGCATCCCTCACATTGAAAAATATGCAAACCAAGACAAATGGAGGAGAGGGACCTTAGAAGAGCCCTTGTCACAAGAAGAGCTGAACGAGAGGGCACTAAGGAATCTAAAGAAGTTGGCTGACCTTGAGCTTTGTCCACAGGTATTCACACTTCCAACCACACAAGCGGGAGCAGCTGAATCCTCCTCAACTGCCAAGCAACAAACTGCCAAGGCCACTGAGAATATATCTAGCAGAGGCAAAGAAAAGGAGATGGAGACAGAGCAGACACATCAAGAGAAGAAGCAGTCACCTCCAGTGATTCAAGAGCAGACAGACAAAGAAGAACAGCAGGCAGAGCAACAACAGCAACAAGATCTGCAGCAAGGAGAAGGGCAACCTGGCAGACAGCAGCCCTTACAGCAGGAAAGAATGGTTGATACTCCAACAACCACCGAGCAACAGGCTCAACAAAGAGTACCTCCTAGGCCTGAAACTACAGTTGATACCTCGGTCCTCCAAACTCCCCAAAAGGAGGACTTAAGCAGAAAAAGGGATAGAGAAACTCCCCTCACTTCATCTATCGACCAAGGAGAAAAGAGACAAAGATTAAATGATTTCTCAGAGGAAGACATAGCAATAAGACAAGCATTGGGAATGGGCCCACCCAGCAGAGAAGTTTCAGCAAGTTCCTTCCAGCAGGAACAGGACAGGACTATGGGAGGGGAGGTCAGCTCCTCCAGCCAACAAAAAGAGGGACAAGTCAGCATCAAACAGCAATTTATAGACATCAAAACGAGGAATGATCCTATCAAAATACAGCTATACAATCACCTACTAAACATGGCTCCTACTAATCAGCAAAGACTTATGTCAGCCTTTGATATAGGTGAAGGCAAAATGATCATGAGTCATTTTATGCCCACATCACTGTACCCTCAATCTGCCTCAGACTACCTCAGGACCAACCTGGAGGTCATGGCCAAGGACATACACCCAATGGATAAAATTGAACTGCATAAACAAACTGGCGAGATGGTGTATGCCTCATTAGCAGATGAAACATTGGAAAATTATAAGCTAAAAAGCAGTCTCAATGCCACAGCCTCTCAACTAGAATTGGAGAAGGCATCATCCCAGGCAAAGGACAACAGAATAAGGTCCCTGGAAGACATAATTATTGAAATTGGGCATGATCCCAAAGATCTGTCAGGGGTACAGGAACTCTTGAAGTTAAGGGATGCTGACTTGGCCGCCATGAGGAAGAAAATCAAACTCCCAGCCACCATGCACCCTCAGACAGATGAGGTAGCCAAACAAAGACAGGAGAAGGACACCACAGACTTATTGATTTCTATTTATAAACAACTTCTGCAGGCCCAAGAGAAATTAGGAGAGTCTGAGGCTGCACAAGCGGCACTGCAAGCAGCACTAAAGCAAAGGGAAGAGGGCCAGACCTCTCAGCCTCCCCCGGTCATCAATCTTGAGAACACTACTCCTACCACTGTGCCTCCACCTCAACAAACTGAACAAACAGCTACATCCACTTCAGCAGCACCAACAAATACAGAACAGGCACAAAGCCTAGACATGCAGAAACTGAAGAATGAGATACAAGTCCTGGAAGCTCAAATGACAGAGCTGCATGAGACCAGGGAAAAGCTGGCCAAGATCAATGATAAACATGATAAATCAAAAAGAGAAGTGGCAGAAAAGGGCAGGGAGATCAAGGCCCTTAATGACAGGATCAAAGAGCTGGAAAAAGAGCTCAGATTGGATAAGATTGTATCTGAAGTCAGAGCAATGATATGGGCCAATATTGGCCAATCTATTACAGATCAATGGCAATACATTGAGACAATCCATGAGCAATTAGAGCTCATCCCAAAAGCACAAAAGGAGGTCCATAGAGCAAGAGCTGCATTGAGCAATATGCCTGAAGTGGCCACCAGAATGATCAATGTACTCAATAATAGGACAAGCTCTCAGTTAGCTACCATTGGAATCACAAACAGAACTGAGACTATTCAAATGATCAAGAGGGTGCTTACTTTGAGAAATTTGGTGCAAACACTGGACAGAAGAACTCAGGATATGCACACTGAGGTAAACAGGTTCATGGAGAGATTTCAAGTATTGCAGAGTAGAGGACTCCCTAGCTTACTGAACAGCGGAGGGAAGCTATTCACCCATGAACAATATGCCAAAAGAGTGAATGCTTTTGCTTCAACTCAGATCAATGAGAAGGTCAGCACTTTAGAAGATACAGGGCCAATTACGGGACAGGTTTTCTACAGTAAAATAGAAAATCTATTTTTTATAATGAATGAAATCACACACTTGTTTGATACAGCTCCCAATTTCTTCAAATACACAGAGGCAGAGGAAACAATGGAGGCCATTCTCAGGCATCAATTGCCTCCACAGGACTGGTGGGTCAAGGCAATTCAAATGATTTTATGAATAGCAGGCTATCCACTAAATTTCGGTTACAGAAAAACTGAATTGTCATGCACAGGACAGTTTATTTCGGTCAGCAGGCATGTAAGACGAAAGCTGAGCCAACTCAGCAAAGCCCA